>JAJKFI010000169.1:1107949-1152272 GCA_029204185.1 Lerista edwardsae | reverse complement strand
TAGATAGATAGATAGATAGATAGATAGATAGATAGATAGATAGATAGATAGATAGATAGATAGATAGTGATGTTTGGCATGATTGAACTATAGGTCAGAGGGCAGAACTGCCAACTTCTGCATTCAAGATGTGTTGTATGACTGACCTGGAGGCTGTCAATAGATTTTCATAACTAGATTGAATGAGAGTCTGAAAAATATCACAAATCTGATTCTTTGGGGGGCATCAATCAAGTGTGAGGAGGTGAAAAGGATGCTGCAGGGAATTCCCAGCCAGGAAGATGGTAATGAACTTGGGCTTTAAGGTATTTTCTTTAATGTCCCCATTCACCCCTGTACAGTGTCTTTTCGAGTGGCTGTTGCTGATGGTGATCTGCATTTTTTTTTTTTAAGATTGTGAGCCCTTTGGGATAGGGAACTATTTAACTTTATTCTTATTTGCCTGTAAACCACTGTGTGAACTTTGTGTTAAAAAGCGGTATATAAATACTATTGATTAAATTATCTGCCAAATCTCATGCGCTTAGCAGGTGGATTAAAAATGTCAGAGCAAAACAAGGTCTACAACAGAACCCCACCCCCAAACTGGCCTTTTTAATTTGTTTCTTGGCTAGGCCATGTTCCTTCCTGACAGCACAAGCTGATGCATGTCTACTCAGAATTTGGTTCCATTGTATTCAATGAGACTTAGGGCGCAATCCCAGGCACCCCACTACCTTAAACATTGTTGCATCAATGCAATGTCAGCAGCACCAAGGCAGGGGTGCTGAGTGGCACCCCCGCATTTGTGCTTGAGCTCCCAGGCCAACGCTAGCAGTAGCAATGCCCTGGGAGTGCAGGCACCGAGCTGTCCCTGTGCCAACTGAACCCGGCTGGCATAGGGGTGGTTCTGGGCAGTCGGGACGGCATTTTTAGGCGAGGGGAGGGGAGGGCGGAACTGGATGAGGAGTGGGCAGGCCGGTCGGTGTGCTAGCCTTGGGAGGAGGTGGATTTGGGATGTGGCTGTTAGGCCACATCCAAGGCCTCCTCCCCAGGCCATTGCTGATTCAGCAATTTTGTGGGCGCAGATCCGAGGAGCACATCAGGGAGGCTGGCACCTCCCATGGTGTAAGGGCACAGATGTGCCCTAGTGCCTGGGAGGTTCCTGCAGCCTTGCAAGCTGCGCTGGATACAGCGCAGGCCCACCGGCCTGCCCACTCCGGCAGAGCTCCAGCGTAGCTTTCCCAGCCCAACCCTAACAAAGTCCTTCCCTGCTGAGGCAGCTGAGCCAATGGAGCATGTACTGCATCCTACATTTGCCTTCCCTTGAGTCCTTTTCCTTGATATAATTGTTGTCATGAACACATGACTTCGGTTCTCCACATGGATAAGCTTGACATTATTAGAAAGTAGGTGAGCTATATCCCATCTGCCTTCACATAAACAGCAGTCACGGAAGTATATCTGTAGCTTGAGCAATCACGTAATCATTTTCTTGGTGGAAAATCATATTGTACGTATTTATTCAACACAAACAAGCAGCTGGAGACTCGGTCCCTTGCTAACTGTAATGGAACTACTGGGGACTCATTTATTTACTATTAAAATGTATGCACTTGTCAGGGCATCTGGTCTTGTTTTATTTTGTCAAGTGTGGGTACCTGGGAGGCACAGATCTTTGCATAATCTGTGGGGTGTTTAAGATGCGTGAGGGTGTATCATTAGTGAAGGCAAAATTTTCACCGGCACTCGTTTGAGTTGAGATGTATTAATGTTGCATCTCTCTGCTTTGGATGCATTCATCCTGAGTGGTGGTGTGTAAAATATACCCAGCTACTAAAAATGACAAGTTGCTCAAGAGGAGTTCCCTTTTCATTTCATTTGCCTCCGGAGAATAAATAGGCTTTCAAAATGTACACTCCAATATCACGTCCACGCCAGAAATCAAAACTTTTAATTGCATCCAGTTAAGAAATACTGTTTATATCACGTACATGCATATATAAAAGCAGTCCAGGGCTCTTGAAATAAACTCATTCTGCTCCTGGGAGGGGTCATACACAACTCATGTGCACTAATTACAGCAGATCTGAACACTCCATAAGAAGCCGCTTTGTAAGAATTTGAAGGCGCTAACGGATTTGGGGCCAAAAAAAAAAAAAAAAGAGCAGTTCCTGTGAAATGTGAAGCTGCTGGGATGAAAGGTTTGGGGGATAAAACAGGGCAGTTTCAAAGTTGGGGAGGAGAAATTCTTGCAAGGTTTCAAGAAAAGAGGGTTCCCACTGTTGGATAGTGGTAGCATTTTTTCCCTTATCTTTTTGACAGTTTGTGCAGCACCACTGCAGGCAGCAGAACCAGTGGGAATTATGGGAAAAAGAAATCTGAGTTTCTCAAGCCTGCCCAAAACATTGCCAAAATGGGAATTCCCTGTTAGGGTAGAACTGGAGTCTGAAACTTTTTGAAAAGATGCTCTGTCTGTGTTTAGAGGCATGAAGTCTAAAGCACTCAATGGATAATAGCTACATATCTCTGACATACCTACCTGAGAGTAAGTTCCACCGAACATATAGTACTGAGCTAAATATGTTTGCTAGGGTGGGATTAAGATTTTCATTTGCTACATAAACACTGAGCCACCCCTGGCTCTAAAATGCTGAAAAAATAACTGTGGATATGTGCAGAATGGATTTCCATGTCGCCTTCATCAATGCATCCCCTTCTTATATTCATCTTATTTCATATATTGGCACTGCAAGCTTGAAAGGCACATTTTCCTCTGCAGTGACAAAAACCCCCAAGAAGAATAAAGGGGGGAGATAAGAGGGCTGAATGACTCACACAACAGCATTTTTCAGGGGAGAACAATAGCATGTTTTCTGTGGGGGAGGAAGATGGTCAGGTTTGAAGGATTAAGCCTATTCTATCAGCCAGCAAATAGTGCACGGCATCTCGAGGGTGGGCTCTGCTGCATGCTGTGGACTAGCTGGGGACCATGATGTGACAGAGCGGTCACATCTACTCCTCCATGCCATATCTACAATGGGTCCTTTTGGATCTGCGCCAGCTCTTTGGTTGCTGAGAATCAGAGTGGAAACAAGGGAAGGTGTCAAGGCCTGGAAGCTGGTATTGAATTTCTGCACCATTGCTGCCACTGATATCTGCCCCTGCCCTCCCTCATCACGCCCTCTGTCTGCCTCAATCCCTGGCCTGATCAGTCCCTCTCCCTGCTTATGGCCCACCCCCACTGCCAACTTACCAGCACTGGTGGTGGATGGGAGCTCTGGTGGCACGGTCACCAGGCATTTTCACTGGCAGTCCCGTTGCGTGTGCCAATTACTGCAACTGCAGCAGCCGTGGCCTCGGCCTTCTGTTTATGAAACACAAGTTCCTTCAGCAGAAGCCTGGCACAGGATTGGGCTGTTAGTGCAATACAATAAGGATGATGCAACTGGGGATAAAGAAAGGAATTCCACAGGCATGAGGGGGCAGTGAGGGAGAAAGGGCAGAGTCATTCCAGGGAGCAGGAGACATTTGGACTGTTGAGGGTAATGAAGCTGGAAGAGCAAGTTGCAGGACGAAGGCAGCAAGATGTGAGAGCAGAAAGGAAAGGAGGGGCAAGGGTCCCTAAATTACACTTTCTGATGCTCTACCGTTGCTTTGATGGGGACTTGTGGAGGAAAAAAAATGGTTTCTGCCCATGCTAGCTTGTGCCAGGAGAAGTGCTCTATTTGCTGGTGATTCTGTGAATTCCCCCCCTCTCCCCACTTTTCAAAACTAATGAGAATTTGGCTCATGTTTTGCCACTGCTCCACAAGGTTGAGGAGCAATTTCAGCTCGGCCCTAGCAAAATTGGTAGGTGAGTTCAGCAGTCTCAATATCCAATCCTATTCAAGTTTCTGGTGCCGATTCAGCTGCAATGCAGCCCTGAGGTAAGCAAACAAATGTTCCCTTATCTTGAGGAGGCCTCCTGACTCCCCCTCCACCACATAATATAGCACACACCCCATTGGGACAGCTACATCAGGGCTGGACAACTGGATATGATTTGGCCTCAGTTTAAATATTACTTTAGCCCCACACTTTCTGCCTGTCCCCCCAAACAGAGCTCAGAGCAATTGCCAACTACATAAACACTTTGGCAGGATCAGCTTTAAACCAGTTGGATCAATTGCTCCCAATTGAGCCAAGTGCCCAAGGAGGGGGGGCTTTAGGGAAATCTACTCCAGTCTTTCCAAATATAAACAACTTCACATTGCAGTGGATATCCAACACCACATTGCCGGGTGCTGTTATAGAGAACAGCAACAATTTTAATTTTCTTCTTTAAAAGTCAGTAGTGTTTGTTTATACTGTTTATATCTTGGAATTGGCTGTGAACTTGGGGCCATATAAAAAAAGTTTCCAGTTGGGCCTTGTGGCTCCTAAGGCTGTCTCTTCACTTACAGCAACCAAGACCTGAGTTGACTGACTAACCTAAATGTGGCTGCCATGAACTCAAAGATGAGGAGACTCTTAGATGCAATACAACGCGGGTGGCATTATCAGAATTCTGGGTCATTATCAGAATTGTGTACTTCCCCGTTGCCTTGGTGTGGTGATACCCAAGCATTCTTAGAATTGAAGTACTGTCATTGCAGGGGTTACATAATCACCTCTGAATGCCATGATGTTCCGGAGCCTTTAGACTGTGAAAGTGTGGCCAAATTATAGCTTCACACATGTGGAAGCCCTTCTCATCATGATAATGTGGGGGTACAGATGATGGAAGCATTGGCCTTGAAGCTTGATGACGGAAGAGGAGCCATTTTCCTTTCAAAGGGCAGGAGGCATTTTTCACTCAAAGATCAGTGCAAATGGTTAGGAAGAAAAGGAACTTACGATAGGACTAAGCTGTTGTAATCTCATCTGCTCCCCATCCTAATGTATTTCTTCCACCCTTTCAATCTCCCAGTTCCCCATGGCAAAGCTAGCATTGGGAGATTTCCCCTGCCTGGAGGATCAAATTATAAAGTTGCATATTGTTTGTAATATGCTTGGAAATTGGATCTTGATTCTCTCAGGTGCTATCCATAGGGAAGGGCAAGCAGAGATACTAGGGCTGTTGTACACATATCAAGGCACAATCTTGAGTTGATCCTAAGTAGAGGCAAGGTCAGTAATAAAACAAACAAACAAAAAACCCACAGATGATTTAGAGCGCGATCCTAACCTGGAGTTAGGCGAGCACAGTTTGGCCAGCATAAGGGCCACTGTACAGTTTAGTTGTTTGGACTACTCTTGGAGTCAGAGAGGCCAGCCCACATAAGTGCACCATCCTCCTTGACTCCAAGAGTGGTCCAAACGTTGTTCATGATGGCCCTTGTGCCAGCCAAACTTTGCTGACCTGTGTCGGCCTAACTCCAGGTTAAGATTGCACTCTCAGTGACTGGACCATAAGAAAGGCAGAGCACCGAAAAATAGATGCTTTCGAATTATGGTGTTGGAGAAGACTCCTGCGAGTCCCCTGGACTGCAAGGAGATCCAATCGGTCAATCCTCCAGGAAGACAAACCTGATTGCTCCCTGGAAGGACAAATTCTGAAGCTGAAGCTCAAGTACTTTGGCCACCTCATGAGAAGAGAGGACTCTTTAGAAAAGACCCTCATGCTGGGAAAGATTGAAGGCAAAAGGAGAAGGGGGCGGCAGAGGATGAGATGGTTAGATAGTGTCACCGAAGCGATGAACATGAAATTGGGCAAACTCTGGAAGCTAGTGGAGGACAGGGAGGCCTGGCGTGCTGTGGTCCATGGGGTCGCGAAGAGTCAGACACGACTTAGCAACTGAACAACAACAACAACAATGTTCATCTACTGCTGCAATTGTACATACACTTACCAGGGATTAAGCCCCATTGATCATAGTGGGACTTACTTCTGAGTGAACATGCACAGGACAGTGCTGTAAGGCTGCAGTCCCACATCCAGTATACTTTCCTATGAGTAAGTCCCATTGAAGACAACAGGGCTTACGTCTTTTGTGATTGTTTCCAGATCAACAGACAAACCTAACTCTGTTGCTTCCATGCTTCTCTCTGATCCTGAGTTTTGTTCCACTGTTCATGGTCTCAAAACAAGGACTCAAAACTGTTCAAGCAGCATAGCTCAATGAAAAGCACACAATTATTTAGGGAAAGTCAATAGGAAGTTTGCATTGCTGGAGTGTGAGGCTTAGGGCCATTTCAGATGGTGACAAAAAGACTGGTTGGCGTTTGATGTTAACTAAACTGTTATCTGAGGTGATAATTAAAACAAAACTTCTGGTATTAAAAACTTGTCAATTAGCTGAAAAATATTCATTTCATGTCTAATTAGGACAACATCAAACGCGAAAGGCTCATCGAGTAACTTTGAAGGGCTCTTCTCTCATTCTCAGCTGTAAACAGGGCCACTGAGCACTGAGGTAGTTAAAGGCCACTTGGCTTTTACTTTCTCACTTTCTTTGAGATATTGATAAACTTTGGGATGCAAAGATGTGCTCTGGGAGGGTGGTCAGACCTGACAGATTGCCTCAAAGGATGGTACTGATAGGATGGCTAAGACTTTCCAGTGATAAACATTCATTCAACCTACCAACATGAGTGGCTTTTTCCAAACACAAGCCTATATTGGGCCTACATGAAGTCCCAATTCTTTGAGCATTCATTATCCTAGTTATATATCAAAAGATTGACAATTTTAGCATCTTGTTAGTGAGCCATGAGATGAAAAAAGTTGAAAATTGCTAATCTACACCCTACAGGTTTATATTAATAAACCCTACATTTATCTACAAATTTGGATATATGGGATGTCTTTTACATTATCAATAACACACATCAAAAATGATAGCCTTCTTTATGCATTGTGGCCCAGGAGAGCCAGCATGTGAACCACCTCACATGCTGGCTCTCCTGGGCCACAATGCATAAAGAAGTTCCCACCGACTGGGAACATGCTGGCTAGCCATGCATTCCACTCTGCTGTCAAGTTCCCGCTTAATATGTGTTCAGGGCTCACTTCTGCAAACTACAGAATGTGGTGAGATCTGGGAGCATGGCCACAAAAAGAATCAGCGGGGGATGTGGCTAACGGCACATTCTTTCATCCCTTATAATATGTTGGCCCCCTGGGAACTGTACAAAGATGGGCATGTAAATATGTTCTGCTTGTATTGGGGAACTCAATATGTGCATATTATTATTTCTCCTAACCATCACATATGTCTTTCCAGGAAACCCTACCTTGAAAAATATGAGAATGCCCTGAATTGTACCCTAACTAGAATATGGGTTGAATCCCAAAGGGTCCAATTGGGATTTCAGATAGGTCCTGTGTCTGGGTCTGGTCCAGTCCAGAAATAACATGTAGCAAAGCATGTATTCATACAGCCTTATGCTAAGAACAGCCTTGTGCTGGGATGGTTCTCTCTGCTCACCTATATAAAAAAAAAAGCCCTCTAAAATAAGATCTATTCTAGATTTTGAGTAGTATAGAAAAAAAAAATTCAGACGTCTGCCTGCTCAGTCTGGAAAGTCTGAAAAATTCCATCCAAAGAAAGACTTTGACATCCGAAGACTGCTTGTGATGACTTTTGAATGCTTTTCCCCCACGAAGTACAGGATTAATCATGATGGTGAACATTGACGTCTCAAAACAATAATGCCCCACCTACAACTTTGCTAGGTCCCATTTTGTCAATTCATATCCTGCATTTAAGATACGTAGGACACAATCCTGACCTGGAGTTAGGTTGGCACAGTTAGGCCAGCAAGGTACTGTACGATGCAAGGTAACTTTACGGTGTTCCTTGTGCCGGCCAAACTGCGCTGGCCTAACTGTGCTGGCCTAACTCCAGGTTAGGATTGCACTCGTAATGAAGTTAGATTTATATTTTGCATACAGTACTTATAAGGATGTTGTTACATAGCAAACATTTTTTATCCACAATTCAAAAAGTTCTATTTTTTTTAATTCTGAGCTTTGCGAATTTTCCATCCCTTTGCTTAGAGAATAAGGGAAGAAAATAAAAACATACTCATGACTACACCATAGGACGGGTTTCAGTAATCATAAATCCTCTTTGCTCTCTCATCATACAGGAGGTGTACAACAGCAGGTGCAAAATAATTGAAGCTGCTTCAATGTTCCCTAGACCATGTCACAATTCATTATTTTTGAAACATGGAGCATTCAGAATCTTCAGGAAAGTCTACTGCATGTGTTTTCATTTAATGTAGTTAGGATTCTAGCTTGGCAATGTTGCAATCCTAAACACATATGCTTGGAATTAAGCCCAGGGAGACTTATATCGAAGCAAGCATGGGTAGGATCAGGTGGAAATGTTCTGCTTTGAGACATCTTCTGAAAAAAGGAATTCGGCAATCAGGAAAATGCATTATCATCATCACCCTCATCAGTGGTGTCACAGCCCATCAGAAGTTTGGACTGGGATTTTTGGGTGCTCATTAGTTCGAATTCTACCCAAGGGTTTAAGAACTGGTGAGACATTGCCATATAATGTTTGATGTTCCTAATAGTGGAACTTATTGCAGTTGTTCAATTATTGTGTTGTCAATGCCTATATTGGCCAGATATTTCTTACAGGTCTTCGGCAGTGCCACCCAAACTTACCTTTGCTGCTGTGTCCTCCATGCTGCAGACGCAGTGCTCAGAACCCGGAAGTCAGTGGCAATTATGCATGATGCAATTGCTAATTACTTCTGGAGTTGAGACCATGGAGCAGCACTGAAACCAGAGATAAGAAGCTCAGAGCAGGCAGGCGGCCTCTTCAATTGATAAAAACTTCATGCATGGAGCTCTACCCACCGAGCCAAGCCTCTTACTGCTCTATTTAATTCAGCACCATGTCAGGTTCTCTCTGTTGGGCAGTGAGTGTCCTGTGCCTTCTTCGGGAGCCATGCCTCACAGATGGGGGCCAACTTGCGCCTACTGCACCCATGGGGATTGGTGGAGATTGCACCTACTGCACCAATGACGACAAGGGTGGTGGTTGTTTTCTTTCCACAAAGGCATTTATTTTTATTTAAAGAATTTTTACCCCGCCTTTCTACCACACATGTGGCACTCAAGGTGGCTTACAAAATGAACAAGATAAAAGACCACACAACTATGAAGATACAGTTTAAAAGTACTAGCCCATCATGACAAGTTAAAAGCTTTCTGAAATAAAGCATCTTAAGGCCCTGCCGAAAGGTCTCCAAGGAGGGATTCAAAGGGGAGGGAATTCCACCACTGAGGAGCCACCACTGAGATGGCTCTATTTTTAGCCGCCACCCCCTCACCTCTGCTGGTGTCGACATAATCAGAAGGGCCCCCTCTGATGACTTGAAAGTGCGAGTGGGATTATATGGAAGGAGGGGTCCCTCAAATTGTATTTCAATTTCCAGGTCTTTGTATTTTGTGATCTTTCCCAATTGTTCTTCCTCAGTTCAATTATGTCCTGGAACGGCCTCATCAATAAGCATCATTTGTTTCTTCTCAACTACAGTTATATCTGGCATGTTGTGTTCCAATTTTTTATCTGGGTTTTGAAGTTGCACCTGTTCATTTTCTACCTCCTTTTCAGGCATATGCCTGATTCGTCGTCTTTGTCTTTGTCTTCTTCTAATTTCTGCTATCTGAGAAATAATACCTAGGTAGATCTCAGGAGCCCCCTGATAACCCATGTAATTTGTACAGTTGAAAATTTGAAATTACCACAAAGATTTTAAAACTGACAACAATAAAACACACACACACCAGGCCAGACCCACATTTTACATGTACCTGACTCACTCACTTTCAAATAAAAGCAGTATGCCCCCCATCAACAGAACAACAACGGTGTAAATAATGCAAGTGACCCTGCCTGCAATTTCACTGACTCTGTTTATGTCCTGGAGCAAGCCTGAAACAGGGGAATGAAGCTGCTGTTCCTACAGGCCCTGAGCACCTCTCACATTGTACTGGAAGAGAGAGTATTTATTTGTTGGCTTTAAGGGAGTTTCAACTATACACTATTTTGACTTTATGCTCTGACCTCAGAATGTAACTCTTGCATAATTGGAAAGGGGTGGGGAGAGAGAGAGAGAGGGAGAGAGACAGACAGACAGACTTGCTCTTTTATGTACTATAAGGTCTAAATTGCTCTACCCATGTGTATTTGAAATAACGTCACAAGTCATATCATGTATTTCCATAACGTATGTTATGGGTAATGTGAGGGAACCTCTCACAAGTTTACCATGTTTTCACAGTAAAGCCATGCTCGTTACTATGTCTAGTTCTAGCCTGAGAAGTCACAGTTCCTAACTTCTCTATCTATCCTAACTCCTATCTAATCACTTGACTCTTGCAGAAATGATTACAAGCAGCAAAATCATAACTTAAAATGTTAATTTTTCAGAGCAGTGCACCTAAGAGAACGTACAGCTCAGCATTCTGAAACTGTGATAAATGAGATGCTGAATTGCAAACCACGAAAAATAACATACACATTTTGAGGCAGTAATTCCTTCATAATGTGCTGGGGCAATGAAGGCAATCCATTTGTCTGGCTATAGATTATTATTTTTTTAACAGGAATGTTGGAGCTGCATCTTCCATGCAAAAAAAGATTCCAAACAAATAAATATTCGCATAGCTGAAAACATATCCTGAATAGCTGGCAGTATTGATAGAACAGAATGTTAGGGTACTCTGAATATGGGGAAAGTACCTGCTGAGTATGATTTACAGACTCCTACTGGGAGGAAATAAAGAACACTGCCATTCCCCCAACCAATTTATAGCTCTCCGCACAGCAGCAAGTGTGAAACAGCCATGAGTGATGGAGAAGCAGCAAACTAAATATATGCGTCTGTAGCATGAGAACACACACACACACACACACACACACACACACACACACACACACACACACACACACACACACGCAGGCAGCTGAATGGGGCATGCCACAATGGTTCTGTTTATTGGAGGCATAATGCTGTCTGGTCACATTCCATTCATTTGTGGGTCCCACAGTTCTGCAAGCTTTACTGAAGCCAAAGCTAGTCTATGGCTGGAAGAAAATAAGTATTGTGTACAGTTCTGGTCACCACATCTCAAAAAGGACATAGTGGAGCTGGAAAAGGTGCAGAAGAGACTGACAAAAATGATTACGGGGCTGGGGCACCTCTCTTATGAAGAAAGACTGCAGCGTTTCAGTCTGGAAAAAAAGATGCCTGAGGGGGGACATGATGGAGACATCAAAAATATGCACAAACGGGATAGAGTCCATAGAGGGAGTTCTTTTCCCTCTCTCACAATACCAAAACCAGGGGGCATCCACTGAAATTGAGTGTTGGGAGAGTTAAAACAGATAAAAGGAAATACTTTTTTACCCAGTGGGTAATTAAGCTATGGAACGCCTTGCCACAGGAGGTGGTGATGGCATCTGGCTTAGATGTCTTTAAAAGAGGACTGGATGGATTTCTGGAGGAAAAGTCCATCGTGGGCTATAGGCCATGATGGGTTGGGCAACCTCTTTACATTAATAGTGAGCTACTTCAGAATGCCAGGTGCAAGGGAGTGGCAACAGGATGCAAGCATCTTGTTGTCTACTGAGCTCCCTTAGGCACCTGGTGGGCCACTGTGAGATATAGGAAGCTGGACTAGATGGGCCTTTGGTCTGATCTAGTGGGGCTCTTCTTATATTCTTAAGTATAAACTAGATATAAAATGGATTGAAAGAGAAGCAACAGGAGAGATCACTCTCCAGACAGTTTTCAGAAAACAGTGGCATAGAAGGTGGGTATAAAATATATTTTGGGAAGGTGTCCTTCTTGCTTGGAAAGTGGACATCACCCTCATGGGCTGTATTCTCCCTCTCATGATGACCAAAATGAGAACAAAAGAATCACTATTTACAAGCTGGGAGGAAAATTCTTCTTCCTAATTGCCCAATCCTATCCAACTTTCAAGTATCAGTGCAGCCGCAAGACAGCCTGGATATAGGGAACAAGCATTTCCTTATCTTAAGGAAGACTCCATGACTGCCATCCCACCATAGGATGCTGGGCACGCCCCATTAGCACAGCTGCATTGGTGCTGGAAAGTTGGATAGAATTGGGCCCTAAGTCTGCTGGCATTAAGGACCAGGTAGCATTGCCAACCCTCCAGGATTGCCTTGGAGTCTCCCAAGATCAGCCTCAATCTACAACTAAAGCAATCCTGCAGACTTTAACAAGCCTTCATGGACTGAGAGTGCAATCCTAACCTGGAGTTAGGCCAGAACAGTTAGGCCAGCAAAATTTGGCTGGCACAAGCGCCACCATAAAACATACTTGGACCACTCTTGCAGTCAGGGATGGCGGCACCTATCTGTGTGCTGGCCTCTCTGACTCCGAGAGTGGTCCAAACATATTTTATGGTGTCCCTTGTGTTGGCGTAACTGTGCTGGCCTAACTGCAGATTAGGATTGCACCCTGAATTATAGAAGGTCATGTTGAGAAAAGCACATCTCCAGAAATAGCTTCAGTTGGAGTTGGCAATCTTATGGGGATCCAGAACATCATTCTGAAAGCTTCTGGTTCTTGTCTTTCAGCTGTACTCTAGACCTGACAGAGTGCTGGGTTAGGGTAGGCTGGAACTGAAACTCTGTTCCTCTTTGGCTTACTCCTGTTCTTCAGGAAGGCATGTGTTTGAGATAGTTTTGGTTTGAATTGTGTGTTTGGGATAACTCCATCCACCTCAGTGCTGTGGCCTCCTTTTGAAAGTCCGGCTTCATTCTACTCCACACAACCAGGCCACATGCACTACTGAAAGTGGGGGGGGGGGTGCTGGTTGTGGTTACAATCCAGGGCTTGTGTAAGTATTTGCAAGTATTTGCAACTGTGTGGTGAATTGAATGGTAGTGGCAGACTCATCTTGATTTAGCTGTAGGTGCCACGCAGATGTATTGACACTGCATTCTAAACTCAGATGCAAGTGACACGTCAAGGCAATAGCCCAGAACCAGGACCAAATGTTTCCTGTCTTTTCTTTTTAATAAAGATGTCTATTACCCCCATCTTCAAATGATGTCTTTGCACATCTTAGATCATGAGCACCTCTTTCTAAAAAAGTAACATAGAACTATGAGACAAGAGCCGGTTCATATGCTGCATGGCTCACAAATGTGAGGAACATCTTTATGTTTGCACAGATGGATAAACAAACAAAATGCGAGAAATTAGCCTTGCAGAAGTTTGAACTGCTGTCAGAGGTGTAAAAGCTCAAACTCCTTTCTGGAATTCTAGATTTCCATTCCCAAAGTAAAATTCTTGACGTGGAATTTATTTGGATGTGGGATCTCCCTGTTCAGTCACTAACTCCTACAATGACAAAAATAAGGGAAGGAGCATGGGAATCTGAGACCTCGTGCAGTTTTCCTCTAGAGTATAATCCTGTGGCTAAGCATGAGTTATCAGGCCCATACATCATTACCGCTGAGCTGCAAATTAGAAGACCGCATTTCAAAGACATCCTTGATTTAAAGATGAAAAGTTACAGCTCCTTTTTTATTTCTAAATATGTACAAACAAACTAGCAAAAAACAACCTGTGCGCAAACTAAAATTACAACACAAATATATAGTGACCAAAAAAAAGGATGTACAGGCTATCAAATATTGGAGTAAAAAATAAGAATTGCACATTTCAAGAGCAAATAAATGCTTTTTCAAGGAATGGCTTCCATATGGATTAATATATATCCAACCGTAACTGTCATTGATATGCCATTCGCTCAAATATAGCTAAGATTAGTAAACCTTTGAAAAGTTACAGCTACTGCAACAAAAGAACAAAATCTAGAGGCACTACAAGTCTATTGTTTTTTCCTGCAATGGATTAACTGTTCTGTTCTGAACAGTGGTGCAATTCAAATGAACTAACAACCGGTTCTATGACATCATAGCCAGAGCCAAAAAAAATCCGAAGCCAGCTGAGGTAAGCGAGTGGGTGGGGCCCAGCCCTTTAATAACCGGTTCTATAGAACCTGGGCGAACCCCCTGAAATTCACTACTGGTTCTGAACCTTTATTGGCATAATAAATACAACAGTACAACATGCAGAAGACATGGCATACACATTAAGAACAAACATACCTATCCTCTATGCATAATTTTAGAAATACGGCCACTTGTCTAGTGCAGGGCTCATCCTTCCCCACCAGCAGTTGCCATAATATCAGATCATCCTTCTGGCCCAGGTTGATAGGCAATAGAGGTGCAAGAAATGTAGCTCACAGCTCCTGCTTCCCAGAGCAGTATAATAGGATATGGGGTAAAGAATCTATGTTCCCAGACAGGCAATTGCATCTGCATTCCTCCTTTGTTTGGCCTTTGAATCTACTCCAAAGATCATTCGAGGGGAAGGCGTTACAACAGGTTAACATAAAAGCATAAAAGAGGTTATTGTTTGTCAAGAGTAGCTCAAACGGTAAGTGAGATTTCAGCAACATTGCCAGGCCCCCAGAAAGGCGCCCTCTAGTAGCCTTTCTGTAGTCTGGGAGAATACCCTTCAAACTCAAAAGCTGCATAGCCCATGTTTCTTGAAGAAGAGGGATTTTGTGGTTCCCAAGATGGTGAACATAAGCCAAATCATGTGGTACTTTGGTCCAACCTCAAACATTCCAGAGTGGAATTGTTAGTTGATTGACAAGGGGGGGTACACAGGGGCAGGGATATGTGAGGCTCAAGATCTCTCAGTCAACCAGCCGAATGGCGGCTCTCCTCAATCCCTGCTACTTCCGTCGAGACACAGCCAGTCAGAATCTTGGCCCTGTCAGGTCAGCCTCATTTGAGCAGATGACACAGGATGTGGTTGATCCATCAATCTGATCTGTTGCTGGGGTGCTGAAGGAAGACGACCCCTCCAGCTATAAACTCTCCCTGGCAGCTGGGTTTGTAGTAGCAGACTCCAAATTATGTTCCACAATGGTTTCACTTGTTGTTCAGTCGCTAAATCGTGTCCGACTCTTCGCGACCCCATGGACCACAGCATGCCAGGCCTCCCTGTCCTCCACTAGCTTCCAGAGTTCGCCCAATTTCATGTTCAGTTAGGGAGCACCAATTATTTCCACAAGGTGAGGAAATGATATTATTGATTGCTTTGTTATGGGCGCTGGTAGGGGTATTGAGCAGGGTACCAACTTCTGCCCCAAAAGGTGCTTCTGGCGCTGAGATGACTTCTGGCAACTGTGCAAGTGGGTAACAGAGTGATTTTACCCCTGGGAACAGTGCAGAGTCCCTTGATTTTGTGGAAGACAGCAAGGATGTTTCTAAATCAGTTTGATGAACCTGGGTTTGCACAGGGGCCAAAGGTTGTGTTCTGCCAGTCGGAGTGCCCTTATCAATATTGAGGAGCTCTTCCCAGGCTTTATCCAGGCATTTTATTATATTTAACTGATCTGTCCTTGGAAGGCTCTTGTAGGCAGCGACAGCTCCCTCCACAATTTCATCATCCTCAAATTGCAGATCCATTATCAAGTCTTTGGCTGAAGTTGATGCAGAGTCTGCTTTAAGGAGTCCATCATCTGGTGCTAAGACTTTGGGCACTATGTCATCTCCCACAGGCTCTGGCTGCCTAGTTTGTCCATTGGCCCCATCAGGGGGTGTTAACCAGCGGCAGCATTCAGCCGGTACGCTGGGCGGGAGGAACGGGTGACCGGCAGCTCGCCCGTAGCTTACCGCTCCATTTCACCGTCTTCCCCAGCCCCCGGGCGCTGAATGCCGCCACTGGTGTTAACTTAGATAAGAATCCGATGGAGGCGTATTTGTAAAATCACGGTCAGGATTGGAGTAGTTTGTTCTCGAGTTGTGTTGCATTTCTGAAACAATACACCTTTGATGATACGTTGAAGGAGAAATCTCCTGAGCGGGAGCGGCCTGTGTTGGGCCCATATTTATGATGCAAGGCAATGTGTCAACAGTGCATTTTAGGCTTACTATCGATTCCTCCAGATATGAAATTATAGCATCAAGATCATTGCTACCCCTTCGTTGGGCATTTTAACTTCTGCTTATTGTTCAACTTATAAGCAGAGGGAGTTTAAAATATGGCAAGTTGGCCATAGGTCAACAAAGATATTTCTTCTAGTAATACGAAGGAAGGGACAAATTGTGGAATTGTTATTGTGGAAATCAAGTATCATTCTAGTTAGGAAATGAGACAATTGTCTGACAATTCTGTAGGATGTGAGTCATGGTTGGCACCCAATTACCCCCCCAAACCAAATGTTCCTAAGAACTCCAAAAGCCATCTGATGGAATTCTGTAACATTTTCAGGACTAAAATTACAATATGTTCAGCATACCCTAATGGAGCTCCAACAAATCTCCCCATTGATGGAGAATGTGAAGCAATGAAACCTGTCAAAGGATATCCAAATGGATCATAACACAAGACCAGTTCTACTGTCCTTTTATCCATATTGTATAACTCAGAATGCCAGAGAGATAAATAAAGGCATATTACATCAGACAAAGTGTGTTAGGGATACAAGCATCTTCAATGGTGGTTGGAAAGTTCAGATTCCCAGTCTGGTACTCTGTCCACTTGCACTTAACTGGACAAGCTCATGAAGTTGTGCCAAAAACTAATGTGCTGCTTAATTGTAAAGGCTTTCATAAGAAAGCTGGAGGCAAGTTCATAGATCAGGAGATAATGGGATATGATGACACTGATTAGGATACAAAAATCAATAAGGGGAGACTTGCACTCACACTTGGCTTTGGCAAATTAGTTCCATCAATGGCAGGTTATTGTCTGTGCTGAGCTGACGTGGGATGAATTGTAGTTCCAGCCATTCTGATCTTAGCTTTCAAAACGGTGAACCATAGAATGCTAATGGAATACTTCTTAGAGCACAATCTTAAACTGGAGCTAGGCTGGCACAATTAGGCCAGCAAAATTTGGCTGGCACAAGGGCCATTGTAAAGTATGTTTGGACTGCTTAGAAGAGGCCAGCACACAGACGTTCACACAACACATTCGCTGAAAATATAGAGAAAGATGTAAGCAGGGCTTGAGTGTACAATCAGCAGAGGGCATTCACCAGACCATTTCTCTGGTCAAGACGTGTTTTCAAATATTTGTCCATCACATTCATGTTTTATTTACATATTTTTAAAATGTGGCATGTTTCTAAAAGACTTCAGAAAATCCTATCTTGATTATGCACCAATTGCCTCAGAATTCACATTGCTGTAAACCAAAACCTTCTGCAAGGGACAAATCTGATGACTGATTTATTAACTTATTTATATCCTACTTTTTCCCTCCAACTAGGGAGGTGCTCAAGGCAGCCAACCCAGTGCTAAAATTGTACAAAAAAATTACATCATAAATACATTCAAACAGCAAAAAAGAAAAACAACCCCAACATTAAACAATACTCAGCACCAACCAAACTAACCAAAATATCAGGACCGTCAGCCAAGGAAAAACAAATAGAGCAGAACAGTATAAATTTAGCTCAAGGCTAAATGGGAAAAAAAAATTTTCTCTTTAGCTGGAACAGTGGTACTGATGGAGCCCAGCCCTATGTCCAGAGGGAAGAAGTTGTATCAACTGGGTGCTCCGTACTGCCAAGTACACCTCTGCCAATGATGGGACATGCAAAAGGTCCTCATAGTTAATCTCAGGGGACAAGCAGATTAAGGGAGGCAATACTAACAAGTTGCTAAGAGTACACAATTATGCAATGTGTGATAGACAAGTACGCCTATTGTCCGGTAAGAAGAGAAAAAAAAATTGTGCTGTTTTTGTGTGTAATTTAGAAATTATGTAAAGCTTTAGGGGTCAACAAGCTGAGCTTGACACTAGTAGCCAAAATTGAGAAAATCTTTGTATGTATGAATAATACCATCATTTTATACATCATTCGATGCGGACTGTCATGCAGGATGCAATGAAACAAATTGGAGTGTAATATCCGTATCAAACATTATGGCCATTATGGTCTTTCTATTGATGAAGTAGAAAGAGAGCCTGTAAATAACATGAAGCTTTTTGGTTGTTTCTTGTTCTTCGCCAGGAGGTCAGACGAGACAGAATTTGAGACACATATAAAAAATACACTTTCTGTCTTTTGCACACTTCTCGTTCTGTCAGTTTTTTTCCCATTTTTTCCTTAAGCATCTTAACAAATACAACCTTGAGGGCCAGACTACCGAAATGAGGATGACAGCAGAACTGAAGCTATTAGACTGCTATGTCTCTCTGTAGCCAGGTGATTCATACAGGATAAATCTATTTTATATTTTCCTTACAAATCCAAAGAGCATATTTGGGATTCTTTTTTTTTTTAATCGGCAAGGCTTTGGGGGAGGGGGGAAAAGAGAGGACAGCACCTTGAAGGTAAATGGATCTATAAAAGAGACCATTTTCTGACAAGTCTTAGGAGCTTCCGTATAAATATGCTGTCACATTGATTTTATGTAGCAGCATTGCTGTTACTAAGTGCCTGACAGGACTGACAACTGGATCGATAAGTGATTCTTTTCATGCAGACCTGCAGGTGCCTTTTGTGCATTCCCCCTCTGGAAGATGACAATCAGGCTCATTAAAGACAACACAAAACATTACCAATGACATGGTTCTTGTCAGATAGATACAGATGGGCCCTATTATGATTTTATCGGGGAGTAACTGATTTAATCAGCTTTGCCAAGACTTAGCCTATTGTTAATAATGCAATTTCAACCCTTTTCTTCCCTTATTTCCCATCAGCCTATCTAGAATCTAAATGGTTAGAAGTGACACAGATAAGCTTGCAGCACCAATCATATTAACTTCCCAAAGAAGAGGGCTGAAGCTGCCTGCTTGACATTCATTGTGAGGGATTATCCCATTCAATTCCAGAATTCATCCCCACCCCTCTGGCTAACAACAAGCAGGAAATGGTTTTCTGAAGCCATTACAACAGATTTTGCCACTTTAATTTTGTTTTTCCATTTCAGCACAATCCAGTTGGAGCGGGTTGCATCTACCAAATGCACTGAAAGTGAATACAAACAATATGATGTAGCATCCATCGATGGATTTTGTAATTTGCTTGGCAAGTGAGGCAAGAGGATTGTTTAAGGAGCGTCTGTTTTAAATCTCAAACTCATTGATATTGCAGAGAACTAACCTTAGGTAGGATCATGGGATTGTCCTTCCCTTCCCTTCCCCACCCCTCCCCACAATACAACACAGGATATTCAAAATGTCAGAATCTCAGATAGATAGCAAATCTGGATTTCACTTCCCCCTGTTCCTTGGTTTTTGATCCAAAGTATATACACAAAAATGTGGGAGGAGCACACAACTTCAAATACGTCAGGGCTGGTTCACAAACATGCCAGTTGGGAATGCTCACAAAGTGGGAGAATGGGAATACAGGTGGAGTATCCTTTATCCAGACTGCTTGGGACCAGAAGGATTTCAGATTTGTATGGATTTCAGAATAATTGCATAACTATGAGAAATTCTTCCTCTTCCTCTTTTCACCATAACCCATTTGGGTGCCTGCTGGCCTCTTTGACATTTTTCAAGAATGGGACACAGCAAAGAGCAGAGAATAGAACTTACAACCTGTATGTGGGAATGAGCCCAAGACCTTCTAGTGTTCACACTACAGAAAGTTAAAAAAAAAAGTCTTGAACAAAAATGTCTGGATTTTGGAATAGTCTGGATTTTGGGTGTCTAGATAACGGATTATCTACCTGTATGTGCATGTCGGATATAGTCTGTGGCACAGGTACTACATCCAATTCAGTACTACATCTAATTCAAAATATCAGTCATCTTACCTTTAAGGGACAATTATATGATTCAGACACCTGGATCAGTGGTTCTCAGCTTTTCAGTGCTGCTACCCACTTCATCCTACATGATGCTCCTGGAATGGCTTATTGGGAGGCCTGGGTCACACTAGGCCTCGGCCCACTTTACTAGTCTCATAGTAGTCTCAACCTACAGAAGCAACCAGAAGAGACTGCCTTCCAGTTAAACCAGAAGTTGCTTCTGGTCACTTCTGCATGCCATTCTGGGGCCCACGGAGGCCGTTAGAATGGGTTGTGGGATGGCGTGACCCAGAAGAGGCTTCTGGGGCCTCCTAATAAGGCATTATGGCACAACCAGGAGCATTGCACCAGTGCATATGGAGTTGTGACCCACTGATGGGTCACGAACCATAATTTGGGAAACACTGATCTAGATTGTATAGTCTGTCCGCTCAACCACTATACATACACAGTCTCTGGTGAATAAGGATGTGAACTAGGCCTCAAATATACTGCCATGTTCATCAAAAAACAAAAGCAGCACTACCAGAGCCACTAGACAACAGGATCTGGGAGACGTTTCTTATCTGCTTCAGATGAGTCCATTGATTCAACCCCAAGAATGACACTAAAATCATTTGTGGAAGGGTCCTTAAAGGTGCAATGCTCAATCCCTCTGTCATATAGTTGTGACAGTTCCAGAGGAAAGGAAGAAAAAACAAAAACTTGGTGGAACCTTTCTAAGACATAATAGGCCACAAACAAGGCATTGGAATACAAATACAGCACATCAATTCAGTGAACACTTCTGCAACATGGTCCTTTGGTTCCCAGTTCATATTTCAAATGAGGTTGCACAAGCGCCTTGCAAATCTATATTAATACTTATTTGTCCTTACTGGTTGTGATATCTCCTGTATATCCAGGAATCATGTTCCTCTTTTTTTTTTTTTCCTGCTGCATCATTTGGAATTCTCACTTTATAATTAGGGTGACATGAAATTTTGGGGATGGAAAAACAGGAAGTTAATGCTAAATCCAGAGTTCACTATTACAAGTGTCCCTTAAGGTACATATATCTTCCTGTGTGCATGATGGGCTGTTTAAGAACGGCAGTGCACTATCTACTGCAGCCAGAATGGTTTCTCCTTGTTAAATGTATCATTTCCACTGGTGTGGCTACAATTAGGTAAAAGGTGATAGAACTGATGTTTTTCTTTTCCCTGTAGCCACCAAGTCAAAATTCTTTTCTTTCCCCGATAATACCTGTAATGCATCTGCACATCTTTGATTCACTATATCCAGGAGTGGTGGGGCCCAGTGTCAGGGATTCCTGTGGGGCCCTCCCTCACCAAGCAAAACATTTGTAGTGCTGCATGCAAACTGTATGTGGCACCTGGAAATAGTTGGTGGTGACAGGATGACATCACTGCCAACTCCTTCAGGAGGCCCATTTCGGCCATTTGGAGGCAAGAGCAGGTGGGAAGATCAAAGGTAAAGCTGCTCTGCTCACGCCACTGTCTTATACGTCACAGAGATCCTGGCTGCAGCAGCCAGGCAATATGCGCACTTACATTGGTGCAGGATTGGTCATCACAGGACCAATGTGATGACATTGGTCATATTGGCTTAAGGCTGGCCCTATTATTGTCCATGCTGCAATGGAACTTAAGTCTAGTTTCCATTTCTTTGTAAAATGCTGAAAAATCAATGCATTGACACCATTGGAAATGTTGAGAAAAGGAGTGCTTATTAACTCCAAACTAACCACCTGGTTCTGATTGTCTCCTAATCCTCCTTAAACCAAAATAGCCATAAGTGGTTTTTGCCACAGAGCTCTGCAATTATTAAGAATTCACCCAGACTTCCTTTTTTTGCCAGCATGCTCTGTGCATTTTCTGTGTGCAAACTGCTACAGCTGCCAGCTTAGCCCGACAGTGAAAAATATGTCTCTCTCAGTGCTGCAGATACTGTTCTTCCCGGTTCGGTAGTCCATGTGACAAGTTACCCAGACGGTGCCAGATTTCAGAGATCAAAACGCAGATGGATATGAATTGTGCTTAGGTCGGCTGGAAAGGACTGCTTGAGACAGAGAACTTTATAAGCAGAACTGCCCAAGGAAGCGTGCCAGGCCACCTCACTGTTCAATTTTAGGCAGTTTGCAAAGGAGTTTGTTCTCCTTCTCCATCTCCTTCCCTTGCATACAGAACCACAAATCGGAAAGGCCTTTGAAAATGGTATTTGGTGGGAGAGCTCTTGCAGTGGTTGGGCTTGTGAATGTATCATTTTGATTCTGATGTTTCAGGCTGCAAGCCTAGGCACACTTCCATTTAACCTGCAAACCTAGCCACACTTTCCCACTGAGCACAGCGCGACTTCCTTCTGAACACGCATGCCTAGGATGGCACCGCGAACCATTTTAAACTGTTATTATACATTGGTTTGAATTTTGACAGAAAGATGTTCAGAACCATTGTTGCTAGAAAGACATTTTTCTTTAGTGTACAAGACATGTGTCACGTTTTTATAAATGTGTACATGGCACTGGGTGCCTGCTAGGAGAGCACAATCCCGGCCATCCTCATCCTCAACAGCAGCAATAGCAACTGCAACAACAACAAACCTCTTTTCAACAGGATTAGTTCACAAAGCAGCACAAAGTAAAATAAATCAATAAACAGTTCCCTGTCTGCAAGGAGCTCACAATCTAAAAAAAAAAATACAGATGAGACACCAGCAATAGCCACTGGAAAAGATGCCATGCTGGGTGAACAGGAACACTTGCTCTCCCCTGCTAAATATCAGAGGACCCCACTTTGAAAGGTTCCTCTTTGTCCACTTGGCCCCACCACAAGACTTACATTGCCACCTGAATCTCAGGAACGCACCTTGCTTCTTTCCTCTTGCCCCCAGCTCTTTTCCTTCTCTGTCCTTTCCTGCTCCCACAAAACTCCCATTACCCAGTGATGTCATGCAGGGGGTACGTGGGGGTACGCGAGTACCGGTTTCTAGGATTACAGCTGGCCCCGCCCATTCGCCCACCCACTCGTCGACTCCGCCCTCTGCAACGTTTGAATTTCCTGCATGTTTGAGTTGCCTGCATGTTCTCAGAGCCAGGCAGGCAGGCAGCGAGCGGAGCCTTTCCTTTCCTTGCCACTGAAAAATGAGTTGCTCTGGGGTTTTAACATGATGTCAGCCCTCCTTAACATGTTCTGGGGGTGCTGTGGAATACTGTTGCAACTGTTGGGTCAGTTTAAAATCATCTGAGGCCTCAAAAAGGGCTTTTTTCATGTCACTTCCTGCCACGACATCACTTCTGGCTTATGACGTCACTTCCGGTGGGCGGGTCCCGACATGTGCCAATCAAAAGTGAGTACCTGTTCTTAAATCATTTAGATGACACCACTGCCATTACCCTACTCTCAGTTACCCCTGGGAAATCCTTCTAACTTTCCTATGTCCTTGTCGCCCCCATTCTTGTGCTATCACATGCCCCATTTTCTCTTTTAAATATTTCCTCTTGCTTTCCTGCTAACTGAGCAAGAGACACTTTTCCAAGTGTTGTTCCTCTGATATTTAGCAGGGGGAGAGTCATTGTCCCTCTTCACCCCTGCGCATTGTCTTGTCTAGTGGCTCTTGCTGGTGGGGTTCTGCATTTTTTTAGATTGTGAGCCCTTTTGGGACAGGGAGCCGTTTCACGTTGTTGTTGTTCTTGCTGCTGCTGCTGCTGTTGTTGCTGCTGGCCTGTTAACTGCTTTGTGAACTTGTTTTGAAAAGCAGTATATAAATACTTTGATTGATTGCTTTCTCTTTTTTTCTTCTGTACTTATCAACTGCTCATATTATCCCCAATAAAAGTTTATTTGTTGAATTGTCACTCTGTTCTACCAAGTTCCCTGCCGGGCCTCCCCAAGGGCCCCAATGTCCACACTAGGCTAAGTAGTTTCCCCTCCAGAGCAGCCTCAGAGATAGGCAAGAGGGAGGGGGTTCCTTCACCCACTGGGCCTCCTCTCTTCCAGCAGCTTTGCTTGGGATCACTGGCTGGCCAGCCTCCTCCAGTCTGCCCTAATCACTGGCTTAGCTCAAAATACCCTAAGTCTAGCACCAACAAACCCCACCACCAAACAATAGGCAGTCAGCTTGCCTAAGCCACAACTGCCTCCTCCACTTGGTGGCTCCAGGGGCGTGACAGACATACAACTGTTACTCCCCACAATAACCTTACCTTATCCAGTCCTTCCATCCATCAGTCCTTCTGTCTGTCCAGCCAGCAATCCATCCAGCACCTACCCAGGTCTCCTGTTCCAGCACCTACCTGGTGCTAATCACCCTTCCTTTAGCAATCCAGCCAGCACCTACCTGATGCCCTCCTCCAGCACCTACCCAGGTCCTTTACTCCAGCTCCTGCCTCCCACTTTATACTGAGGCTAGCCAGTGTAAAGTGTCTGTTGCTGGGCAGGCTTTACCATCAGCCACACCCATCTGCACCTGTGCTAACCTTCTTTCCTAGCCAGGGCCCTCATCAGCCTGCCTAGGCTGCAGCTGTGCTCCCAAGTTTTGCAGAAGCTCTGGGATTAACCCTGTAATCCCTGGTTTATTTGGACAAGGGATCACGGCTGATAACATTCCCCATCTCCTTGGAGTATCTCCTGCCTTTTCCAATACACACCCTCCCTGTCCTCTTCCTTCTCACTTAACCCTAGAGCTGTGCCATGGGCCAATGCCCAGGACCCCAGCAGTCAAAACAGTGCTCATTTTTAAGCAGGCCAAAACACATATGAATTTTTACGCCGCCTTTCTGCCTCAGGGGTACCAAGACAGCTTGCAATATTAACATTATAAACATTAAAATCAGATAAAACAATAACAGTAAAACAAAACAACAACATTAAGATAACGTTAAAAACAAAATGTAAAATGTGAAAATGAATAGGCCCCCATGGATCCCATAGTTGCTGTTAAAAATGCCAGCCAACATGTCAGCAGCTAAAAGCTTCTTTAAATAAAAAAATCTTAAGACCTCTGTATGTATGTATCTATACATGTGTTAGTTTTGCTTCTGAGCCTATGTAATATTATATGTAAAGGAAGTCTTCAGCAATCTCTCCCGTGGCTTCCCTACACAATATTGAGTAATGATGGCTTGGGTGGATGGATACTGGGGTAAGGGAGAGGATCCTGCTCAATAGTCAAGATGGATACATTTTAGATTCTTCTTCAAATCCATGATCCAGAGCTAGTTCTTGATTAACAAGGAAAGCACAACCTTGAAATATTCCACATAGAATTCCAAAATGTTGGCACTTATTACAGTCCCACTTGTGATCAATACTAGAGAAAGCACCCATTGGGAACATTAAAAAATAAAAGTAATTAGGAGATATTAAGTTTATATATTTTTTCAATAAAATATAGTTATGAGAATTGGCTACGGAATTTTGATACATCTCTGTTTACGAGTACGTTTGGTCTATAGTCAAATCAATTCCCCTTCTTTTTCATATTTTTGGAATTCTGATCGATGCAGAATGGTTGGATAATGAATGTGTGACTGAAGAACCAGAATCCCAGAGTGCAATCCTAACCTGAAACTGAGGGGTATTTCCTGATTCAAGCTACAATTGGAAAATTGCATTTAGCCACACTGTCGCATCAAAGTATCTCTGCCATGTCTGAATTACGGTTCCAGGAAGCCAGGGCTAAGCACAGCTTGTCGTGCCCTGCAATTGCTCTTAAAATGGGTAAAAGAACAATAGGCATCTGTTGCTGACACCAGCTGTCAGTGATGATATTTTTTCCCCAGTACATCCAGTCCAGGATTAATGATCTGCACACCTTTCAAAGGAAAGAACAATGGTTATCGAATAACCTGTGCCATCACATTTTCAAGTTATGCTGTCTGCATTGTCCTGGCGGAATAATCAGAGATGCGGAGAAAGAAGAAAAAAACCTGGATTTTTTTGAAGGTCTGCAGGGCTTTAAATCCATGAAATTGATTGACTCCACTCATCATATGCTATTTGGGATTACTCAAAGCGCTGAAATTTTAGGACACTTATTTAACCTTGTACTGAAAGTGGTTTTTGCAATATTACCGGTATTTTTAAGAACTGTCAGTCATCCAACCAGGGCAACACACAACCACACAACCTGGATCAGCTCTGGAATTTGGAGGACTTTCAGCCAATGGAGCTCCATGGAGACTAAGTAAGGGCAAGGGCCACTGATAGCAGACTCTCTGCTATCATCACACAAAAGGCTATGGCAACAGAGGTGGTCTCAGACCAGCAGTTGGTCTTTCTTAGGGCCCTGGGCCATAGGGAGAAAACCAACAATGCTGAGCCCTGATGTGAAGGAGGTCTCAACAACACAACATTTTGTAAGTGTAAAGCAGTTTGCAGCTCTAAGTGATCAAGCATTTGATCACATCTTGAGAGGAATGAAGGGGAGGCAAACCACTCATAAATAACTCAAAGCACAATCCTAACCTGCCCCAGTACATGCCCCATTGGCACTGCTATGTAGTGCTGGAAAGTTGGTTAGGATTGCATCCTAATAATCAGACTGAGGGTGCAATCCTAACCTGGAGTTAGGCCGGCACATTTAGGCCAGCAAAATTTGGCCAGGACCAGGGCCACCATAAAGTGTGTTTGGACAACTCTCGGAAGCAGGGAGGATGGTGCACATCTGTGTGCTGGCCTCTCCGATTCCGAGAGTGGTGCTAACATACTTTATGGTGTCTTTTGTGCCAGCCAAACTTTGCTGCCCAACTATGCCGGCCTAACTCCAGGTTAGGATTGCACCCTCATAGTGCAATCGTATGTCTATTCAGAACTATGTCTATTCAGAACTAAGTCCCACAGTGTTCAGTGGGAATTACTCCCAGGAAAGTGGGTATAGGATTGTGCTCTCAGTCAGATTATTAGGGTACAACCCTAACCAACTTTCCGACACTGACATAGCCGTGCCAATGGGGCACGTGCTGCATCCTGCAGTGGAATAGTAATCACAGAGGTCTTCTCAAGGTAAGGGAATGTTTGTTCCCTTACCTTGGAGCTGAATTGCCCTCACCCCGGTGCTGAAAAGTTGGTTAGGATTGTGCCCTTAGTCACCAGGCGCATGTTCAGGACTACATGATGCATTCTAAGTACAATCCCCAGATCAGTTGGGACTGCACTAATTTTCAAAGGGCACAGGAACAACGCAAAACACAGACATCTGACTGACAATAGAAATATATGAAAGATGTGTTTAGAAAAGCATTCTGCACCTTAAGGACAAAATAGCTCCACTTCCTCAGCCATTTTGAAGGGGGGAGGCAGAAAAGATGTAGCACAGATTATGATGCAATATTTGCATTGAAGTTTGAAATGTTGGACAGAATGTGGGTGAGCACGTGACGACAAAGGTCAAACCTGAACTTGAGCTCTGCCTATTAAAAAGATAAAGAAATATTAAATAAATCTGTTTTTTTTACCTTGTTGCAGCAAAATCACTGATATTCCCCTATCTTTAAAAAGGCATCTCTAATATCCACGGTTTCAGGTATTCATGGGGTGTCTAGAAACTAGGATTACCAGATACAAACAGGGGCTGAAAGCCATTTCTTAACCATTGAATACTTTAACCATTGTATAGAAGAGGGAATTGGGGCGGGTGCAGCACATCATGAAAGGGTTTCAACAGCTGCACCTGTCAAACTCCCTCTTCTATACTGTACAATGGTTAAAGGTATAGTCCCAGTTTGTATCTGGTAACCCTATCTAGAACGAAACCCAAGCAGATGCCAGGGCATGCCTGTACTTTAAAAACTACATTAAACGTTTGAGATGAAAGAGAAGAAAGCTGAAAATCTGTAAAATAAGTAAACTAAACATACCTACTGGTCTTTTGATACGATTCTTAATGGATATGGGGAGATTGGGGTACATCATAGAGATTCAGTGGGGTATATTGCAAAGAGACATGAATAACCCCTTGTTTGTTGCCCTGGATGCAAATGTGATAAATAAACCAGTTTATTCCATTTATTCCATTTCATACTTGATCACAACAAAACAAGAGAGGAAAAAAGTATGCTCATAAAAGTCCAGTCCTACAATATTCAACAAGATGAAGAAGGCAAAATTAGAACAGAAAGCGTTTTATATATATACACAGTATATATATAATATTTACGCAGTATACACAGTATACACACACACACACACACACACACACACACACACACAGTATATACTGTATACACACACACACACACACAGAGAGAGAGAGAGAGAGAGAGAGAGAGAGAGAGAGAGAGAGAATATAGAATATATATATAAAGACTTGGCTCTGCAAAATCTCATTCAGAATTTTTTACTGGAATTAGTGGCGCTGAAGTCACCATCACTCAACAAATGTAAAATGTGCATTCTAACTCATGTGCTGGCGGAGCCAAACACTAACAAGGGCTGCTTTGAGAATTTCCCACAATATCCCTTTAATTTGAATTGCATTAATGTCGTGTGAGTTGGTTGTCTAGACTTAGAGGCGATTTTTAAAAAGCCAAAAAACCTACATTGTACTGTGCATATAATCAAACCTGATTATGTAAGATCTCTGCAGTACATAATTTTGCCACGGTTGGAAAATACATCTCAAATATTGCTGTTCGGAGAAAAGAGGTTTTGTCACATGAATCTTGATGATTCCAATCTAGTGTCAAACAATATACAGCCTTAAATATGTACGTGGTCCTGTTCTGTTTAGGTAACTAGTGCACAGGACTGAAACATGGTATGAGGTGGGGATGGAGCTTTAGTACTTTGCCCTCTTGTGTTTCTGGTTCCTAAAGCATGTAGTGGGACTCACAATCAAGATCAAATCCCTGATCTAGGACAGTGGTTCCCAAATGTTTTTGACTGGCGGCTTCCTTGAACTATTGGGCCATTGGCCGCAGCTCCCCATTAGGGCTACAATCCTACATACTGATTAGGGCGGCAGGCTGGGGTTTTTTGTTTGTTTTTGCAAAGATTCCACAGCTTTCCTGACTGGTTTCTGCTGCTCACCGGGAGGTTTGGGAACCCCTGGTCTAGGGTTTGATCATTGGAAGGTTACAGGTCGGCCCGCTGTATCAGTAGATTCGGGGCCCGCATTTTCACTATCCTTGGGGTCAACCTGATCTGGACCCTCCAGAGACAACTGGAGTGACATTGAAAGAGGCTTCCCTGGCCCTCTGAAGGCCTTTTAAGGCCTTTAAACCAGAAGTGACCTTTGAAGGCCTTAGAAAGCATTAGAAATGCTGCTATCATCACCTCCAGAGGATTACAGTGCCCCAAGACCTACAGATTTAATTGTTCACAGGTGCCTTAACTGTGGAGGGTTTCTAGAACAGAATCCCTAGCTCAGACCTCTGCCAGCCATTTTGCTGGTGTAGGTTTAATGAGAGAAAAGGGTGGAGAAGTTTCAAAAAGAGAGCATAGGATCCCAGAGCAAATGGCTGCTGCTGGGATCCATCTCTTCCCTGCCCCCCTCCCCACCCTGAACCCCCCCCCGTGCCCATTACACCCTTCCATCACCCGCTGACTGCTACTGCTAGAGGCTTTGAGAGCCACTGCTATGCACATCATGCTGCTACCTGTTTGCACCAGCAGCCCAAAAGTGTGTGATGGTATTCCTATAAGGAGGCAAAATGCTACATGCTGCAGGAGCCTGAGCTCCTGTGTAAAGTAGCTCCTCACCTCACCTTCAGAGCCATTTGGAGCTTAGAGAGCAAAGTCTCCCAGCCAGCAAGCAAATGGGGGAAGGAGCACAGGATCCTGCACCACTAAGCGCGTGCCACTGCCTTCCTGTAGGAATGCCACTAAAGGTTGTGTGATGGTGGCCTGGCTTGAAAATGCTCACCAGCCTCTCTGCCAGGAGAAATACCTAGTGGGGTGGGAGGCAAATGAAGGGGATACCTTACAACAAAAGACCGGCTTGTGGTAAGGACAGAATGTAGTAGGTTGTCGCCACAAAAACGGGTTCTACGTGCCAAAGTGTGAAAGGTCACTTGTGATCCCAGATGTTGTTCAAAACAACAACTATTAGATCATGCTAAGAGTCTGGAAGCACCTAATATTAAAGTTACTGTCTCTTCTTGTCAGAGGGGCTGCACCTCTTAAAAGCTGCAATGCAAACCAAAAATGCTACCTTTGCAGCTGTCCCAGGCATGGAATTGGTGAGGGGCAGTAGCGCCAGCTCCATGGGTGCTGGCATGCTGTCAGCACTCACAATAATTTTGGGAGAGTGCTCTGCACTCCCAATGTTTGGCACTCTCACACAGTACAACACCCCCATGTTCAGCGCTGGCAGAGGCAGATCTAAGGGAGGGCAAAGCTCTAAGTTCTTGCAGTGGAAATCACTCCTCTCCTGCAACGTTTTAGCCAATCCTCACAGGGAACAGCAACATCTTGGCATTGCTTACTGGCTACAGCGGCAAGGGAGAGGAGGGATTTCCATGACAGGGTAAGGCTTCTTGCAACACTCAGAGCTTTGCCCTCCCTGTAGATCTGCCTCTGGGCGCTGGGCCGGGAGTGCACCTGTTCCTCGGAGTGATCAGGTTGAGCTGAGGGCAGCACGAGCATGCGCAGTGGTCACGTTGCAATTGAGCCAATGAGCTCCTTACTGAGGCGTGCCTTGGGAAGGAGCTTATTGTCTCGATCGCAATGCGACCACTGCACATGCTCATGCCGCCCTCGGCTCAGCCTGACCGCTCCGACGAACAGGCATGCTCCTGGCACAGCACCGAACGTGGGGGTGCTGCGAGGCAAGGCAACCCCCTTCCAAGGCCAGGTCGGGTGAACGAGCCAGCCTGACCATTGGAGCAGTCAGGCCGAGCTGGGGGCAGTGCAAGCATGCACAGAAGGAGTTCATTGGCTGGATCGCAATGTGACCACTACCCCTGCTCATGCAGCTCTCGGCTCGGCCTTTTCGCCACTGGGTTGGGCGGGCCCTTGTGGAGCGCGCCTGACCGCTCTGATGAACAGGAGCACTCCCGGCCCAGCACCGAACATGAGGGTGCCGCAATGCAAAGCAGCCTCTTCTGAGCAGCGATGTCAGGTGCACGGCTACATCAGGGACGTGGTTACATCAGGGGGTGTGGCGACATCGGGTGTGGCTACTCAGCACCCCCAGTGTTCCGAGCAAGTTGGCACCCCTGGTGAGGGGAAAGCTGCACCTGTTGAATTTCTGGCTGCTAGGCTGATGGGAGACCCACAATCAATGCCAGATGGAAAAAGGCAAATCCCTAGAAATTTTGTGTAGATGTCATATAAATATAAATGTGCAACTGAGGATTAGATTGTGTGTGTGTGTGTGTGTGTGTGTGTGTGTGTGTGTGTGTGTGTGTGGCTATGAAATGTGGATCAACAGCCCAATCAGGTTCATTAGAAAGACAATTCATATGTACAAGACACCCACCTCGTTTTGCTGTGAAGGGTGAGTTTTTAGGCTATGCTATGCTTTCAAAGCCCATTTAGTGCATCTGGCATACATTTGTGCATATTTTAGTAATTCTGCTTTAAGAATTATTCAAGCAGAGCAGGAATTTTTCCACAGGGGATATTTGCAAAGACCTTGTGAGATCTTGCTTTCCTTTTCAACTGTAGGCAAGCGGTGTATGTAAGCACCAAATGGAATTATCCCCCATGTTTAATTTCCTGCCGTTGTAGGGGGTACTTATTAGTTCATCTCAGTTTTGTCTATCTTTTGTTCGTTGTCGCACCAGCAATTTACAAAAAAAAGAGACTGACAGGGATAAGGGTCTGATTTTTCTCAACAGAGTGAAACTTCTGTGTTGTGGCAATATTTGCAGCCGACACACACAAGGCCAGCACAGCAAAGTTTGGCTGGCATAAGGGCCACCGGAAAGTGCTTTTGGACCACTCTCAGAGTCAGGGAGGATGGAGCACATCTGTGTGCTGGCCTCTCTGATTCTGAGAGTGGTCCAAACATACTTTATGGTGGCCCTTGTGCTAGTCAAACTTTGCTGGCCTAATTGTGCTGGCCTAACTCCAGGTTAGAATTGCACCCTAAGGGCATTTGTTACTTGTGAGCAGTGATGTCATGCAGGGGGAACGTGGGGGAACTCAGTTCCACTAGTTAAAATTAGGGCTGACTCCGCCCACTTCACTCTCCCTCCTCCCTCCTCCCGATTCCTCAGCAAAGAGCTTTTCTTCTTGGTTGGCCGGCACTCAGAGGGTTAAAGGGAGCGACTCCGGATTCCTAGGGGGGCGAAGGGGGAAGGGCTGCAGTGGGGAAGTCCCGTCCTGCACAGCCCCCTTCCTCGCTCCCTCCAGCCACACACGTGGAGTCAGCAGCCACTCTGGTGAGTCTGCAGCCCACTGGGGAGAAGGGGCGTCCTGGGGGTGTGGTGGCAAATCGAGGGGGGCCCCGGAGGGAACGGAGGGGAGCCAGGACTTTTTGAAGCTGCCCTCCTGACCTGCCCGGCATAAGCAGGCTTTGGTGTGGGGAAGCGCCCAAGGGTGCCGTCTGGAGTGGTGCCGCCCCTCAGTCCTTTCCACAGGTTCCTGCCTCATTCTGCTCAGCCAGCCTCGGCTTTGAGGCTGCTGCCCCTGTGCCAATTTTCAACTTCCCTGGCAATTTTGAATAACTCCACCTCGCCTAGCTGCAAAGACCAAGGAAAGGCTTTCGCCACTGTCTCTCCAGTGCTGAGCGTTTCACTGGCGCTTTGGGTGTGAGGTTTCTTTGGGAGACTGTCCCCATCGCTATTGGAGCTGCAATTGGGGAGGGGGGAATTCTTTGCTTTTTGTTCTGTAGGCGCCAGGCGCTGTACAGAACTGGCTGGCTCCGCCCACTCGTCGCTGACATCGTCGCTGGCTAGGAACCAGCCGCGGATAGACCTGCGCTCCGCCAGCCTCCGGCTTATGACATCACTTCCAGTGGGCGGGTCCTGACACGTGCCAATAAAAAATGAGTTCCTGTTCTTAAATCATTTAGATGACACCACTGCTTGTAAGCATTTAACATACATACATGCCATGTCTGGTGATATATATATAAACCAGAAGCCAGAAATGCAAGGAACGTAAAGGGCTTGAAAGTGCAAGGATGCCAACCATTCCTCCAATTTTTCAACTCAGGCAAGGGCTTTCTGCAGAGGGATGGGATTCTGCATCACAAAACTTGTACCACGCCCACAGAATTGATGCTATATGATGAGTCTTTCTTGCTTATGGGTCCTAAAATGTGACAGAGTACAACAGAAAAGTTATGACTGGCCATGGAATAAGCAATGTGAAGGAGAGATTAAAAGGATGGTGAAAGAAATAATAAAAGGGAGGAAGAATCTGAGAGGAATCCAAGCACAGGGGCTGGCTTGTAATGTATTTTAAATAAAATATAAATTAAGCGATGTTTTTAACTTCCTTTAAAAAGTCATTGGAAAAATATTGTTAGAAAAGCAAAATCCTTTGGGTGTGATTGGCATGGTTTTTCTTACTGGAATGCTGCCCAGGTCATAAAATTCCAAATTCCTTTAAAAGGATGTGATCCTATAATTGCACTTTCAGTGATGAAGCCCTGTCGAAATCTCTCTTAACATTTGTTTAGGATCCTAGCCAATTTGTGTGAGGTATTGGGATGCTGGGTTCTGAGCTCTGGACCACCTGTTCTCTGGAAAGATTTAGAATGCCAAGTGTGTTGTGATTTGACGTTTTGGTGCAGTTCCTTATGTGGGGAGAATTAGAAACTTCCTCTCGACAAGCACAAGTGCAGAACTTGCTTTCTTTCAGGGCTCCTGTGCCTTTAATAGTTGTATGATGTGAAGAAATTCATTTGAGGCATTTTTCTCCATCGCTGCATTGCCATGATCTCCTCAGGTCACAGGTATTTCACTTGTTTTTCCTGACCTTTTTCTTCAGGGAAGTATTACACAAATGGATTCCACCTGCTGCTGCAGCAACACAGAGAGGAATGTCACAAGGAGCTCACGCAACCCAAGTCTTCCCTAAACAGTTTTCCAAGTCTTCCCTAAACAGCAGAACTCAGTGAGGCAGCAGCTTGTCATGATGTTGCCAAATTTTTAACTGGCTCCTGCTCCCAGACATTTAAAGTAGCCCTAACTGAGCAAGAGGCACCTTTTCAAGTGGTGTTCCTCTTATATTTTGCAGGAGGATAGTAAATATCCCTCTTCAAACCAGCACAGTGACTTTTCTAGTGGCTGTTGCTGGTGGTGTTCCACATTTTTTTTTTAGCCCTTTTGGGACAGGAAGCCATTTAATTATTATTTTTTTGCCTGTAAACTGCTTTGTGAACTTTTTGTTGCAATATATATATACTGATTGATTGATTGACCTCAGCTGTGCACCATCATCTTGGATCTTGCGAAACCTTGTGGAATCCAAGATGGCGGCACCCAATTCTTGTGATGTGGCAGTGCCCAGGGGAAAATGTAAGAGGCGCTACTGGGATCAACCTGTGGTGCCCCTGTAAGTGTGCCACGATACTAATGCACACTTTGGGGAACCCCTGGAATATGGCATCAACAGAAACATCTATCAACACAAAATATTGTTTCTTTTCCTTAAAGAAATGGCCTGATATCTGACCCAAGGCAAGGTTACTGAGTTTATTTTTTTATGTATTTACCATATTTCTTCCCCGCCTTTCTCCCTAAAGGGATCCATGAGCATAAATGAGCAGCTAAAATACCTGACAGTGGGCAACTCCATATGTACGTATATACTTCTCTTGTGCTGGGCTCATTAAAGCAAGTATGTTTGGTCTGATGCAAGGGATGGATTGTGTAAGATATGCAATTTGACATGTGTCCTGTGACCTGTGTTGCAAACCATATGACACAACCATCACTGAAGAGATTTTTACGATGAATAAATGGGTGGGAAGTGATTCGGATCAACTAACAGTATTTATAGCCACCAGATACTTTGGAGTAATGATAAGGAGTGAGGTCAGCAGATCTGGTTTGAGCCAGGAGCTTTCCTGATGCTCTGCCACTCAGTCGTATGACCAGATTATCCTAGACCCAGAAGATGAGCCCTACCTCACAGAAACTTGTGGAAAGAGTAAAATAGGTGACAAGACAGCAAAGACCAGAAATGGAAAAAAATATGTGTGCTTTGAGATGGCTGTTAGGTGTTAACTCAGGGCGCAATCCTAACCTGGAGTTAGGCTGGCCCAGTTAGGCTTGCAAAGTTTGGCCAGCACAAGGGACACCTTAAAGTATGCTAGGACCACTCATGGAGTCAGAGAGGCCAACACAGAGACGTGCACCATCTCCCCTGACTCTGAGACTGGTCCGAACACACTTTACGGTGTCCCTTGTGCCGGCCAAACTTTGCTGGCCTAACCGTGTCAGCCTAACTCCAGGTTAGGTTGCGCCCTCAGAGACTTGAAGATTCCCCCAGATTGTGGTTGAGTGTGCAGCAGCAGCAGCAGCAGCAGCAGCAGATGGTTTTGCCTTATGCTCTGCAGTAGCCAAGCAGGACTTTTGAGGACCACAAAGCCCTGAAGAAAAGAACATTTTCTTGCGGAACATTTGTTACGATCTGAACCATCTTTTTAATTGCAAGCAAGTCCATGATGTCTCCGCTGTAGAAAGTTCCCCATATCGAAGAGACATGACAGAAAGGCTGCCACTTTCAGAAGCCTTCAAAAAGTGCCTGCCCCTCCCAATTTTCCCGTCTGCTCTTAATTTTAAGGCAAAAGCACAAATCCTGTTTGCATCCATACCATGTTGTTTTAAACATTATCAAGTGAGAAACCATGAAATGAGTCACACACAGTGTATTTGAGGCTCCAAAGACAAGGAGCTGTTTCCTTTGGCAACAGTTACTGAAAGCCATTTATCTTTTACAAATGTTGAAAATCTAGTAGCAAACTGCAGCAGATGTCCATATGGATTTAGAATGATAAAGAAACAAGGTACGCTTTAAAGTGAGAAACATTTGATGGCCAACCGATTGCAGTCTACACAGATTTCATGTGATTCTAATCACCCCATATTGTTGTTGTGATCACACCCCCTACTGTGTGATACTATACTCTGGAGCATGAAATGCAAAATGTGCAATAGTTAATCATGTTGCGTGACACACTGAACTTATTAGTCCTATGTGGAACCAATCCTCAAACGCCAACATGTCATTTCTCCTGCTCTGAATGTTTATTGTAAGAAAATACTTTTCGATTTGATTAGGTGGAATAGATTCTGTGTCAAAGATGTGAACTATCGCCTTAGGGACATGGCTGGAATTGGGTTTGATTTTAGTTTTGATGTCTCTTTGTCTAGAGTCCTACTGCATTGTTGTTAAATGGACAAATAACAGCTGTTTCCTACAGGTTGAAACGTCCAATTCTATACAATGCAGCAAGTCCCCCCGCAGACATAGCTGTGGGCCTTGTTCTTTTTCTTTAGCACATGGAATGTTGCAGAGGGTGAGGCCATCAAAATATAAAGACTTATAAAACTTTGAAGAGACTCTGGCCTTTGACATCAAATTTAACATGGCAGTTTATGCAAGGACAGGAAGCACTGCCCTCCCTCTGGTGGTCTTCACAATGGTGCCACCTCATCAGCTACCTTCATGATGAAACTATCATGAAACTTTTCTCTGGAGTGTGCTGGGAAAAATCAAAGTGACTGCCAAGCACCAGGGCTACTGGGAGTGTCATTACCCCTAGTAGTAGGTCCACTGAGTGTTTCATGCTCTTCATCCTCTTTTGAGGCCTGGAAATTGCCAAATGCGATTCAGGTTCTCAGCCTGTACGTGTTTGTGAAGCCAAGGAAGGCATTTACGTTCAGTCCTAACTATTCTACCCTTTCACCTGCTATAGCGTACAGCAGCGCCAAAAGGGGCTGTGCTGGATGCTGTGGTGGTAGGGGCGGGATGCGGCAGATTGGCAGGCTTCGGAAATTATCTTCTCTTACCCCTCTGTAAGCCGCCAATGGGTCGTCTATTTAAACAGAGGCAAGTCCAAGGAGACAAAGGCAGTGCAAGTGGCCTGTGACAGGTGCCGCCGTCTTTCTGCCTCTGTCATCCCCCAGCTTTCTGCTTGTTTTGCCCTATTCCACCCATCCCAGCCCCATTCTCCACCCCCTTCCTGAACTACCTGAATCACCAGGGCTTCCTCACCCCACCACTGCATGCAGGGCCATTCTGGCCTCTCTCCAGCAGTGTTCCAGAAGCACATGGCAAGTACCGCCGCTGGAACATAAATAGGATTGTGCTGTGAGTCACAGAATGAAACTTTAAGCCTATTTAGGGTGCAGTCCTGAGGGCGCTCTTGGCTCAACGCTAGCTTCTTGTGTCGGCCCAATGGCACCAGTGCTGACGCAGGGGCGCCGACTGGCACCCCTGTGTCGGCGCTGGTGCCATTGGGATGACACTAGCAGCAGTGTCAGCCCAAGGGCACTGGCCCAGAGCTGCACTGCTCATGTGCTAGGCAAGTTCGGCTGGGGCAGGAGAGAGGAACTGGGTGGGAGATCGCAAGTCATCTCCTGAGCTGCACTGGAAGCAGCATAGGCTATGCAACCCTGCTGTGCTAGCACAGTTTAGGATTGGGTTGTCACTCACAAAGCCATTATTGCAAAAAGGTATAGCTTCATTTTTCTCACCCACACGCGACATTACAGGGGGAAAAAACCTGCCATGACTCCTTTTTAAAAATCAGCCTGCTGGAAGAAAAACAAATGAACACCCCAGGGGGTAATGCCTGCCACACTTGTGCTTAGGCGTGCATTGACTTTTTATGAGCCTGATTTCAAGCTATGGCTAGCAAGTAACTTGTTGTTCATTAACTACAACCCCACTCCCCCCCACTCTGCTTTTCCAGATGACGAGAACACCAGTAAAAATGGAAGAGAGAGAAAAAGAAATAGTTTAGACTCTCTGTGCATTGGTTTTATTTAAGCGGTATATTGCTGGCATAGATCTCTGTAATTGAAATGTTAACATTTATTTACAAGAAATGGTTTTGCGTTTAAATCAAAAGTGAATCAAATGTCTGTCTAATGTACTTAGATTGGGCAGGTTTGTGTGAAAATTGTGGTTTTTGCATAGTTCTGTACTTTACCACTAAACCAGTATGCGGTTTCTCTTCCTCCCCACCCCCCAAAAAATTTCCTGCATCAAAATCTTGGAAATGGCACAGCTGGTGCTAAACATCATATGTCCCATGATGCTCCATTCTTTCTTGCGACTTGTGACTTGGAGATGGGACAAAGTCCCCGCAATTCATCTCTACCTCCCATGCAGGAAAGTACAACCAGATCCTGAGAATGAAGAATGAGAACGAAGGAATATTGGATGTTGCAGCCTCGATCCGTTGCTTGATATTGTTGATCAGTATGGTGAGAAAGTTAGGGACTTGGTGGCCGCTGCTGCTGGGCTTGGGAGTTCAAGAATGCGAGACGGAGTGAGCTCCTGTTGCTTGCCCCAGCTCCTGCCAACCTAGCAATTCGAAAGCACCTAAATGCCAGTAGATAAATGGGGACCACTTTGGTGGGAAGGGAATGGCGTTCCGTGCGCTATGGCGTAGAGTCATGCCGGCCACATGACCACGGAAGCTTGTCCTAGGACAAAATGCCACTCTACAGACTTTGAAACAGGCAGATGCGTTTCAACATAGACAAGCGTAAAGTGATCCAAATTGGGGCAAAAAACCAAAACTTCACCTATAGGCTTATGGGTTCTGAGCTGTCTGTGACAGCTCAGGAGAGAGAACTTGGGGTGCTGGTGGACAATTCAATGAAGGTATCGACCCAGTGTGCAGCAGCAATTAAGAAGGCCAATTCCATGCCTGGGGTAATTAAAAAAGGGGTTGAGAATAAAACAGCCAATATTATCATGCCATTGTACAAATCGATGGTAAGGCCACACCTGGAATATTGTGTCCAGTTCTGGTCGCCGCATCTCAAAAAGGACATAGTGGAGCTGGAAAAGGTGCAGAAGAGAGCAACAAAAATGATTACGGGGCTGGGGCACCTCCCTTATGAAGAAAGACTGCAGCATTTGGGGCTCTTCAGTCTGGAAAAAAGGCGCCTGAGGGGGGACATGACTGAGACATACAAAATTATGCACGGAAGGGATAGAGTCGAAAGAGGGATGTTCTTTTCCCTCTCTCACAACACCTGAACCAGGGGGCATCTGCTAAAACTGAGGGTTGGGAGAGTTAAAACAGATAGAAGGAAGTACTTTTTTACCCAGCGGGTAGTTAATCTGTGGAACTCTTTGCCACAGGAGGTGGTGATGGCATCTGGTCTTGATGCCTTTAAGAGGGGATTGGACGGATTTCTGGAGGAAAGGTCCATCATGGGCTATAGGCCATGATGGATTGTGCAACCTCCTTACAAAGGTGGTGGGCTACTTCAGAGTACCGGGTGCAAGGGAGTGGCAACAGGATGCAAGCATCTTGTTGTCTCATGCCTCCCTGGGGCACCTGGTGGGCTGCTGTGAGATACAGGAAGCTGGACTAGATGGGCCTTTGGCCTGATCCAGTAGGGCTCTTCTTATGTTCTTATGTTCTTATGAAACGGAGATGAGCACTGCCCTCTACAGCCGGTCACGACTAGACCATTTGGTCGTGGGGAAACCTTTACCTTTACCTTTTTATGGTCAGAGAACCAGCATAGGGTCAGGGTTAACACTATGGCTGCGAAAAACCTGCATTCAATTTCCTGCTCAGCCATATTGCTCACTGGCTGCCATGGGCCAGTCACAATCCCTCAGCTTAACCCACCTTGCAGGATTGTTGTGAGGATGAGGATAGGAAGAAATGGTTTTAACTGTCTCATTTTGTATTGTTTTCATCTCAATATATTGTTGTAAGCCACCTTGGGTGCCCATGGGGCAGGAAGGCAGGGTATAAATCCAATAATAATAATAATAATAATAATAATAATAATAATAATAATAATAACTTATTGGCTACAGCAGGAGTGACAAACATAAGGCCCATGTGCCAGATGCAGCCCATAAAAGCACTTTATCAGGCTCATGTGATAATTGGTCTCCCCAGCTCTGCCCTTTCAGCTGCATTGCTTTGGCTGAGCCATCACTTTATAGAGCACCTCTCAGCTGCTGAGCTGTGAAGTGATGTCGTGGCAGAAGTGGTGCTGCTGAAAGGGTGGTCCAAGTGATTTGGCTCTCCCATGTCTTGAAAATATGATCAAGATTTGCATATTTTCTCTTCTGTCATTTGTAGCGAATGAGTTCCTAAGTGAGAAAAAAGTGCTTATTTCCAGTAATGACCTGCTTAATGACATCACTTCCTAATTAATGACATCACTTCCAGCCCTCAGTAGTTATTGCAAATGCTATTTGGCCCACTGTATGAAAAAAAGTTTGGCACCTCAGGCTAGAGGATTCCTTCAGTAAATGGAAGTCTTGCCTGAATAAGGACAATAAAAAGGAACACAAATTCTGGCAAAAAAAAAAAAATGTAAAAAGGCAATGCAAGAGGCCAAAAAGGACGATATGCAACCTCTGTAAGGGTTTGTGTCACATTTTAGAATTCTTTTAAAAGGTTTTTAGAAGTAGCCTAGCTGTGAATGCTCAGTGCAAAAGAGTACCAATAAGTTACAAGTATCTTGTCTTGCGTGCTCCCTGAGGCACCTTGTGGGCCCCTGGAATACAGGAATCTGGACTAGATGGCTTTTGGCCTGATTCCGAGTACAATCCTAAGAGTGTGACTCCAACGGCACTAGCTGCTAGCCGCAGCATTGACCCAATGGTGCCGGGCAGAACAGTGGTGTCATCTAAATGATTTAACAACAGGTACTCACTTTTGATTGGCACATGTCGGGACCCGCCCACCGGAAGTGACATCATAAGCCGGAAGTGATGTCGTGGCAAGAAGAGACATGAAAAAAGCCCTTTTTGAGGCCTCAGACAATTTTAAACTGACCCAACAGTTGCAACAGCATTCCACAGCACCCCCAGAACACGTTAAGAAGGCCTGGCATCATGTTAAAGTGACCCAACAGTTCCAAAGCCCCAGAGCAGCTCATTTTTCAGTGGCAAGGCAAAGCAAGGCTCTACTCGCTGCCTGCCTGCCTGCCTGGCTCTGAGAACGTGCAGGCAACTAAAACGTGCAGGAAATTCAAACGTTGCAGAGGGCGGAGTCAACGAGTGGGCGGGTGAATGGGCGTGGCCAACCGTAATCCTAGAAACCGGTACTCGTGTACCCCCGCGTACCCCCTGCATGACATCACTGGGGCAGAAGTGCCGCAGCACCTTTCCTGCGCCAGCTGGCAGAAGAGCAGTTCTGGGTGTGGGGAGGGAGGAACTGGGTGGGGGGAGGATGGGCCAGTAGGTGTGCCAACCTGGAGAGGGGGATGGAGATTTATTTAGCAGGTGCAGATCTGAGGAAACCATAGAGGAGGCTGGAGTCTCCCCTGGGGCAAGGGCACAAACCCATAGAATCAGCTCTTATTGCTTACACAGACACACAGACACAGGTCTGAGACGTCTGACAGAACTGGTAAAAGGATTAACCATTCAGAGCGCAATCCTAAACTGGAGTTAGGCCGGCATAAACTAAGCCCTCAAAGTTTGGCCAGCACAAGGGCCACCATAAAGTGTTTTTGGATTACTCTCGGAGTCAGGGAGGATGGCGCATGTTTGTGTGCTGGACTACCTGACTCCGAGAGTGGTCCAAACATACTTTACGGTGTAACCTTGTGCTGGCCAAACTTTGCTAGCTTATTTTATGCCGGCCTAACTCAGTTTAGGATTGCTCCCTCAAATCTCTGCCTGCTGGCGTCTGATCTGAGAGGCTTCCCAACTTTTACCTGCCTCTTGCACATGTACTTTCTTTCACATGTGCTTGAGGGTGCAATCCTAATGTAGAGTTAGGCTAGCATAGTTAAGCCAGCAAAGTTTGGCCAGCACAAGGGCCACCATAAAGCACGTTTGGACCACTCTCGGAGTCAGGAAGGATAGCGCACATCTCTGTGCTGCCCTCTCTGACTCTGAGAATGGTCCAAACATACTTTACAGTGCCTCTTGTGCCAGTCAAACTTTGTTGGTTTAGCTTATGCCAATCTAACTCCAGGTTAGGATTGCACCTGAAGTCAGTATACCTCTCGCTGGATCTTTTGCTCTTGCACTCCACCAGCTCTCATGATACCATCAGAGTAATCTGTAACGTTCAGGAATGCATCTGACTAACTTGACAGATCCTTGTTGTTCACAGCCTTTTTTGTTTGGTCTCACAATAACATTGTGACACTTCTTGTCTAAGTACAGTGCTGCTTACAGGCTAGGGAATGGTACTGAGGAAGTGTCTCTAAAATGCCGACATGTCCTTCAGAAAGCTTTCGCTGTTCTAATTCTACAGCAGTTAAAGTCTAATAACACAATGTGCTTGTGCCATTATATTTCCTGTTGTAAATTTTTATTGTTTTCTTTCCAACACAGATTTTCATTGGTTTTTTATTATTCTCCTTGTCTACGTTATTAGTCTTTGTGCCCAGTTGGCTGTTATTGAAATAAAGAGCTCACTGAACCCCTGAACCATAAGCCTGCAGTGCTTCTTTGCACACATGTTAGTTCCATCTGCTATTGCTATTGGATTACAATATGGGCATTTGCCTTGGCAGAGGAAAGTCAGGGTAGAAATCTCTTAAATAAATAAATAAATAAATAAATATTTTGCATATTTAGATGTTACATTAGAATCACTTTCAAAATGAGTCCTAGATTTCCCTTCCAATTTTGGCATATGTAGGGGACGCTTTGCTGGTTTGTACATTATTAGAACTGGTTGATATTAGGGCAAGGAGACTACCTTGTAACTGTGCCATATCGAAAAGGGATTCCTAGCAGATTGCAGTGGGTATTTCCATGCAAAAAGATTTCCAGGTTCCAGCATGCTCTGCTCATAGAAACATCCACCATAATCTTTGTGTACACTTCTTCTGCCCTAGCATTTGTCTCATTTGTGCATAGCCACCAGTTCATGAGACACATCAACTACCTCTCTGAGAGCGCAATCCTAACCTGAAGTTAGGCCGGCACAGTTAGCATGTTTCATAGTCAGGGGAGATGGCGCACATTTGTGTGCTGGCCTCTCTGACTCTGAGAGTAGTCTGAACACTCTTTACGGTGGCCCTTGTGCCAGCCAAACTTTGCTGGCCCAACTGTGCCGGCCTAACTCCATGTTAGGCAAGTGCAAGGGACTTGTGCTGGCCCAGGAGTGCCACAAACGCACCATGAGTATTTGTGCACCACTCTTGGAGTCAAGGAGACTGGCACATGGGCATGCCCCATACTCCCTGATTCCAAGAGTAGTCCAAATGTGCTTTACAACATTTGCATTTGCAACTCACCTAGGCCAGCAGAAGTCCCAGATAAGATTGTACTCTAAGAGGTTTAAAATCCATTTTCAGTCATCCGATTATTTTCTGTGCAGGCAAGAAAATGTGGAGGAGGTTTCATTTCTGAGGCCTTCATATAGTTAACTTCTGATTTTCATCTTGTTGATTTAGGATGCTTCTGGTTTTTAATGCATTATGACACATCTCGTTCTTTAGAAGGCTCACGATGTTTGATTTGCAGTTGCAACTGAAGACAGATAACTGAATGAGTGACCCAGTGCTAAAAACCATAATGGGAATCATGACAAAGCATAGTGTTCTGCCTACTCACTCTTTGAAAGAAGTTTTAGTGGCTTCAATAGCAAGTACCCTTCAAGAGGCAGAGATCCAATCCATTATGTAGAAGCAGCATTTGAAAAGGCTTTTCTTCAGCCCATCTTCTGAACAAGGGCACTATGAAGATGGTCAACCTTGCTTTTTGTGCTACTGTTATGCTCTTACCACCAACTGAGACAGTTCATTATGGCCACTCAAGAATGAATGGGTGCTGGGCTTGACTCTCCCCTGCTTTCCCCTCTCCAGCAATCACCCTAACCAGTCAGCTATATTGGGGAAAGCAGGGGAGAGAGGAAAGGGATAACCAGTGTATCATTACATAGCATGTAAATACAAAGGGTGGTATCCTGTCTCGTTGGTTAGATCTTGCTAACCTATTGATTAGATCTTGCTGGTTGCTTCTCTGTCTAAAATTTGATCAACCTCCTCTTCAGTGTCTGGGTTTCCTGTTCTGCTGTTTGGCCCAGGTAACAATGCTTGTAGTTGTAGTAAGTTCTGACCTGAGACCCATTCCCTCCCAACCACACAGTTCCCACTAGGTGCAGAGTCTGCCTGGGCCGGGATTTGGCAGCATCCTAATGGGTAGTCCTTAGCATAAAAGCAAAACTTGCTTCTCTAGCTGACCCTGTAACAACTTCAGGGTATTATCATTACTGCATTTTATTAGGGAAGGTTGTCTCTTTCACATGACCTGAGTTTGCATTTATGCAGTCAATCCTGTATCTCCTATATTCCATACATTGTTATTGTACTGATTTTATTTTTGGGCTGGTCTGTGACTGCAATAAAGTTGTTGTTGTTGTTGTTGTTGTTGTTGTTGTTGTTGTTGTTCATCATCATCATCATCATCATCATCATCATCATCATCATCATCATC
>JAJKFI010000169.1:1063413-1107939 GCA_029204185.1 Lerista edwardsae | reverse complement strand
TCATCATCATCATCATCATCATCATCATCATCATCATCATCATCATCATCCTGGGATAGGTGAAGAAGCCACGCTGAAACTTTCAAGGCCATTTGGATTTCCTCTGTACATAACATAATAATCCCCTGACAGCTCTCCTCCTACTCTGCTCACCTGATACTCTGGAACTGGCTGCACTTGTCAGTCATTGCTGTAAGAAGGGCTCCTTTTGGCATTAGCATTCCACACAGCAGGGGCCTCCTTGAATAGCCTTTGCTGAGTGCTGTAGATAGACACCTTCACTTGAAACCTGTTTGGCTGTTTTTGTTTTTTTTTGCTTTGCTTTGTTTTCTTTTTTTGTGGAGTGGTTGGAGGTATGGGTGGGGGGAGGAAGAAAATCTGGAACTGAATAAAAGAGCAGAGACATCCAGAGAAGAGATGTGAGACTATGGTAACATATATAGAAAGGTGACCCAGAAAATGGTCTGAAGTCACAATGTATTTCAACTGCTACACAAGTCTGGCCATGTAAACTGTTTGGAAGGGAAACTTTTTGGGAGCCATCTGTCAGGAGCTCCTCTGAGTAAAGGTGGCATAAGCGTGAAATCATTAAGCCAAGCAACAAGCAGCAGAAACATTCTTTGGTTCATGAAGAAGAGGGTTGAATCGGAATGTGGTGCGCAACCCAAGTCTAACTCCTGTTCAGGGACCTCGGTCTTGGGAAAGCCAGTCTCTCTCAGTGCAACTTAATCCACAAGGTCATTGTGAAGCTAAACTGCTTTCTGGGCTCCTTTAAGGAAGGATGAGATGCAAAGAAAACCAATTCATGGACTGCATTGATAATTTTGCAGATAGGATGAAACCTAAATCCTTCCACTCTTCACAGGTAGGCTTTCTATGGGAGAAGAGGCCATCTGAACTGACTGGTAGCCAGTGGCCTCTATTCTTTCTAACCACTTGTCTCCTACCATAAGGATGGGAGGTGTTTTCCTCATTCCAACTGGCTTCAGAACATCTGTTCCACTTGCCAGAATCTTTGCTCATCCTTCTGTTGGCCTTCTACATTCGTCAAACTCACACACTACAGCAGCCATTGCCAACCACTGTGTCACTGCGTATTGGTGTGCCATGAGTGGTCTGTAGGTGTGCCATGGGAATTTGGGGGAGAGGGACATTTATTAGTAGGGCTATTGGGAAGATGAGGCCCCCACCGGCAGCTTGGTGTGCCTTCTCAACTGTCGAAAAGTGGATGGTGTGCCTTGTCAATCTTAGCACCTTGCCGGTGTGCCGTGAGATGAAAAAGTTTGAAGATCTCTGCACTGCAATAGAGTGTGGCATGTGAGTTTACAGTCCTGGTCACTGGATAGTCTCTAGGAAGACTGATATGGACAACAAACACGGGTGAGCGTCTGGGCTCTCTTTTGGAAGCCCGAGCATTACATGATCTGAAGTGACCCCAAATTAGCCCCCCAAAGTGCCTACAGTGGAAAATGCCCAGAAGGGTTTCTGCTGATTTATATTTGCATCCACTAACTCAACATCTGTCTTTGTTGCTTCCGCCTGCTTTTCTTTCACCTTTTGCCTCCTTCCCTTATCCACCTGTCCTCCTTCCCTGAGATCTGCACAGAAAAAAAACGGTCTTTCCAGGAATGCCAGAGTGCCCAACGATTCGTAGAACAGTGCGAGTAGTGGAAACACCAGTTTTATAGTGCTCCCATTTCAGATAGCTTATCATGTGGTTCAAAGTCAAGTAAGCTTTCCAGTGTTTGTTTTTACATGTGATAAATGGTGCTATCTCTTCCCATAACCTCAAATGCTTATCAGTCAAACAGCCTTCAATCAATAGAGCGGCATTCATTCAAACCCCCGGACCAACACAGGTTGTTGAGTCTGAGTCAGCGTTTGCAGAAGCCCAAGATACAGCCAGCGACTGCGTCAGGGTTTCAGCCAGTCTTGTACGGTGCCTGCAATTTTGCAAGTGTTCACGTGTGCTTGGAAAGGTAAGAGGATCTCAATGCAGCATTGACAGACTCCAGTCCTACTGATTGCAGCTGCTTTCACATTCCAATGGCCGAGAGTTAAAACAAGCCATCCTGGAAAATGGAAAGGTTTGCATTCGGTTAAAGTTGGAGCCTGGTTCTAGACTGGTTGGATGAAGAAAGGAGACAAATCTGCACATTGGGTATACCAGCACAGTAAGCACAAGACAACCCAAGTAAAGAATGGTCAAGTCTCACTGACTTCAGGTGTTCTCTCAGAAATGACAGGTGTTCTCAAAGTGCTTGTTGAACATCAATGAGCTGTAGAAATATTTAACGTGGCTTGTATGTTTGCGTTGTTGGGTATATAAGAGAGGCAAGTATAAGCAAATCTTTCCTCTCATATCAACTTGCATATCAAATATGCATATCAACTGCATACCCAGGAGTGCAGGATGTTTCTCCTTCTCCCCCAAACTGTTGAACTGTACCATTTGCAAAATGTTGGTAGGATATAGGACTTCCCAAACCTACTGAAATACGCTTTTGCCAAATCTGTTCCTTCCTCATAGATCAATGGTTCTCAAACCTTTTAGCACCAGGACCCACTTTTTAGAATGACAATCTGTCCAGGACCCACCAGAAGTGATTGTCATGGCTGGAACTGCTGTAATTGTGATGCCAGAGCCTGCTGCTTTCCTGAGAATGCAGCCATCAGTGGGGTTATTTCTCAGCCATTTTCCAATAGCAAAGTGAATCAGAAAGCAAAAAGCCTATACAACCTGGACACAAGCAAAACAACCACAGAGCCCTCCCCCTTCCCATCTTCCCATATTTTCAATGTGGCTGCCCTAGGTGCTTCTCAACCCACCTAAAATTGGTTTGTAACCCACTTATGGGTCCCGGCCCACAGTTTGGGAACCACTATCTTAGACGATTGGTGGCAGAAGGACCCTGGTTCATCCACCATCAGCTGGAAAGGTGATCAGTTCTAGCTCACTAGTTTCCCAAATTACCCCCCCCCAGGCAGACCACTCAAGGGAAATACACACACACACACACACGCACGCACACGCACGCACGCACGCATGCACACATTTGGGGAAAACAGAGTCTAGGGCCAAGGGGGGAGAGAGTCTGGGTCAAGGGTTGCTCCTGCTGTAGGAGTTTCTTTGTCACACTCCCAGCTGCAACCCCTTCCAAACCCAGTCTAACCTACCACAACCAACTTCCGACTCAGGTCCCAACAGGGAGACTAGTTGCAGGTGTTGCTGAAAGGTGGTGGTCAATTTGTAGAATTGTGAAGGAGCAAATGCACTCCAAGATATGCTGGTGGTGCCTCTCAGTGAAAGACAATGAATGACCCAAGGGATGTCTTGGGATCTAAGGCCAGGTCCAACCCCAGTCACGTGTTGGAGCTCACAGCTTCTCCTGCACTGTGTAAGTTCAACAGTATTTATATACTGCTTTTCAGCACGAAGTTCACAAAGCGGTTTACAGGCAACTAATAATAAAAAAGTTAAATGGCTCCCTGTCCCAAAAGGGCTCACAATCTAAAAAAAAAAATGCAGAACACCACCAGCAACAGCCATGAAAAAAGACACTGCACAGAGGTGAATAGGGACAATTACTCTCCCCCTGCTAAATATAAGGGAATGTCACTTGAAAGCTGAAGTGCAGAGGAATATAATCTGTAGGGCCTTAAAAGTCACCTCCCCGGGGACTTAAAAGTCCCATATTGTCATTGATTTATCTGATGACAAAATTTGAACACCAATCTCTGTCACCCCATAGGAACAGGTTGCCAGATTTGAATTGCACCCATGATCCTTTGCCTCTCCACTCTGTCTATGTACTGATCAAACACATCATTTCCACCTGAACTACATTAGAGAATGAGAGGGAGACTCAGGATCAATACCCTCAAACAGCACACATCATCCACAGCATTTATAACAACAGCTGTCTATCCATTTTTAGCAAAATGGTTCTGTTGCTAAAGAAACTCCAATATTTAATTCAATGTTTGTGGCAGCGAAACTATCAACTGCATTCCACATGGCTGATTAAAATTCTTAGCCTATTGGATATAAGTTACTAATTAAGACTAAACAAAAGAATCAGGGGAAGAGAGCAGAACTGAAAATGATGTGCTGCATGATGTACTTTCTCGGAAATCGTGTGATGTTGGCCACGTCTAAGCTTTGACCATGCAAGACGCTAAGCACAGCCTCAGTGTTCTTTAGTAAACCAGGAATAAAAGCCACCATGGCTATGTATAATGCATGATCTGCCTTTCTGGAGGTCACTACCTCTTTTGTGCAAGTACAGAGTTGCCTGCCCACATCAGCTGTTAATGTAATAGCTTCACGTAGAGATGATCAGACTACAGGCACTTAGCAGACATATGAAAGAGGAGAATAATTACAGTGGTGGCATGAGTAAATTGCTTATTCTTCACAAGATGTTCTCCTGAAAATAGGGGCTCGGGGTTGCAGTGACCCAGACTGCAATGGATTAATTGTGTGATGCAACCACATAACAGCTTAATTAAGTGTGCAATCCTAACCTGGAATTAGGCCGGCACAGTGAGGCCAGCAAAGTTTGGCTGGCACAAGGGACACCTTAAAGAACGCTTGGACCACTCTCGGAGTCAGGGAGGATGGCACATGTCTGTGTGCTGGCCTCTCTGACTCCGAGAGTGGTCCAAGCATACTTTATGGTATCCCTTGTGCTGGCCAAACTGTGCTGGCCTAACTTAACTCCAGGTTAGGATTGCACTCTAAGTGATGGTGCATCAAAAGGCAGAGTCATAAGAAGCAACACTCTGAAATTTCCCTTTTGGATATAATCTGCATCCTCACCTATGGTGAAATGAGGTGATGAATGTTAGTTGTTAAATCATATAGTCCCCTCTGTAGATGTGTCTGCCAGATATAGACCTGCTTCTCAGCTAGAATTCAGTGTTTTACTGTGAATCAAAAGAAACATACATTCCCCTTTATTATTGCCCCATCCTATCTCTTGTTCTGGTAGTGCAAGGCCATTTGCTGTGCTGTAAAAGCAAACACCATTGTGTGCATCTGAGCTGCTGCCGCAAATGACCAGAGGTGCAGGTCATGCGCCAACTGTGTGCACTGTAGTGTGGCCATTTAGAACAACGGAACTATGTTGTAAACGACTGTCTAGTCCTAGTTAGGACTTTGCTGCTAGGCTGTAATCCAATATACACTTACCTTAGAGTTCAGCAATACCTTGACTTTCATCACTTTTCTCTTTCAGCTGTTTTCAGTTATAACCACCTTTCAAATTTCATCCAATGTTTTCCTCTTTTGTCCAATTTCATCCAAACTTCCACAATGTTTGTCACCATTCTTAGGTTTATTTTTTGTATTTCTGTTTATTTAGGTTTTGTATGCATTCACATATCCATAGATAATTAGTTATGTATGGGGTTCTTTTGCAGGCCAAAATAAACTTGCAAGCTATGTAAAGCTCTGGGCCTTAACCAGACAAAAGTGCAAGGTATTGCAGTAAGTCCCATTGAACTCAATGGAACCTACTTCTAAGTAGACAAGGAAAAGAGGCAACAAATGGAAGCTACCAAAATGGACCCCCCCCCATTCATAATCTTGGATTGTGTTCTTTCCCTGGATGGTTTGCCTTTGAACGAATTATTACTGCACTGATAGAAACCGTCGTTGTCATGGCTTCCATTTGTTTTGAGCTCAGTGCACACCCCATGTTGCTAATGTGTGCCCATTAAAACTGCACCATGTGAAGTGCTCCCCTTAAATAGGGTTGCCAAACTGGGACAGGGCGCCTATACTTTTAGCCATTGAACAGAAGAGGGAATTTGGGCAGGTGCAGCTTTTGAAACCCTTCCATGATGAGGTGCACCTGCTCAAATTCCCTATGCTATACAATGGTTAAAAGTATACACTCTGTCCCAGTTTGGCAACCCTACCCTTAAAGCAGTGATTTTCAACCCCAATTCTATTCAACTTTCCAGCATTGATGCATTCTCTAACCTTTTGGCATGCTTGCATCAGCACTGGAAAATTGGATAGGATTTGGTCCATAATCTCATAGCACACTGATAAGGTGCTAAAATTGTTAAGGCACACCATCAGTTTTTTGAAAATTGACAAGGCCCACTGCACTGCCGGCAGGAGGCTTGCATTTCCCCAGTGGCTCTACTATTCCCAGTGGCCCTCCCAAGTTCCCATGGCACTCCTGCAGGTCATCCATGGTACACTGGTTGAAAATGGCTGCCTTAAAGCATGGCAACAATAAAAATGGATGTGTTTAGCACAACAGTAGCTAAACTGGTCTATTTTGTGCTTGCTCAAGTAAACTCAGTTCTTTGAGCTCCGCTCTAAACTCTTGATGACATAGTCTGGTCAAATTGGTTAACATGAGATATGAATGTGTGAACGAACTCAGTTGCAAAGCCTGGTGTTTAAGGGCATCTGAAGGTTCTGTTTGTGGGGCTTGCTCTCTGAAAGCTCATGCAAGGCATCTATTAATGCTGATCAATTCCCAGTGTCAGCCAGACCATAAATTTGTCCATAGGACTAGAACCTGCCTTTAGGAAGCATCATCAAAATGAGCCATAAGGTAGGTGTGACAAATTTGGTCATGTTACCTCTCCAGCAATATTGTGCATTCATGAATGCTGAGTTCTGAAACAACATTGAGAGCGTAATCCTAAACTGAAGTTAGGCAAAACTAAACTAAGACAGCAAAGTTTGGCCAGCACAACGGCCACCATAAAGCATTTTTGGACTACTCTCGGAGTCAGGGAGGATGGCTCATGTCTGTTTGCTGGCCTCTCTGACTCTGAGTGGTCCAAACAAACTTTACAGTGTCCCTTGTGCTGGCCAAACTTTGCTGGTTTAGCTTATGCTGGCCTAACTCAGTTTAGGATTGCGCCCTGAATCATTGATCTGTTTTTAAATTTTCAGCTAATTTTCTGCTTAATTTTCTGCTTAATTAACCTTCATTTTTTTAAAAAAATTATATTTTAAAATATCTTTCAATGCACCTTCCACCTTTGGGAATATTACACCTCTGTGAAATGCCAGAAATGTGAACACAATTTCTTTCCCCTCTGTTTGGTGTCTTGCTAAATTTCTGTCCAAGGGCAAATTCTTTATTTTTTTTAATGTGAACCAGACTGGCAAGGTTGCTATGTACACACAAGGATAAAGATATACTCTGATTACTCAATATGTGTTTTGCAAAAGTCTACTGTTTAAAACAGAGTTGCAACAGGCCACACAGTTTTGCAACTCTGGGTGGAAACTGAGCACCTCTGTTTAAAGACGTTCCTACCTTAAACACTTGCTTTGAATTTATTCCCTTGAATTAAACGTCGGTGATGAACTTGGTATTGTTCCTTTTATAGATCAGCTATGACAGTTAAAAGAAATTACTCAAATAGGCGTTAAGACATTTCAAATGAAAGCGTCAAATCATTCTATGGCTCCTATTTTAAGAAGCTATTCGTTGGAATGAGATGCATTGCCCAAAACAACAAACCCATGTCAAGATCTCCCTCCTCTGTACTTAAATATGGAAATGTGTCACTTGTCACAGGATGCATTTTCTTGCAGTCTCTTTACAGTATGGGTATCAATAATATCGAGTAAAATAAAGGGAAACTCTCATTGAGGAGACCTATTGGGATGGGGAAGTACATTACACAGTGGCACTTCATTATGTGTTTCCTTAACTACATGCTTCAAAAAGAGGGGGAACTTGACATGAGCTTTCATTTTCAGCAACAACCCACTATCAGCATTGCATGAACTTGGCCTTACTTGGAATTAAGTCCCATTGAAATCAGTGGATCAATTCATCTTTTTTTTTTAAGGGTGTTATTGCTGAGTAAACATAATGTGGGTCCTAATCCTTTCCAGTTTTTCAGCATTGATGCAGCCATGCCAATGAGATGATCACGGAATCCTGCAGTGATGGGGCAACCACAGAAGGCCTCTTCAAGGCAAGGGTACATTTGTTCTCTTTACTTGGGAGCTGCATTGTGGCTGTATCAGCCCTGGAAAGTTGGATAGGGTTAGGCCCTGAAGCTTGGTTCAGAACAGCAATTGGAATTGCCTTCTGCAAAATATACATATAAAAGATTCTGCCCATATCATTCGTTAGACCAGTGGTTCTCAAACTTCTTAGCACCAGGACCCACTTTTTAGAATGACAATCTGTCCAGGACCCACCGGAAGTGATGTCATGGCTGGAAGTGCCATCATTGTTATGCCAGAGCCTGCTGCTTTCCTGATAATACTGCAGCAGAAAGATGGGTTATTTCTCAGCCATTTTCCACTAGCAAAATGAATCAGAAAGAAAAAAAGAAGTCTATTTACAACCTTGACACAAGCAAAACCACACAGCCCTAGCCATTTCCAGCTTCCCAGCTTCCCATATTTTCAATATGGCTGCTCTAGGAGCTTCGCGACCCATCTGAAATTGGCTTGCGACACATTGGTTTGGGAACCACTGTGTTAGACTGTAGTACATAGTCCATAAACATATTGTATCCCTGTATTAGGACCTATTTGTTGAAGCTGGCTTATTTCTATGAACATGATGTTCATTTACTCGCTGCACCATCTAGAGTTAGGTAGTGGACAAGATATATTTTGGAGGTGAAGATAGTTTCTGCCGTTTTGGAGGATTGCCCACTGATCTTAAAACTGGACTCTAAGATGTGCTCGCTTTGGCAGCAATATACTACTAAATTGGACTCCAAGATGTTGCTTGATCAGAGAGATAAATTATTAGGCTATTAGATTCCAGTTGAGCCAGTTTATGTCTTCATAGGATACAACACTTGAAAATAATGCCAGAAAAATGTTGTATGGACAATGTTAACTTCCAAATAATAGACATGTGGCAAAGCAGAACCATTTTTTGACACAAATGAATACAAGATGTAAAGTTTTGGTAAAATAATTATGCTTTCAAATTGCATAAAAAGTGAAAGGGGAAAAATAGTTGATTTCTTTGCAATCAATAATCGGTGTCCTTTTATTGTGGATGGAGAATTGTGGATAATATAGTGTTCTCGTTATCGGTTGATGGGATTTTATCTTCATTGAAAAAGGCTACCCCATTCTCACCACAATCCATACAGTGCTAAAAATGTTCTCTAAAAGTGTAATAAAGTCAAGTGGAAAGAGCTCCTGAAATTAACTACTGAATGAGAAAAAAAAATCATTGGAAGTTATTATTTGGATGTCTAAGGCAGCAGCTCTTGTCATATAATGGATGTTTGAGAGACAAGTAGAGTACAGTCACTAAGGTTACCAGTTTACCCAAAATAGTTTTGTTACAGATGTTTTCTTTTTTTCTCTCAGACAGATGCCTCAGGGAACACGTGACAACTAGATACTTGCATCTCACTGCCACTCCCCTGCATCTGGCATTCTGAGGTACATACACAAAACATATACAGTTGATTGATTGATTGATTGATTCATTGTTTTGTATGGTCCCAGGTACTTCCTATTTAGAATTTGTCTGGCTGATCCATAATTTAAACCAGCTACATGTGTACTTAATGAATCTATTGGTTTAGACAAAAGAGTTTGTTTTTCCAAGCAATTTCTTTGCATTTCAGAAGGGAGGATTATTGCCAATTTTAGGTAACCTTTACAAAAATGAAGAGTTTACTTTAGAACGTCATCGGATTAGACAGCGGCAGTAAGGAGGGATTTTGTGACCAAATTCTTTGTATCACAACCATGTCACTTACTGGAATCTCCCCTGAACTCAGAAAAACTCTCGGAAACATTAACTATGTCTTCACATGGCAGCAACAAGAGGTGCAAACAGAACGGAAGGCCAATTACTGCACCATCTCAGCAGAACGCCCGTCGCCCTGGGCAGACTCATGCAAAGTGCCTGCTTCACATTGCACAAGGGATTCTGATTGTGATAACTGTGTTGCGGATCGTTTTTTGCCCCGAGGACAGTAAATACCCTACAGGCTGTAATTGCAAAAGAACAAGTGACAAAATATGAGCAAGATCTTCCCTTACCTCAGCAACCAAAATATAGGGCAGGTAGTTTGTTGTCTTCCAAACACAGAATCATTCAAGTAAACAGGCTTGGAGGAAGACTAGTCTTGGTACTGCAAACCAGACAGCAACAAACAGGGCCCCCGAATCTATCCAAGAAGGAGCTGCAGAATGGACCTGTTAAACAGAGGCATTCTCTTTTTGCTATAGAGCTTATGAGGCATTGACCAATGCTCCAAAGTTTTTAATTTCAAACAGTCTATGCTGTTTGAGTGGGTCCCAAATCTTTTAGAAGCCCTCAAGGCTGCTGCCTGATTTATACATGCCAAGGTGTGGCTAGAATGGTGATTGGGCAGCAGTATACCCAACCCCGGTTGTGGCTTGTTTAATCCTTAATGCACATAGCCCTGTCAGTTTTGCGAACCACCAAAAACTGGGTCAGGATTCATTGGTGTGTCTAGACTTGTCAGGTTTTCAAAATGATAATAAGGGACACAAAAGTATTGGGACACTGCTGTACGCCATGGTCACAGACAGTGGTGTAGCTAATGAAAGTGTAACCCAGTGCAGAGGGCAAAATGTTGCCCCAGAAGTGACATCACAACAGGAAGTGACATCACACCTGAGCTTTTTAAAAAAATGAAAAATGGACGGGAGCATCCTAACCCAGCAGCATGCCCCCTCCTGCTGCCCCCAAGCATGCAGTCACCTCAGTCATGCTCATTCATATTTTTCACATTTTTATACTACCCTTCTTCCCAGTGGTGGGATTCAAATAAATTAACAACCGGTTCTATGACGTCATAGGCAGAGCCAAAAACAACCCGAAGCCAGCCAAGATAAGTGAGTGGGTGGGGCCTGGCCATTTAACAACCGGTTCTATAGAACCTGGGCGAACCCCCTGAATCCCACCACTGCTTCTTCCATATAAACATCAGAGCAGCCAGTGCAAAAACAAGCACTTAGAACCAATGGAGGGGAGGGAATGGGTTGGGGGAAAGATGAATGACTTACAGGCTAGCCAATAGAAACACGGCTCTCAAGAGAACAGCAGTGATCTTAATTTTAAAATGGGATTTGTAACATCCCGTTTCACACTGATATGGGACACAATTTTAAAACCTGAAATACATGAAGTCCCTTACAATACGGGGCACCTGCCAAGTCTAGGTGTGCCCCAGACCCAAATTTTGAGAAACTTGGCTCTAGTATAGTGGTTCCCAACCTGTGGGTCCATGGCTTGAGCGGCTGGGGGCAGGATTGGCTGCACCAGTGGTGCCATATCCTATCCCCCTTCCTGGACCTGACCCACCAAATGGATCAACTCGAACGCACAAGCAACTTCACTGGTAAGGGTCAGAGTTGACCCATTGCACTGGGCTGGGACTTTCTCCAAGGCAAGGGGACAAATGTTCCCTTACCTAAAGGAAACTTAGAACATGCAGAATTCCCCACTGGTGCTGCTGCATTGGCATGAGGGAATTTGCACAGGGAAGTAACTTGTTTAAATAAAAAAAACTTAATAGTGAAGGATCATCACCACATTTCTCAGTACACTCAAAAGCATTCATGTCTAGGAGGTGCTTTTCACCTAATGTGGGTTCCACTTGCTTTATCATCCCAATGCTCCCATAGCGTTTGACCAATTGCAGTCATGTTAAATGCCATATCCAGAAGTTCTACCGTTTGATCTCAAAAAGCGGACGTGGTGAAGAGCCATCTTCATCTTGGTTGAAGTGGTGCAGACCAACAGCATTTCTCAGACTGTGGGTCAGGATCCGCTGGATGGGTTGGGAATCAATTTCAGGTGGATTGAGAAGCATCACAAACAATTTCACTGGCTTTCAGTTGCTATTGAAAATACAGAGCTGAAAATAGGGGGTACAGAGCTGCTGGGCAAGGTAGTCTCCTGGTGAGAGAAAGGCATAGTGCTTTGTCCTGAACAGGTGGGACAATGGGATGCTGGAAAGGGGGAAGGGCTGTGTGGTTGGAGAAGGGTCCAGGCCTGCATTGTGCGTTGACATCTGCGGGAAATGCTTGAATTTTTGGCTATGCAAAATAACAGCTCAAGCACATTGTGTAATGGGATCTTTGGCTGATCATGGCTTAGGTTCGAAGCCTAAATGGATGACGTCACTTCCGGCCACGAAATAACTTCCAGGTTAATGACATCACTTCCTGGCAGATTGTTATTCTAAAAAGTGGTTCTTGATGCTAAAACTTTTGAGAACCACTGAAGAAGACTATACTTTGTTAGATAGGCCAAGAGTATATGACAAGTTTCTTGTGGGCAGTTTTGTAGAGGTGGTCTGAATGGAATGGAATGACTTGGAGACAGCAGAAAAATCACATTTCAAGGCATGAATTCATCCAGTTCAGCTCTATACTGAACTCCTTCATTTCTCAGAACGAAAAGGAAAAATCTTTAATCTTGATAACTGGGAACACACATTTTTAGAACAACAGTACTGTGGACAGACGAAAGAAATTGACATGGGACCGGAGCGCTTGTATATGGAAAAGTTCTATATTGGAATTGGAAAAACCTGTCTCCAAATAACAGACTGTTTGAACGATTGCTTATAAACAGGAAACCTATATGATGTTAAAATAATGAGTCACTTACGGTGTTTATCAGAGTCAGGAAAGAAGCCGGCCCCTCTAAACTAAACAAATCCTTTTTATGAAACCAATCCATGTGTTAGCTTTGCATTGGGTGATTCATCATGCTCAGCTCACCTAATGGAAAAGACTTTGTACCATATCAGTGCAAAGTAATATATTTAGACGTCATTGACTTGAAACAAGTGCCATACGTGCTCTGTTCTTTATGGTCCATTTCATTATGGTTTTGGATTTTCATCAACCCTATCCAACCCTTGAGGCTATACAAGAGTGGTGGGGGGGCGGGATTGAAGAAGGAGGCTCATGTGTTATTGTAGGCACCCACAGGGGCATATCCAGAAGGTATAATCTGTCTTAAACTACACAGCGAAGTCTCCATTTCAAAGAGGAATGAAGGATGTGCTTAATGGGAGGGTCATTTTGAAACATGCCCAAACATAGGTGGAGTCCCAGAAATACACTCCCAAATTCTCATTGGGATTTTGGAATGCCTGAATTTCCTCTGTATTGTGTCTTCGGATATACCAGGGAATTATTTTTAAAATACATTTCTGGTTTTGCAAACATTTAGGGTGCAATACTAACCTGGAGTTCGGCCTGCACAGTTAGGCCAGCTAAGTTTGGCCGGCACAAGAGATACCATAAAGTACCTTTGGACCACTCTCGGAGTCAGATAGGCCAGCACACAGACATGCGCTATCCTCTCTGTCCCTGAGAGTGATCCAAACGGGCTTTAAAGTGTCCACTGTGCCGGCCAAACTTTGCTGGCCAAACTATGCTGGGCTAATTCCAGTTTAGGAGTGTGCCCTTACTATAATTGAGAGCGCAATCCTAACCTGGAGTTAGGCCGGCACAGTTAGGCCAGCAAAGTTTGGCCAGCACAAGGATCACCTTAAAGCATGTTTGGCCCATTCTAGGAGTCAGGGAGGGTGGCACATGTCTGTGTGCTGACCTCTCTGACTCTGAGATGCTCCAAACATACTTTATAGTGTTCCTTGTGCCAGCCAAACTTTCCTGGCCTAACTGTGCCGGCCTAACTTCATGTTAGGATTGTGTCCTTAAGAATGTAAAAGCACTTCAAGTCAAAACTTTAGGGTGGGCTAGAAAATTTATCTAGAGAATGCTTTTGTCGTATACACACCCGTTTCACGGGTGTCAGTTTTGCCTCAGTTTGAACAGGTTTTGTAGTGTGAACCCTGGCAAAATGCCAGTTTGGGTCTGCCCTCTTTTGTGTGTCTGAATGGCGAGTGTGTCAGGAGGGTGCATGCTCCACCCACAGCTTGGAATACTGAGAGTTTGCTTGCTTGCTTGCTTGCTTGCTTCATCATGTTTGGGGGAAGTTATTCGTCCAAAAGGTCTTCCCACACATCTGCTAATTCTACATTAAGGCTGCAGATCTGGAAGTGTTTCCAATTGACCTTAGTCAATCTGACTCCGAGAATGGTCCAAACATACTTTACAGTGTCCCTTGTGCCAGCCAAACTTTGCCGGATTAACTGTGTTGGCCTAACTCCAGGTTAGGATTGCGCCTTAAACCTACTAGTGTTCTGGCACCACAAGGTCATTGAAAACTGTTGCAAAAGGTGACATGCCATTTCGCACAGCCGGGACACTGCTGCAAGTGGTGAGTGGTCACGGTGGCACACCTGCAGGCTGTGTACACCCCCCCCCCATGCTAGTATTTCAGCGTGGAGGGTGGGTTGGAGGCAGGGTGGTGGTGGAACAGGGCAGGGAGTGGGAGAAACAGGGTGGAGATTGGGGCAGGGAGGAGGGCAGATTGAGACCAGGAAGGGGTGGTATCAGCACCAAAATCCTATCCCCCTTCCCATTTTTCATGCATGCTGTGTTGCCTGGCTGCAGGCCTGGCTCACATGCTCTTGCATTGCTGTTTCAGCTCTCTTCCTTTGCACACCTCCATTATCAGACATCTACAACTGCCCCCCCCCACCGACATAGGATGCAGCACACAGATGCTTGGTGCACATGCATCAATGGGGGTGGATTTGGATAGGATTGGGCATTCTTGGCAAAGTACTAGGAGTGTGTGTGTGTGTGTGTGTGTGTGTGTGTGTGTGTCTGTGTCTGTGTCTGTGTGTCTGTGGGTCTGTGTGTGTGTCTGTGTACGTGCGTGTGTGTGTGTGCATGCACACCTTTTGTCACTCTGGTAGCGTCAAAGTGGGATGTGGGGGGAAGCGTTCCTCTGTTCCTCCTCAAATCCTGTGTTCTTTTGCCAAACAAGACTTGTTCTCTTCTCTTATTTCTCATCTAATCAGAATAGCAAAACAGAACGCTTTGCTCCCAATGTACAAGGTGCTCCAAGTGTCAAACTGATAAACAGCAGAAAGCACAATCTATGGCCCATTAGTAATACATTGTTCAGTGACTCACTGATTACAGCCATCCTTCAGACGACTCCTTAAAATAGAAAGCACTCTTCTCTGGTGGCTTTAATGATGCTTCCCTTCCTTGTGGCCCTTGGATTGGTCATTAACGCATTTTATTCATATTATCTAAATGCAGCGAAAGCACTTTTGTCCTCAGCTTTTCTGTTGCTTGAAAATCCAAAGCTTACTTGGGAGACAATTATTCAATGACACAGCACAAAATAGTCTTCCTTTACCTCCCACATTTGGCTAATGGATAACTGGTGCTTATAGTCATAGACTATACGGATGCAGTGTGCTGAAAATAAAATAATAACCCTTCAACCTCTCCATAGAACTTGCTCAGGAGAGTAAAAATGTCACCGTTTGGCAGAAGACTGCATAAATCCACACGCGTGCGTTGCCATCTGCTCAGTCATCTTTTCTGAGCTGTAAAAGTGCAAGATGTGGGGTCTGCAAAAATCCACATGCAAAGATGTACATTTAATTCCGCCAAGATCTGCTGTCACAGCAACCTCAGCACAATGATGCAAACTGTATCACAGTCAAGGACTTTTCTGTCGGTGCAGGCAAGATTACAAATGGGGATCTGTGATTGCAGTCAAATGTGTGCAACCACAAAAGCTGCTTGATCAGGAATGCTGAGCTTCTTGGGGAGCAGAATTGTTCTGAGGCCATGGCATATTGTGTTCCAGGGAATCTTGGAAGCTTAGCAGGGTTCCTCAATGAGAAGATCAGAAATAACAAACTAGCTTTCCTCAGTTTGCCCAAATGGCCACTTCCAGCTCTGGGAGAGCCCTCAGCAAGGTGCCTCCACTGCTGTCCTGCTGCCTTGAAGGTGGAAAGGGCACATGATGGGTTTTCATGAAGGGGCAGCAGTACTGCTGCCAGTTGCTGTCCTACTCACAAGCATTGGCAAACAGCAACCTCCACCAAGGAGAAAGCAAGGTAAGAAGAAACAGTGGCGCCTCTTAGACATCCCTGCCTGCCTGCTATGGCAGGAGGACAACTGGCAGGAGGGCTGCAGCTTCCAGTGGATGGGACAGGAAGGAGAAATTGATGTGACTGGGGGCGCAATCCTAACCTGGGATAAATCCTAATCCTAACTAAGTTACAGTTAGGCCAGCAAAGTTTGGTCGCACAAGGGCCACTGTAAAGCGTGTTTGGACCACTCTCGGAGTCAGGGAGGATGGCGCGTGTCTGTGTGCTGGCCTCTCTGACTCCAAGAGTGGTCCAAACATACTTTACAGTGTCCCTTGTGCTAGACACTTTGCTGATCTAACTTGCGCCAGCCTAATTCCAGGTTAGGATTGCGCACTGGGGAAGGCAGGTATTGGAGGTGTTGGTGTTGTTGGCTAACGCCTTCTCTTCCAAAGGAATTAGCATTTGGGCCCTTGGCAATGGCCTGATGATGCTGGCTATGCTTGTCCACCACGATCAGTTGTGCTCTGCAATTGGACGTTGCAAGGGAGGCACAGAGGTCCAAGGCAAATGTGAATTCTTGTTGCTTGTGAAGCACAGCTTGAAAATAGGAAACAACTTGGAGAATGAGGCCCTCCCTTCTCCCCCTCTTAAATTTCCTCTTCTCCTTGTGGCCTTACCTATGATTTAGCATCATTTTTGCACTGCTACTAAGAAAGATTAGTACCAATCAGGGTTCTTCCCTTAAACAGAGTTTGAATCCTGGATTTGAAGTGGCTTAGTAAGCCATGTTTCATATAGGATTATCAGTTTGGACATGGGTTCAAATGCACTGTTAAATGATGATTAAGGATGACAAGGAAAGGGGACAATTAATGATGTGGAGGTGGAGAGGAAACTCAATCCCAACTGGCTTCTGGTTTGCAAACCCTGGTTCACAGTGAACCAGTATTAGGTCAGCGTTGGATCACGCTCCTGTCCTCTGGCTGCTGAATAATCACTTTTTTTTTCAGAATGACTTTTTTTGCCTGTTTAGATTTATCTGCTGAGGAGCCCCTGAGCATGTACTGTGAGTGCACGAAGCAGAGGATTCTGGGTCATGGTCAAAAGTGCATGTACACAAGGGCCAAAGGAAATGGGAAGAGAGGAAAGTAATGGCTCCGTAACGATGGATGCCCAAATGCACAGAACAAATTTTGTCATTTTTTTTCCCTACCCAAAGCAATGGCTTAATGCTAGACTATGGAATGTTTATTCCTATGCAGATTCTGGTCAATTTTGGTACACGTTAATGAAACAACAAATTTTGACCTCAATTCCATTTTTGGCAGGATACAGTGGAAATTCTAGATGGTTAATGAATGACCTCATTTCCACAGTACAGAAATTTAACATAAAGCACACGGATAGGTTCCTTCATTATTTTTGAAGATATCTTCTGATGCCTTCTTAATAGTGCTAGAATGTAATTATTCTAATTACTGTGAAAGTAATTGGGACTACTTTTCTAACTACTTTGAAGTAGTTTCAACTACTTTTTGATAACTATTTCCTCTCCTCTCATTGCATTGACATTAACACACACAAAAAAAGCGCAAATAAAAATATGATTGTTAAATAGGTTGTCAAACCAAACAACCTACTGGGGTTTAAGAACTTTAGGCATTGACTTTTGTTTTTTAAAAAACTGCACAAATTATTCTGTATGAATTGAACTTTGAAGAAAAAATGCATTTATTCTTAATGCAGTGCAGGTAATTATTGTCAATTACAAACAAAAATAGTTCAACAATGTACTTTCACCCCCCTTTTGAAACAGTAGTTGCAATTACCATTCACTTACATCAGTGTTATTCAAACAATGGGTCGGGACCCACTTGGTGGGCCGCAACATGATGTCAGGTGGGTCATGGAAAGCTGGGAGCAGCCATCTTGGAAGCTGCAGCCCGTACTCCTGCTATATTCCTTCTGTGAGTGTTGACAGTTTGAATTTTCAGCTGAGGGTTTTTAAAGAAATTGTTTTCACTTCATGCTTTTACATAATATTTTGTCCTAATCCTGCTTTCTATCAGGGATGTTTCATGTTTCTACAATTGAGGCAGTCCAATAATGCCAATTTGCATTTAAGAGTGTCATTTTATTATGTTACAATGACAGCAGTTCCTGCTTGATGATGTCACTTCCTGCCATGACATTACTTCTAGATTTATTTATTTATTTATTTTTGAAGAATTTATACCCTGCCTTTCCCATGCCGAAGCAAATACCCAAGACAGCTTACAGAGAACAAAACACACTGTACACAAAATAAGTAAAACAACATTAATACAACAACAACATTAAACATTAACGGGAACACAGAGAGTGAACAAGAATGAAGCTAGACCCAATTCTCATCAGGCGCTTTGGCGGGTGGGAAAACAATTGACCAGAGGCGTGAACAAACAATATACCAGAAGGAAAGAGAGCAGACAGCCAACAATCATCTGAAGGCCAGACAAAATAGGTATGATGAGCCCTCTCCGAAAGACCATGAGGGAGTGTGTAGTTCTTAATTCTTCTGGAAGGGAATTCCATATTTGTGGAGCCATTACGGAGAAGGCTCACCCCCAAGCTGCCATCCCTTTAACTTGGGACAGAAGGGACACTTGAAGGAGAGCCCCTTTAGATGATCTAAGAGTGCGAAGTGGTATGTATGGGAGAAGGCGTTCCTTTAGATAGGCTGGGCCTAAGTCATGAAGGGCCTTAAAGGTCAGTACCATCATCTTAAGTTGAATGGGCAACCCCTGCAGCTGCTGAAGGAGTGGTCCTACTGTGTCAAACCCTCTAGCCCCTGTAACCACCTGGGCTGCTGCATTTTGTACTAACTGTAGCCTTTGAACTGTTTTTGAGGGAAGCCCTACATACTGTGAGTTACAGTAGTCCAGCCTTGAAATCACTAACGCAAGGACCACCGTGGCCAGGTCAGAACGGTTCGAGTATGGTCGTAGTTGGTGCACCAATTGAAGCTGGGCAAATGCACTCCTAGCCACAGCTGCAACCTGGTTCTCCAGAGACAGCTGAGAGTCCAGGAGCACTCCCAGACATCACTTTTGGTGGGTCCCGATATGATGCCATTCTAAAAAGTGGACCCTGGTCTAAAAACTTTGAGAACCATTGACCTATATGAAACGTAGCCAGAGGCAGATCTAAGGGAGGGCAAAGCTCTAAGTCTTGCAAGAAGCCTCACCTTGCAGTGGAAATCACTCCTCTCCTGCACCGTTTTAGCCAATCTTCACAGGGAACAGCAACATCTTGGCGTTGCTTACTGGCTACAGCAGCAAGGGAGAGGAGGGATTTATATGACAGGGTAAGGCTTCTTGCAGAACTTAGAGCTTTGCCCTCCCTGTAGATCCGCCTCTTAAAGTAGCTTCATCCTTTTTAATGATTGCCTCTTGCTGGAACTGGCATTCTCCAGGATGTAAATCTGGGTCCTGTTTTCAGTGACAGGGCTTCATTGTGGAAGTATAACAAAGAATACCTTGACTGGGCCTAGGGTGTATTTCCTCACTTCAAACCAACAGTGACCCTAAGGAAGTCTTCCATTTTGGGGACTTTGGGAAGGGCTTCCAGGCTAAAAGATGCAGCTGTAAATTCGGCTTCTGCTGGCAGTTTCCATTTCAGAAACCAAATACTGCTGGAACAGCTTAAGGAAACACAGAGCCCGATCCTATTGACGGGCAGTGCCAGTGGTGCAGCTGCAGTGCGGGTTGCAAAAAGGTGCTGTAAAAGCACCACAAAGTGCATTCCGATGCCCAGTGAGTAAGGGCGCCATCCTAACTTGCGCTGGAATGGGTGGGCCGGCGGGCCTGTGCCACATCCAGAGCAAGTTGGGAGCAGGCAGGAGCCTCTTTGGGGCGAGGGCACGTTTGTGCCTTTACGCTGGGGTAGGCGCCAGTTGCCCCAATGGGCTCCTCAGTTCTGCACCTGCTATTTGCAGGTACAGAGCCATGGATGCTGTATGGCCCTAATCGGGGCCATGTAGCCTGGGGACAGGAGCTTGGATGCAGCCTAACGGTCACATCCCAGCTCCACCTCCTTCCCCAGGCCAGCATGCCTCCCAGCCCGCCCAGCCCCCACCGAGCCCCCGCCCAGGAACACCCTCCCACCTCCTGCCCGGAACTGCTCCTGCATCAGCTGGACTCATTTCAGGGCATGGAAGGGGTGGTTTAGGCTTGGGATGGGGGACAGTGGAGCAGGCTTCTGCTGCATCCTAACCCCATGCCCTCAGCCTGCTGGTATTACACTGGGCTACTCGGTTTACACTACACCACTACTGCAAACGTTCCCTTGTCCCAAGGAGACCTCTGGCCTGCTCAGATCCAAGGCTGGCTATAACATGGGCTCTGCAGCCCTGGTGTGCCAGCGTTGGATAGGTTTGGGCTATAAGAGATCTTAGAGCAGAGTGCAGGTGACAAGGACAAGGTCAGGAATGTAGAGGAACATCAGGGAAACGGAAAGGAGGAAAAATAGAACATCAATCCGAAGACAGATTTTCCAAACAGATAATGCTACACAAACTAATTGCTTCATCGTCCTCAGTTAGACCATTATGCCAAGAGCAGCAATAACATGGAACAAGGAAAATCGATGCTCAAGTAAAAAAAATATAAGGATAGCCGCTTTGGTACTGAAACTTAGAGTCACAGAGCTAGCAAAACTTTTATATAAGGTATCCACTGATTCAGTATCTACAGTTTCAGTTATCCACAAATACCATGGATACTGGGACACCTATTAAAAAGATAGGGGAACACTAAACAAATCTCTTTCTTTTAACTTTGTTGCAGCAAAACTGCTGATATTCCCCCATCTTTAAAAAGGAGTTCCCAATATCCACGATTTCAGGTATCCATGGAGTGGTGCTGGTGGAACAGAACCCCAGTGGATACCAGGGCATGCCTGAACTTTTTTTTTAAAGGCTTAAAGATCCTCTTAGCAATCTGGGCCCTTTGCAAAGACCTATTAGTACCGATGTGGTCTGAAGAACATGGAAACTAGCAAGTTGAATGCTAATCCTGCATTGTGGAACCATGTGTGATTTTCCAACACCCAGAACAGATCACACATCACTTCAACTTTAGCTTCTCACCACATCTTAGGGAGTAGCAGTCAATCACATGTCCATGCCATAGTCTTCAGGGGTCACTGGTGCCACTGCCTGGCAAATCTGCTCATCTAGATTATACATCCCTAATGTTGTGTCCATAGAAAACAGAGGAGGTGGGCCTGGATCAAAGATTCATGTGCATCACTGGCCAAATGCAGCATCAAGTGGCATCTTTGATGTTTAGATGAGACAAGGTTAGAACGTTCACTTCATCTTCAACACTATACCTTTCAACTATACAGTTGAACAGTTCACATAACAGTTCACATATTCAGCCGTGAGTCACAAAGTACGAAGTAATCAAATGCTGAGAAATCAAATTACATGCATGTGTGGATACCAGCCTGTATCCAGAAGCCAAGTGGTTCTTTGTGGGCCAAGTGGTTCTTTTATATACACTGCTTTGAGCTCTGCAGTACAGCTGAGAATCTGCTCATCCCTGATCTTTGGAGCCCTGTGTGTGTGTGTGTGTGTGTGTGTGTGTGTGTGTGTGTGTGTGTGTTACCTAAAAGGTTATTAATACAGTGAATGTCTTTGAGAAACTTTCTCTTTTTTCCAAAATTCCACATTGTCCCCCAAGTTCATTCATTGCTATCTTTCTTTCTGCCAGTTCTTCTAACTGCAAAGGTCATTGGTACAGATGCCATATGCCACACATTATAATTCAATCCGTGGTAATACACCAGAAACAGAGGCTGTTTCATATATTTTCTGCAGCTGGGGAAACACATTGAGGAGAATCATGTGCACTGGAAAAATTGCTTGGCGGAGTGACCTCATCCATACTTTTGCCATATGTGATGGGGGAATTGAGAAACTGGCTGTTTCAAGCCTTTTTTGCATGCTAAGAACAGCACCAGAAGATCTCTCTATTCAAAGATTCTTGTTAGGCATGAATTGCCAAATGTAAATGATCTGGCCCATCAAGATAAGTTGCACCTTAATTATACACTTCTCAGAAGGTTACTACCCAAACATGCATATGGAAACTCTTAATTGAGAAGGGTGGGCTGACTTATTCTTTCTCAGTTTCGGGTCTTTCTGGTGTCCTGTCCCGAGACGATGCTTGCCGTCATGTTCAGACCTGTAAAAGGGAAAAAAAAATCCAACACAGTTGTATAGCTGCAGAACAGACTTCAAGCACCACAGAGACTCCACACCTCCTCCGAACCTTGTATTGTGAATATTTGTCAGCATTGCATCACTGTAGCAAATTCCATACCAAAACTGATATGTCCAGCTGTGACGCCCACCTGCCTTGACAAAAAGTGGAATAATTGTGTTGCAATGCTTGTGTTGCAGCAGACAAGGTCAGGTTTTGGATAAACAGGGGCTCAGTTCATGCACAGTAAAATCCCACGCATAGAACAGTCCTGCGACTGCAACCATATGAAGCCAGTAATGTATGAGCTATCGGTTCATTCTGCTTCCTGGCAGTGATTTATGCAAGGACAGGAACAGAAAGGTGCCAAGTGCTCACATGAATCTTTGTCAGGAAGCTGTATGGTCGCATTATCTCATAGATCACTTCTTCCCAGTGACTGAAGCCACAGGACTGCTCTGCACAGGGCATTTTCCCATGTTTGAACCAGGCTGAGAATTTAACCAGGTTGCATGAATTGCAACCATCTCAGTGGGAAAGAGGGTCCTCCTGTAACAAAGGCACATTATTGCCCATGACTAACAATAGTGGCTTGCGCAATCAGGGTGCAATCCAAGGCACTGCGTTGGGCTGACCCTAGCTGCTACCGTCAGCCCAATGGCTGCAACACTGGTGCGATAGCGCCGACTGCCACGCAACAACAACAACAACAACAACAACAACAACAACAACAACAACAACAACAACAAATGGCTCTTTTTCCCAAAGGGCCTTACTATCTAAAAAAAGAAAAATTGCCATGAGCTTCAATGGGATTTTGCTCACGTAACAGAGCAGGAGTTGGCAATTGCCTGCTCAGGAATACTTCTGAGAGCACAATCCTAAACTGGAGTTAGGCCAGCATAAACTAAACCAGCAAAGTTTGGTCGGCACAAGGGACTAGACAGTGTTAAGTATGTTTGGATCATTTTTGGAGTCAGAGAGGCCAGCACACAGACGTGAGCCATCCTTCCTGATTCTGAGAATGGTCCAGAAGCTCTTTACAGTGGCCTTGTGCCAGCCAAACTTTGCTGGCCTAACTGTGCTGGCCTAACTCTGGGTTAGGATTGCACCCTGAATCTTAGCAGAGGGCATGAGACATTGCCCATATTATGAACAGGATCCATCTGTTAAAAGGAACTTCCTACCAACATGTATCTCTTTTAGATCACTTTTATGTCTTGCCAACCCTTGTACACTTTTTATCTTTAAAGGAGAAGAATCTCCAGCCTTGTATGTGTGAAATTTCCCCCTGTAAGAGTGAAAAAGTTCAAATGAGCATGACTAAGACACTGCTAAGAAAGATAAGGAATGCTTGGCTCTTGCCACTGGAATGCATGCAAGCTGTCTATCTACTGGATAAAGGATTTTCCATTATATACATGCGGAACAATATCTGTCAATATCTGTAGTGGGATGGCCAGATGCAAGACACGATCAGCATGTGCCAATTAAGAATTTGCCAATTGGTTAACTGAACCAATTAAGGTTCAATCCTCTCCTGATAAGAGAGGATGTCTTGTAGACCCGGTCAAGGCACCTTAAGAGCAAGACGGGGAGGCCTCTCTCATGCTATTGACAGCCTACTAGTATTCTAACAGCCACTGATGCCTTTATTTATTAAATAATTAGCAATGCCCCCCCAAGTAATTTCATGTGTTGTTCTCTATAGGTAAATAATATCTTAAACCTGAGAAATGACACCCATAAACCAATTGTTAAGTGCTCTGAGCTGCAATGAAATTTCAGCTGAGCCAGTGCTCTAAATAAAGTAGAAAGGATACTAGTGGATTGGGAGGGGGGAATGGTATAGTTTGTTTGGCACCAGAATCCAAGAGAGATGTGAGAACCGTAGGTCTGAGAAAAGAGTGGGATTTTATTTTATTTATTTTATTTTGCACTTCCAACATGCAAACTCTGCTTTTCTTGTCTCCACCAAAGGTGGTGAAACTGATCTTCAACAGAAGTTCTGTGCTAATTGGACAGTCACAACAAATCAAACTTTAGTTTCAAGAAGATAAATGTACAAATGATTATGGCTTCAATGGGGGGGGGTGTAGGGAATCACTGGCAAGTCTTCTCCAGTCTTCTCCTGGATCCATGAGAAATACATTCACTTTTAGCAGCCCCCACTCCCTGACCATGTGAAGACCAGTTATGCGAATAAGGGTGCAATCCTAACCAACTTTCCAGCACTGACATAGCTGTGCCAAAGGGGCATGTGCTCCATCCTGCAGTGGAGTAATAGTCACGTAGGCCTGCTCAAGCTAAGGGAATGTTTGTTCCCTTACCTTGGAGCTGCATTGCCCTCATCCCGGTGCTGGAAAGTTGGTTAGGATTGTGCCCTAAGAGAGTCCTTAGTCACCAGGTGTCGCCGTCATAGTGTAGCTCTCTCCTCTGGCTGTGTGCCACTGAGCTTCAGCAGGCAATCTAGAAGGTTTTCAGGTTGCAATCGTATAAAAGAAATGCATAGAAATTACTGGTTAGAAAAAAATCACAGAAAAATATATGAAATGTAGATTAGAGTGCAATCTTATGCATGTTTACTTAGAAAGTTCATTTATGTCCACCATGTTTCCTATGCCTTTCATTTGATGAAATGTAGTAAATAAAGATCTACAAAAGGATCTCTCTCTCTCTCTCTCTCTCTCTCTCTCTCTCTCTCTCTCTCTCTGTGGGTGTGTGTAGGCTAAAATAATTCACTCTTGATGTCCTAAACCTGATAAAAGTCACACATATTACTAAAAAAAACCCACCCCCTAATTATCCATAGTTCAGAACAGCAGGATAAAACAGCAACCCATGGGCCAGATCTGGCTCTGAAAGCAAATGTTGGCGCAATCCTAACCTGGACTTAGGCCGGCACAGTTAGGCCAGCACAAGGGCCACTGTAAAGTGCATTTGGACCACTCTTGGAGTCAGGGGGATGGTGCATATCTGTGTGCTGGCCTCTCTGACTCAGAGAGTGATCCAAACATACTTTACAGTGTCCCTTGTGCTGGCCAAACTTTGCTGGCCTAACTGTGCCGGCCTAACTCCAGGTTAAGATTGCGCTCTGTATCTGATTCCTGGAAGCCCTTCCCAATTGAAAGCAAGGTCTGGTGAAAGTCTGCCACGTTTTTATAATCCTCACACTAGAAGTGCCCCAGAGATTTTGATTTTTTTTTTTTTAACAGCGAGTTAAAGAGATTTGCTGGAGTAAAGACAAAGAACCCAATGAAAGCAAACAGACCATTCAGCAAGAAAATGACTCCGCTCTAAATTGCTGATTCCAATTGGTTTCTGCCCCCAGCAGCAGGAGCGAATGGCTGTTTGCACAGGTTTTGTTGTCTTGCTTCATTTCCTACTGAGCTGCAGTAATAGGTGCTTAATTATTAAAATATGATGGAGAAACTAACACAGTTTTGTCGCTTCTTGCCTTCTCCAGAAGTTTCATAGGCAGAATGTGTCTCCTTCTAGCCCGGCCCCAGGTATAAGGACCATGGAAGGCATCACATATTGTCGTCGGCATCGGCATAAACTGCTTTAAGGCAGTTAAAATATCTGAATAAAAACATAAAACACCGCATTTGGGTGTTTAAGATTTTTTCCAGAAATTAAAATAGACAACTTTTCCAATTAGAAATCATACTGTGGCTGCATCTGCTGACACTTTATCACCTATGCCATCTACCTAGTACTCTTCAAAAGCATTCGAAATTAATAACAATGAGAACTTGGAATGAGAATGTAGAATAAAAACACGTAACAGCAATTTGCTATTTTAATCAAGAAAATTGGGGGGGGGGATCACAAAAAACCCACATCCCAACACATACTCTAATGTCCAAGTCGCGTGATCTGCAGGTTCTTATCTTCATAACAGTGCAATCCTGACTGGCCTGTAGGCTAAAATAGGTTAGGAATCCTGCACTGGCTTCTGCATGGCACAAACGTGCCAGAAAGCACTTGTGCGGCTACTCGGACACTGGCTAGGCCAGCGCATGGGTGCAGAAGGTGAATTTGTTCCAGCCGAGGCAGGTCAGCCCAGGGAGTGGGACAGGGTGGCTGGAGGGCAGAAAGGAAGCAAGAAGGAGGAATTTTTGGGTGGGAGAAGGGCTGTCTGGGAGATGGCTCGGGCCCAGCGGGGGGGGGGGGTGGCACGGGCTGCAGCAGTGCAGGCCGAATTCCAACCCCTGTCCCGAGCCCCAGCGGCATTACATGGGCTGCTTGGATTTGTGCCAGCGACTTTACTGACACAGATACGAATAGCCCCCTAAGTGCACAACATGGGACAAAGGGTAAAAAATTCCCTTACTCTGAGTTGAGTCCCAGCCTACTCCTACCTTGCCCTGGATGCAGCGCAGACAGCTCGGCCTGTCCGTTCCTGAGCACGTGAGGATCGTGCCCTAAGCTTCATTGTTGCAAGGATAATCTTGAATCTCTGATGCTAATATTGACAAAGGCATAGCAACCAGAACACCACTTTCAATCCCCTTCCCATACCTAAATACTTTCATAATATCCTGGATGTTCGCCCATACCTGAAAGCTAAAATGAATAACGGGGGGATCATGTCCACTGGCTTAGCGCCTATGACGTTCACTCAGTGGCCTTAGGCAAGCAATGGTTTCTCAGCCTAAGCCTTGGCCAGTGCTGCTATTGCAGCTTCCCAGACTTCTATACATGCAGGGCTAGCCAATCCCCTGAGGGCAACCGAGGCAGTCATCTCAGGGAGCAGGATAACTAATCTCCATCTCCATTCCCTTCCAGAAGAATTAAGAACGACACACTCCCTCACGGCCTTTCGGAGTGGACTCAAATCATGCCTATTTCATCTGGCCTTTGGATGACAGTTGGCTGTCTGCCCTCTGTCCCTCTGGAATACTGATATAGTTTGTTTACTCCCCTGATCAATTGTTTTCCCAGCCGCCAAAGAGCCTGTTGAATTGGGTCTAGCTTCTTTCTTGAACGTTCTCTGTGTTCCTGTTAAATGTTTAATGTTTTTCCCCCTTCCTTTCTTAATGTTTTACTTATTGTGGTTACATTGTACTTTTTTGTTCTCTGTAAGCCATCCAGGGCATTTGCTTCGGCATGGGAAAGGTGGGGTATAAATTCTTCAAATAAATAACTGCATGAACGAATACAGCTACTCATCTCCATTGTTCCTCCTGCTCTTCCCTTTCCCCAAATTGAAAAAGGAACAGCTGAAGAATCGGAGATGTTCACACCTATCAGACGCAAATACAGTTTCCTCTTTTACATTCCACTTTGAACAAAGCAGGCCTGGAGTGGGGCCAGCTACCCTATTAGCTAATGTCTCCCTTAGCAAGATGCACGGGGCATGTAAGAGGCGGGCTATGGCTTTAAATAAATGTGCCCCCCCTCTCTCATTAAGGAAAAGAGGCAAAGCAGTCAACAGCGGTAGATGCACCTCAACTCCTACCCAATTATGGACATGTCTTTATCTTCTGTTGCATTTCAAGTGGAAAAAAAAATTCCCTGGAAATGTGCTTAATGTTCTCATAAACTACATGTTCCTCTTAAAGAGAGGTCATTGTTCCACTGTTAAACCTAGAGGACTAGAAGCCAAAATAGCCACCAGCCATGCCATTTAGAGATCACTGTGCTTGCAGCGTGGGTTTCGCTCAAGTGGTTAACAGAGAAAAGAAAACTGGGTTCACAGAGTCTCCCAATGTCAAGCGAAGCCCAATGAAAGCAACCTGTTATCTGAACGACAATGAACTCTCAAGGGAGAAAAGGAAGCAATCAGAAGAGTACATGGGGTGCCTAATTGCACAATGTGACCAGTTCGTGTGTTCACTTTAGTTCTCAATAGCAAAGGGGACAGTGAAATTAGGAAAAAAAGCACAGCAGGGGTGGCAGGGCTTTCGTAGTTGGCCCCTGCCATGGTCTGGACCTCGATTGCACAACCTCCCATGCAAGGTATTTTTAAATGGAAAACCAAATCAGTGGAAATCACTAAAGCAAACTACAAAGTCCCTTATTCCCCCCACTATGGTTTTGCGTGGTTTTACTGCCCCCATGACTTGGCATTTAGTGCTGAAGTTGACACCCCACTTGGTCAAGTTGCACAATTAAGGGCCCAATCCTACCCAAGTTTCCATCACTCATGCCATTGCAATGCTGCCCCAAGATAGGGGAACAAATGTCCTATTACCTTGAGGAGGCCTCTGTGACTGCTCCCTTGGTCCACCGCAGAATGCAGTGCATGCCCCATTGGCACAGTTGCATCAGTGCTGGACAGAATTGAGCACTAAGAAATTGAAAGGAAGGACGTTTTGAGACTATCCCCATCCAACTGCAAAAAATCACTGGGTGATTTTCGCTCAATCAACAAGATTGGCAGCACAATCCTATACCCCTCTTGCGCCGGCACTAAGTGCTTGAGCCGGCCAAACGCTGCCACAAACATGCCGTCAAGTGTATCCGCGCCGGTGCTGTGGCACTGGACCGGCGTGAGCAGCAGTGCCAGCACTCAGGCGCCACTGTGACTGTCGGCAGCGCTGGCCATGCGCCAGTCAAGTGTCAGTGTCACTCAGTCAGCGCAGGGCCTCCACGAGGGGGTTCCAGAGGCGTTCTGGGGGTGTAACTGGGCAGCGCAGTGGGCGGAGATGGTGGTTGTGATGCAGGACGGCCGTAGTGCCATATCCTAACGCCTGGACCCAATTCGGGCCGCTCCTATCCACATTCCTCTGCACCTGCAAAACAGCAGGCGCAGATCTGAGCAGGCCCATAGGGGTGACTGGGGCTTACAAGGGTACAAGGGGAAAAAAAACCCTTGTCCTGGACGTTGCTGCTGCTGCCTCCTAATGGGCTTTAGCATACAGCCCTGATATGTCAGCCTTACGAGGCCGGCACAGTATAGGATTGCGCTCTGAGAAAAGCTGCACAAGAAAAGATGAGTCCTCTTATACAGATGCTTATGACACCTGATTTGGAAGGGGCATTCTCTTAGCAGCAAACATTTCCCCAGCGTTTCATGCAAGTGCGTGAAACTTCCCAACAACTTTTTTTCAAACAGGAAAAGTCACTTCCAGAGGGACATCCCCCCATTCCAGGGGGATGGAAAAGCAGTGGGTTGGGCATGTTTAATTCCTTTGTCACCTCCTATTTTCTTGTGCTGAAGTGCACCTCCAAAGGACTCCCCCTATTCAGAGTTTCAATTGTGTTTCTGCTGTTTAGAATGTCATGGAGGAAATGCTAGGCGAGGTTGGGACCCTGGAGGCAAAATGGGGAACATGGTGGGTGAAGAAAGGTAGGGCTGGTTCCAGGTTTCCAGGGACCCTCAGCAAACTGCCCTCCATGGGCCCCTCCCTGTTGGGTAGCCCCCTGCCCTCCATACATCCCCTCCTGGAAGATGGGATGGGAGAGAGGAGGAGACAACTGAGTAGCTCTCTTCGTCAAGAGTCAGTCCATCACCCTGGCGTGGAGACCTGGCTCCTGCTTGATGGTTCCAATCCCTGATCCCGGGGAAAAGTTGAACCCAAATTTCTGCTGTTTCACCTATCCCAATTGCTTCCCTATGTGTATTTATTCCTGTGTAAAAGAGACATAAGAGTAGTATGAGATGCATCTGGGCAGGAGGTATGGACTGATGGTTGATCTGCTGGTACTGCTTGAAGCTAAGCAGGAGAATCTGTGGTTTGTTTTTGGATGGGAGACAGATGCCAGGCTGCGACAAGCTGCAGTACCTGTGGTGGCAGAACAGAGTCACTGTGGAGCTGATTACTCACCACAAAATGAGAGTTGTGGTGGAGTGTGTGAGAAGGCAAAAGAATGGAATACGACCTTGAGGATCTGTGCAGGCTTGACTTGCAATTGCCTGCTGAGGCTCGATGGCATGCAGCCGAAGGAGAGAACCACACTGTGAAGGCTACATCTAGGACTGAGGATTTGACAGATCACAAGAATACTGTAGATTTGTTTTTTTTTTGTTTTTTTAAAAAAACATTGAAAAAATGGTGGTTTAGACTAGCCTACTCATGTAAGCTGCCTTGGGCATTTGCTTCAGCTTGGGAAAGGCAGGGTAAAAATTCTTCAAATAAATAAATAAATAAATAAATAAATAAATAAAAATCTGTATGTAATGCCTATTTTGTCCCTTAAAGAGAGGTATCTTGTATCTTTGTCTGATAGCCTCACAACATTTATGCAATTGTGTGTGTGAGAAATTACACTAAGAGCACAATCCTAACTTAAAGTTAGGTTGGCACAGGCCATTAAAGTTTGGCCGGCACAAGGGGCACCATAAAGTTTGTTTAGACCACTCTTGGAGTCAGAGAGGCCAGCACACAAATGTGTGCCATCCTCCCTGACTTCAAAAGTGGTCCAAATGTGCTCTACGGAGTTCCTTGTGCTGGCCAAATTTTGCTGGCCTAAATGTGCTGGCCTAACTCCAGGTTAGAATTGCGCCCTAAAAAGCATCACCTATTTAAAATAAAATAAATCTGCTGAGCATCTGTCCCTGACCCATCATGTTTGCAACCTTGCAGATGTCAACATAGCTGATTGGTCCAATAAAAGATACAATTTCCCCTAGTCTGCATCTCAAAAGATGTGTCAAATATAGATAAACGCAGTCTATTTTCAGAATGTCTGGAAGGTTTATAATTGTTACTTGTCCTCTAGAATTACATCTTCATCCAAAATGCCAGCACCATTTTTGAATGAGATGCTTGTCACCACACCTGTTTCACGTTCCAGTGTTATGACTGCACCAAGGTCAGTGGGAGGATGGTACGGCAGTGTTGCCATTCCAAACAGTGAACATGATTTGCTGCTGGCAGGAGTTCCTTTGCTAACGTGACTCCGGCCAAGGGAAACATTCATTTGCCTGAAGCAGCCCCCGAGAAGCAGTGATGGGCTAGACCACATTGAAAGACACGAAACCTGAGCTGGGAGGAGGGTGTCTTATGAAGCTTATGAAATGTGGTGGAGATCCACACAGTTTTAGCCAGGAATCTGAATGTGCCAAAAAAGAGCGGAGTGAGAATGTCAAAAGCTGACTGTCTGGAACAACTGCACTGTATAATGTGAGCTTTGCATTTCTCGAAGGTTTGGCGTTAGGAATGTTTTACAGTAAGGGAAAGATCCTGCCTCTGGGCTGACGTGCAGCTTGCTCTCAGCTGAAAGGGAACAGGTATGATTTTGAAAGGGGCCAACAGGACTTTATAAATGCTTGAATAAATAAAATGTGTAAGATTCATTTTTGGGGGGTTTCATATGGGACACGGTGGCGCTGTGGGTTAAACCGCTGAGCTTGTTGACCAGAAGGTTGGCAGTTCGAGACCATGTGATGGAGTGAGCTCCTGTTGCTTGTCCCAGCTCCTGCCAACCTAGCAGTTCAAAAGCACATAAAAATGCGAGTAGATAAATAGGTACCACTTCAGTGGGTAACGGCGTTCCATGCGCCTTAGCACAGTAATGTAGGCCACATGACCATGGAAACTGTCCTTGTAAAAATGCCAGCTCTTCGGCTTAGGAACAGGGATGAGCACCGCCCCCTACAGTCGGGCACGACTAGACCATTTGGCCGTGTGGAAACCTTTACTATTACATTTCTTAATTATAAAATTAAGAAAAGTAACATACAAAATGACAACAACGTAAGCATAGTGGAAAAGATGCATAATCAATATAATAGTATAATGGTCCAATTATGTCCATTTATGGCCCAATCTTTCTGAAGCCTGCTCTGCCTTCCCAATCCACTGCTGTAAGTCCTGGCCTGGCACCACAAAAGCTGTGCCACTTCAGAGGTGGGTAGTGCAAACGGCTGGAGCCCCTGTGCCTGAACCACCAGATCACCTATTCAACAGTTCAGGAGTAGTTTGGGGGAGGGTCTCAGTAGGGATCAGGCCAAAGTGGGAATGGGAGGGAAAGGATATTCACAGCAGTAGCATACACCAAGATCCTATCCGCCTTTTCACCTGGAAGGGTTTGGGTTGAACTCGTTTTGCATGGAGCAACCCCAGCAGAGTCTGGCAGTGCTTACAAGCTGCATTACATGGCAGAAGCATTTGGTTTGGTCGCTATCTGTGCCCTTATACGACCATTGCTGCATTGTGCCGCAAGGGATATGCCACATGTGTAGCATCGGGCATGGCGCCCTTACCTGTTTACGGCTGCATTGTACCTCAAGGCGTAAGCCAGGCGTGTGGCATCAGGCATAGTGTCCTTACCTGCTTACTGCTGCGCTGTGTGGCAAGGAGTGTGCCACGCGTGTGGCATCTCTTAGCCTCAAGCCTTGGCCCCACCCTAGATGCTTTCCGGCCGAGGCGGGGTGCGCGGGCCTGCTGCCCCCGCCACTGCGGGGGGTTGGACCATGAAGGGTCATGCCCCAAGGGGCTGGCATGGAGCCAGGATGTTTTGCCTGCCAGGGGGCTGGCCGGCAGCTGGACCCCCACCTTCAGTTAAGGCCTTGCCCATTTATCCTGCCAGATTAATTGCTGCTGGTCTCCAGCTCCTTTTCTTTGTAATTTGTTGCAATAGTGGCCCATTCATCCATACGCACCTGTCTCTCGTGGCATCATTGGGGGGGATGCACAGCTAATGATGGATTTCTCACTGGCCATCCCCTCTGCCTCTGCTGCAATAGGCCTTGTGGTACAGCTCATATTTGATCAGGAGACACTAGTGTCTCTGTACATGCGAGATGTCTGCCTACCGACACATAGTGATAATGATATACACCAGATTGCAGCTGCAAAAGGCAGTACGAGCAAGGAAAACTAAGCAGCTCTTCCAAAGATTGATTTTCTGGCAGCAAATAGATGCCAAAAAATATGATTGAAGTCTACAACTTCTGCTGTGGCATTGAAACTCATTGAATCTCTGTCATGGAATTGTGCATGCCTACCACCATCACCATAATGACTGCTAACATTGATTGAGCTAACCTGTTTTGCGGTGACACTTGAACTATCCAAGGGAAAGACTGTGCTTTGGTTCTAAGATATGTGACAATGCCGGATCATAAGAAGAAAGCGAACATTACATCCTTGCACAATTACTGCAGCTGGGAGCGCAATCCTAAACAGCGCTGGATTGGCAAGGCTGGTCGGCCAGTGCCAAATCCAACGCTGCTTAAGAGAGGCTGGAGCCTCCCTGCGGCAAAGGAATGTTTGCTCCCTTACCATAGGGCAGCCTCCAGCTGCCCCTATGTGCTCCTCGGATCTGCACCTGCTAAACAGCCGAGGAGACTGCATGGCCCGAATCAGGGCTGGACCCCCACAAAAATTCTGGAGCCCGCCCCCGTCCCACCCCCAACCTCCAATCCCCATCCCAAAACGCTACTTGTAGCATCGGCTTGAGAGCTGTAGCGCCGACGCGGGGGTGCCGCTCAGCTCCCCCACGTCCGCGCTACGTCCATCACGTCGATGATATGACTAGTGTCGATATGACGGGTAGTGTAGGATTGCATTACTGGACCGATTGCTTGTCATATTATTGGATGTTCAATTTAATTACAGAAGCTCCTATTAAAAACCGGATTCTCCAAAAGAGCGGATTAAAATAGAGAAATTGGAAATCTCCTAGGGAAAGGATTTACATGCAATGATTCTTAGTCGAAATGACTGCTGCTTAATGGAGGACTCCAATTCCACTTAATTGCAATGCCTTCCAGTGATGTAGTGGTGAATGCCATTGTTCTGAGATATCTTTATGCTAGCTTGTTCCAGGTCTTTCCGTACATGTGATTCAAGCAGGCACGTCTATTTTGTACCAGGTTTTCCAAGAGATGTATTTTATTTTAATTAGGTTTTGGCACCATTTAAACGTGATTTTTTTTTAAAAAAAAAAATTGGTTTCTAGCTTTTCATGAAACAATTGGATTCATGGCTTTTCTCTCATGAATTAGCACTGCAATGAAAGTTAAACATTCTAACAATTCAGTGCCTTCCAAAGTGTGGGTCGCGACACACTGGGGAGCAAAACAATTTTGGGTGTCCTGACAGTGCCGCAGCAATCACATCGCCTTGGGCACCAAGTGCACCTTGGGCACCAAGGATGCAAGCATCTTGTTGTCTCATGCCTCCCTGGGGCACCTGGTGGGCCGCTGTGAGATACAGGAAGCTGGACTAGATGGGCCTTTGGCCTGATCCAGCAGGGCTCTTCTTATGTTCTTATGTTCTTATGTTCTTATGTAAGTGCCATTTTAACATACCTGGTGGGTCGAGGGTGCCTTTGGGAGAGTAGCGTGCTTTTGAGCACAAAACAGGGTTCTTCTTTCCTTCAGGGTGACCTCTCCGGCCCTCCTGAAGGCCCCCTGACCCACCAGGTATATTAAAATGGCACTGGGTTCCTGTGGTGCCATGATAGCTGTGGCGCTGTTGGGACACCCTCCCCATCCCCAATCTCTGCCCCTGCATCTCCCTACAGTGGTCCCAACATCTGAGGAGAACTTTGGGAACTGCTGAAATAACTAATTTCAGCAACATGGAAAAAAAAATTATAAACAAATTAAAAGGCATCAGGAGCTGCAGACCTGTTCAGGATAGCCCTGAAGATAACTTCACATAAACAAACTAACACAGCAGTCCACTGAGGTGGCTGTAGCCACGAGACACAAAGAATGTTGTCCCAGCAGGATTTGGAGCTAGAAAGCTTCATTGACATTTGGGAGGCACGAACACTTACATTTCATTTATGTTTAAGAAGTAGACTGGTCTCCATTCAGATATGGAGCATTCATTTCCATGGACTAATTAAGGAAGGGAGGTAGGATTACATGGTTCAATGAAATATGTGGCCTTCCTGACCTTTGGATTTGTGACCTTTTGCAACCAGTCCTGTAAATAGCCACATTACTGGTCTGGTCCTTTGCCTTCCAGGCAGGCACCTACCACCAAGGGCATGTATTTAGATGCATGTCTCCTGCATGCTTTGAATCAGAAATAAAATATTGACCATATAACAATGCACAACGCCCACACACCTGCTGTTGCATAATGTTTTGACAGTTTCTTGGCACGGATTGAGGAATCGTACATTCCTGAGAATTAGCAAAAGGGCTAATTTGGGCTTTTGCTGGTGGTGCAGCATTTTTATTTTGTTTTGCCTAGCTGGAGCTACGAGGCTGTTTGCAATCGTTGCTAATCCAAAGAGGCACCTGTCGCCAGTCACAAACTGGAAAAAAAAAGGGGATGGCACTTGAGGAATTGAGGGGAGAGTTCCTTATGCAGAGCGTCTGATACTGTATATGGACAGCAAGCAGAACAACTGGAGCGTAGAGTTTTAAAATAAGAGCAAGTCCCACACGAGAGAGAGAGAGAAGGGGGTGGTGGTGGTATTTTGAGCGACTGTTTCCAACAAGGTGGGGCTGGAACTTGATATGATTCCTGAGGGACTTCAATCTGAGCAATTAAAAACAATGGGCTAGCAAATGCTCACACAACTATGAAACCCCATTCTTCTTGGATTAGGATATGACCGCTGTGTTTGCAAACAGTGGCAGCAGCAAGAAACCGCAGAAAGCCATGAATTATTGCTTGCCTCTGGCATGTAGGAGATGTCCCAGTTGTGTCTTCAGCAGTGGTTCCCAAACTGTGGGTCAGGACCCACCAGTGCATCACAAGCCAATTTCGGGTGGGTCACGAAGCACCTGGAGCAGCCATATTGAAAACATGGGAAGATGGAATGCTGTCCCAGGGGGAACACTACGTGGTTGTTTTGCTTATGTCAAGGTTGTAAATAAGCTTTTTGTCTTTCTGATTCCCTGTGCTATTGGAAAATGGCTGAGAAAAAACCCAACTTATTCCTGCATTCTCAGGAAACCATCAGGTTCTGGGATCACAATGACGGCACTTCCAGCTATGACATCACTTCTGGTGGGTCCCAGACTGATTGTCATTCTAAAAAGTGGGTCCTAGTGCTAAAAAGTTTGAAAACCACTGGCCTTTAGACTTGTACGTGAGGGCTTGCTCTCTGTGCCTTCAGTGATGGAGACAAGGGCAGCGGCAGTGAGATCTAGAGCCTAAAATATTTTCCCTTACCTCTTCTAAGCCTCCCAATCAGTTCTCCCCCCCCCCCCACTGTATCATGCAATGCAGCCTTTTTTTTTTTTTTTTTTTTTGGCATGACTGCATGCTATGAGGCAGCGGTGTTATGCTGCCGGAACGCTGGGTGGGACATCCGGGTGATCGACGGGCTGTTGCGTTACTCAGCGTTACACCGTTCACGTAATGTATGCAAGCGGCGTAATTGGTTACGCAAACGGCGTAACGCTGCAGAACGCGACGGGCGGGCTGTCAATCACCCGGATGTCCCGCCCAGCGTTCTGGCAACATAACACCGCTGCTATGAGGGGGAAAAAACAATAGAATTGAGCTGTGGTCTGAGCAGTGGCACCCAGGCCCCATAAATCTTTGGCACCCCTCATGACATTATTTTCAGTAATAGTCATGAAATGAATAATAGCCAGAAAAGAAGCACAGACATTGAATATTTTTTATTGAAATCTCTCTCTCTCTCTCTCTCTCTCTCTCTCTCTCTCTCTCTCTCTCTCTCTGTGTGTGTGTGTGTGTGTGTGTGTGTGCGCGCACACTTTGTAAGTTTGTATATTTATATTTATATATAATTTTGTAACTTTGTATCTATGATTATACCAATAAACAATTGAAAAATAAATGTAAAAGAAAAGTTTTCTTTTTGAAAAAGAAGTGTACACATCTTTGGGTGGCCTCTAAGACATTTCTCAGCAGCTTGGCACCCCCTGGGCCCCCCTCAGCCAGTGACATTCCTATGAGGGGGGCAACTGCTACGTTTTGCAGGAGCCTGAGCTCCTGTGTAACGCGGTCCCTCCCCTCGCCTCCAGAGCCATTCATGGCAAGGAGAGCAAAGCATCAGAGCCAGCTCCTGGAGCTGCGAATTGCTCTGCAGGCAAGGGGCTGCATTACACAGGAGCTTGGGCTCCTGCAAAACTTAGCATTCCCTCCTGTAGAAACACCACTGCACTCAGCCATCCTTTTTGTATGCCACTGCTTCTGAGTGGATATAGGTTTGCACTGTAGTAATCTGATTTGTTCTCCAATTACCTTCAACCTATGCAGACTAATTCAGTAATTGGACAGAGGCTATAATAAAAGCAATCTAGACTAGAATCTAAGCGTCTCAGTTTATACAGCATCTCCTGTATAAACAGTAAACCTGAGCAGAATGCCATTTTCATATTTGGGAAAGTTTGGCTACGCGAATTATTTTTCTCCTTTTCCCTATGTTGGTGTTTTTCAAAATTTCTACTTTCAGGGAACCATTTCTACATTGGATTATCTGGTGATGAACAATTCAAATTGTAGGGTGCTGCAAGCGAGGTGTTGTTGAGGAGTGCATGATACATGTGGGATTCTGGATGTTTTTATTTTCCTTTTATTTATAATCTATACATACTATGTTTCAACAAAAGAGTTCTCAAAATGGTTTCACTGCAAAGGAAATCAGAAATGAGAACACATCTCAAAAGGTCCTACACACGATAGAGAAGCATGACACCAGCAAACAGACACTAGGAAGCCTCATCATCCACACAGGGTGAAGAGAGAGTCGGATGTGCCCTAATGCGCCCCACCCTTTCACACAGCTGCTTATTCCAGGGGAAGATCAACAACTGGGGAAAATATGCCTTTCATGAAAGCCTGTCTACTTGTCTGCCATTACTGATGATCTCACTGAAGTACTCTGACAAGCCTCTGAGGAACCGCAGAATTCCTCACAGTGTGAAAGTCAATATCCTGGGTGATGTCTACCCAGTAATACAGTGAGTATACAGTGAGCGCTCCTTATCCGTGGGCTTAGCATTTGTGGATTACACCATCCATGGATGCCTGACTGCACCTCAGAGGGCTTCCAGGACACAGCTGGAAGTAACTTTTGGTTCATGCCCGCAACTTCCGGTCATTTCCAAGAGGTGTTTTGAGGTGTGGGGACGTCCACAGCCCATTCCTTGAGCCTTCCCAAGATTCAGAACACTTCCAGGTGTGACCGGAAGTCATGGACATGAGCCAGAAGTGGCTTCCAGTCATGTCCTGGAGGCCTTGAGAGGCAGGGAGGCCTATGGAGTGGGCCACGGGCTGATGGGATTTCTGGAGGGCCTGGTGAGGCTGCAAAATAAATAATTGTGACACTGCAACCCTGCCTCCACTTGGAACCCCAGAATCCATGTACTTCGGTATCTGCGGGGCATCCTGGAACCAATTCCCCACGGATACTGATGGCCTACTGTACTGCGACTGATAATTGCTCTGCTGAGGCAGCTGCTATAAATGTCTTATACTGGGGTAACATCTCTTCCCTTTCTGTCAATCAAAATGTGTGAAGAAACTGGCCACTCCCATGGCAACATGCATTACAAATGTGACAGAGCAATGATGGGAAGGGGAGGAAGACCAACCATCCTCCCTCACTGAGAACTTCAGCATGGCATTCAGGTCAGCAGCTGGAGTAAGTGGCCATTACCATCGCTTCTTTAAAGGCTGGGACAATTGACAAGAACTGAGAGGAATGTTCCCATTGACCGACAATCAGCAGCACACACCATTTAAAAAAAAACAGCATTCAACAAAGGTGGATTTTGCAACACACCACCATACCACTTCACAAACAATGGGCACCACACAATTCTCACGTATGCTATCATTGTTGATGTGTTCACGACACTGAAAAGCACTATCAAATTTGATAACAGCCTTTGCAGTCATACAAAACCACACAGCGCTCAGTGCCTTTCTGGCAGCTGTTGACAATGTTATACTTGCCTCGCCTAATTGAGAAAACAGAAACGGCATGCCAGAAAGAGAGCGAAGGAGATGGAGACAGAGTGAGACTCTAAGTGGGCTGCACGACATCTGTGAGCTTTTCTTAAACAGGGCTGGTGGAAAATGAAGCCCTTGCTATCTATCCAGATAATGGCTTTCACAGCTGAAAGAGGATGTGGGTGCTATTTGTGGCATTCAGAACCAAGAATGCAGAGACACCAAAGATAACTTTGACCAGTCTTTCATTCACATAGTTGGTAATTATAAGTGCTGTCTGACAGAGCTGCATATGAGGTTTCCAACAGGTTGTGGTTATGGGATTGCTATATTAACTAAAGCTGCAATATTGTGTAATTTTAATAGTTTTGTGTGATTGGGGGGTTTGTTCTGTTTTAGTGTTTTAATTGTTTTTATGTTTAATGTTTTTCGTAGTGTTTCAGAGCGCAATCCTAACCAGGAGTTAGGCCGGCACAGTTAGGCCAGCAAAGTTTGGCCAGCACAAGTGACACCGTTAAGTATGTTTGGACCACTCTTGGAATCAGACAGGCCAGCACACAGATATGCGCCATCCTCCCTGACTCCAAGAGTGGTCCAAATGCGTTTACGGTGGTCCTGGTACTGGCCAAAATGTGCCGGCCTAACTGTGCCAGCCTAACTCCAGGTTAGGATTGCTCTCTTAATTTAATTAATATTTGTTTTTATAGTGTCCGCTGCCCTGAATGCCCATGACTGTGGGAGAAAGGCAGGATATAAATTCTTCAAACACACAAACAAACAAACAAATGAATGAAAATCCTAAATACATGTCCTAACAGAAAACCCCATTAAACCCAGTAGTATGTCTGGGTACACATGCTTAGGATTGCACCTCATGGTCTTCATTTTCATCCTTAGTGTTTTAAAAGGGTACCTCTTGCCTCTTTTCTCAGACTGGGTTCTCCTCCTCGACAACCCAGAGGTCTTTGGCCCACAGCTGTAGAGCAGCATGCAGAGTTTGATGTGCACAGGGTGAGGCTAAATGAGGAAAGTTTGCTGTCTCGAGCATAGTGACATTTTTGGGGGTGGGGGCATTCAGTCTGTGGGCCCCAGGGAGGGAGCCAATTTGGGTGTCTAAGTTTACATACTGTATAAGCAAGAATGAAAACACCTCAAGTGGCTCTATTTAGGGCCAGTGCATCCAAATCACTTCTGTATCTGAAAAGCTCAGAAGAAACGAAGGCACACATAGTGATGTGGCCACTTGACCAATCTTTTGTTCTCTGTTCTTGGCCCACAGCAGAAACAGGAGCAACTTTGGGGTAAGCACAAGCTCTGCAGTCTTCTTAGGGGTGCCAGATCGTCAAAAATGGCCCTTTAAGGGTTTTTTCCTCAGGGCAACAGGGAGCAAAGATTAATCTCAGGCCATTTGGGGCCACTGATGGGCTTTGCCCAGTCCTGGAACCAGGCCTCACCTAGTAACCTCACCAAGCCCTGCTTCGGAAATTTCAGATTTTTCTATGCCTCTGATCTGATAGCCATCTTACATGGTTCACTTCATTCTTTTCCAAGTGTTTCTTGAAGGCTGACATACCTGCATTTTTCAGCTAAGTGGCAATGGCTGTGAGTCCAATTGAAGTCGACAGCAGCTCCACATTATTCGTGGGTTGAGCATTTGTGAGTCTTGACCCCCTCTCACCCATGGAGGGCCCACATGGACTCTCTGAACCTGACTGGAGCTGGGCGCAGCAGATTCAGAGGGTTTTCTAAGGCCCACACTGGCTGCGCACAACTGCACACAGCCTCTTGAGGGCCTCAGAATGCCTGAAACTGGCAAAAAAAAAAAAGTGGCTTCTGGTTTTTGCTGAAACCCTTTTTGAACTTTTTGCCCGCAAAGTCCCTGCCAGCTCCAAGTGGAGTCCAGCTCAGGTCAGGTTCAGAGAGTCGGTGGGGGAAATGGCAGATTTGAGCATCTGTGGTTTTCCACATCCATGGGATTCCTGATACGGAACTCCCACAAGTAAGAAGTGCCTGCTGCATATTGCGGGTACTGTTTGACTATCCTTTATCCAAACTGCTTGGGACAGGAAGGTGTGTGAATTTTGGATTTCTCTGGGTTTCAGAATAATTGCATAAATAAAATGAGAACTGCTTCCTCTTGTTTTTTGTCCACTGTTACTCATTTGGTAACCTCTTTGACATTTTCCAACAATGTCTGTACAGGTACACACCACAGAGCAGAGAATAAAACCTACAGCCTGTACGTGGGAATGAGCACAAGCCCTTCTTGTGTTCACACTACAGAAAAAAAAAGTCTTGGACAAAAATGTCTGGATTTCAGAATTATCCAGATTTTGGATGTCCGTATAAAGGGTAACCTGCCTGGTTGTCATGAAAAACTTCTCTTTAGGCTAAACACAAATAATACATGGTAGATTCCTCTTGTTATTACGAGATCCGAAAAGTGCAAGTTTTGAAATGGGCACTCACTTCTTGTCAAGGTCACTTTTGTTAAGACTCTCTCTCTCTCTCTCTCTCTCTCTCTCTCTCTCTCTCTCTCTCTGTGTGTGTGTGTGTGTGTGTGTGTGTGTGTGTGTGTGTGTGTGAGTGAGTGAGTGAGTGAGTGTGTATGTGTGTAATGGATTAACAGTCTGTGGATTCTAAAATTCATTGAAGGTGAAAAAGTGTTCCAGGCAAGTGTTTTTACAGATAAGCCTTTAATTAAAGTGGCATGTCAGGATGTCTGTGGAAATGAAGCAAAGGCTTGGTGTGCAGCATCCCAGTGTACATATGTTACTGAACATTGTCAGTTAATTTAGATGAAGCACATTCCTACCTAAGCACACAATTCCTACCTGATCCTTGAAGGTGACCAGCCAATCTTACACAGGTGGGATGGGGTTTGTGTGCCACTTTGACCCAACTGAGAATGCTGAGAGCAAAGTCAGCAAATGCCCATATTATGTCTGCAGCCTCCAACCAATCCAGCATTAAGGAGCATTCAGGCCTTGTCTTAAAGGCAGAGGCGTTTCTACAGGGATGGCAAAGCGCTAAGTTTTGCAAGAAGCCTTACCCTGTCATGTAAATCCCTCCTCTCCCTTGCTGCTGTAGCCAGTAAGCAACGCCAAGATTGGCTGAAACGGTGCAGGAGAGGAGTGATTTCCACTGCAAGGTAAGGCTTCTTGCAAAACTTGAGCTTTGCCATCCCTGTAGAAACGCCACTGCTTAAAGGATGCGGCTAAGGAGCATTATTCAGAGAAGCAATTTTGGGGCACTATGGATTTAGGGGCCCTAATTTATACACCTTTAAGAGTGCAATCCTAACCTGCAGTTAGGCCGGCACAGTTGGGCCATCAAAACAAGGATGTTTTGGATCACTCCCAGAGTCAGAATGGCCACCATACAGACATGTGCCACCCTCCATGACTCCGAGAGTGATCCAAATGTGTTTTACAGTGTCCCTTGTGGCAGCCAAACTTTGCTGGCCTAACTGTGCCGGCCTAACTGCAGGTTAGGATTGTGCTCTAAAAGACTTGTTTGACATTTGACAGGCAATTGAATGTTGCCAGGCTCATTACAAAAAACCAAATGGTCCACCTATTTCTAGCCATCTTTTACCATCTCGTTCTCAATGTAAATTAAACTGTAAGCCCATAATAGGGGCAAGTAATCTTATTTCAAAATTATACAGAATAATATACAGCAAAGAGCAGAAAACAGCACTGCTATAGGGTCACAGTCCTGTTATCTCATGGAAGTTGTCAGGAATGAGATCACGCATTACGTGAAGATAAAATCTTTAATTAGAAGCCACCAACAACACTGGGTAGCTCATGGTAGAGCTGATTCCAATGTTATCTCAGACCACCAGGACAAAATGTAATATCTTTGAATAATATAAAATTTACAATGTGAAAAGTAAAGGCAGAGAAATGAACAAAAATTTCCTACAGAAGAAAAAAGAAAGAATTGCTTGTAGGAAGTATTAGATGTGATTATCTTTCCAGCAATTGTGATTCAGAGCAAAGAGAAAAGGAAAAAAAAAACATACAAGGGAGCCTGAATCATCAAGATGAGTGTGTAAGAATTGCTATTACTCTGTTCATTTTCATTATTTAAGCCCCCATTCACTTATTTTTTCATTGTACTTATGTACATTTTATTCCTCATCTGTTTGTGTTTTTAATTAGTTTTTATTTTATTTAACTAATCAATCAATGAGTATTTATATACCATTTTTCACAAAAAGTTCACAAAGTGGTTTAGAGGCAAAAAATAAAGTTAAATGGCTCTCTGTCCCGAAAGGGCTCACAATCTAAAAAAAAATACAGAACACCAACAACAACAGCCACTAGGAAGGACTCTGCACAGGGGTGAAGAGCGACAATTACTCTTCCCCTGATAAATATCAGAGGAACACCACTTGAAAAAGTGATTCTTACCCAGTTGGCAAGGGACTGATAAAAATAAAAACTCTAAATCAGTGTTATTCAAACTCTGGGTCAGGACCCACTTGGTGGGTCATGTCCTGATGTCACGTGAGCCGTGGAAAGCTGAGAGCAGCCATCTTGGAGACTGCAGACCTTACTCTTGTTCTATTCCTTTTGTGAGTGTTAATAGTTTTAATTTTCAAGTAAGGGTTTTTAATTTTTTTGTTATTAGTTCAGTGCTTTTACATACTATTTTGTTATCTTGCTTTCTGTCAGGGCTGTTTCATAGTTGTACAATTGCTGCAGTCCAAGAATACCAATTTACTTTCAGGGTGCCATTTTATTATGTTACAATGACAGTACTTTCTTCTTGATGGAACTTCCTGCCACATCATTTCTAGGTTAATGACATCACTTCTGGTTGGTCCTGAAATTAGTGCGGTTCTAAAAAGTGGGTCGCGGTCTAAAATGTTTGAATACCACTGCTCTAAATCATACAAAATATACTTCATAAAGCACAGCAAGAGTGCATATATCCTATTTACATATAGTTTCCTTATTACCAAATCAAAGTTTCAACCTCAACAAAATGTACCTCGGCAGCCCTTACTATACTATCCAGTTAATTTCCCCTATTACAGGTATTTTAATCTATTTCTATTAATTCTATTCAGCAAATCTACATATCATTAAGTCTTTCTACTGTCTCATATGCAAGAAGTCAGTGAGCGGTTTCCAATTATTCACAAAAAGATTTTCTGACTTCTCTTTAAGTTTAATCATAAATTTATCCATTTTGCAAAGTCCTGTATTGGAAAAGGCAGAAGATACCCCGAGGAGATAGGGAATGGTATCAGCAATGGCTCCTTGTCCCAGATAAACCAGGGATTATAGGGTTAACCCCTAAGGTCTTTGCAAGCCTTGGGAGCACAGCTGTAGGCTGATGAGGCCTCTGGCTATGAAGGGAGGCCAGCAGAGGTGCAGATGGGTGTGGCTGATGGTAAAGCCTGCCTAGCAACAGATTGGCTGGCCTCAGTATAAAATGGGAGGCAGGAGCTGGAGTAAAGCACTTTGGTAGGTGCTGGAAGAGGACCTGGGTAGGTGGATGGATGGATGGATGGATGGATGGATGGATGGATGGATGGATGG
>JAJKFI010000169.1:1043717-1058971 GCA_029204185.1 Lerista edwardsae | reverse complement strand
AGAGAGAGAGAGAGAGAGAGAGAGAGAGAGAGAGAGAGAGAGAGAGATGGGGGCCTGGGGGCCAACACATACCCAACTAACTAGCTCCAAATTGCCTGACAGGGGCACAGGTTCCCCCAACAGGGGTGACACACACACAGTGCCCCTAAACCTCCTTCTAAAATAGGTTTCCTTACAATGAAAGGAACTCGCACTGAACGTAGTGACTGCATTCATAATGAACATGCATGCTTTTTACTGTTTGGGGTTTAAAATATCCAAATGAGCCTGGTGTGATTTCGTTCCTTTCAATTTGTTTCCATTCACTTTGACTCAAATGCACACATCTAATTTAAAATTTTATATATGTTCCAACAGTTGCCTTAAGAGCCAGAAATGGTTATGCTAATATAAATTGTAATACTGTATTTAATAACACAATTACTTTTAATCTGATTATAATATAATATAATATAATATAATATAAATGGACGTGGGTGTGTGTGTGTGTGTGTGTATGTATGTATGTTATGCATAGGCTTCCCCACGCCTTGACCGAGTGCCACGAAACTTGGCACACACGTACCTTGCAGCCTGGCAAAGAACACTGCGGGGGTCAGCCCCCCCCTACAGCCCCCCGTTTTTTGGGGAGGGGGCCAGATCGTCAGGAACCAAGGGGATTGCATTGGGCTACAGGTTTGCTGCCACCCTGTGGTCACAAACGATTCTGCAGGTTATGTGATACACAGGGACTAATCCAAAATGAAAGTGAAACCGCTTTGCACTGCCTGAGTTGCAAAGAGTTGCAAATGATCCAGAGAGTTCCAACACCCAGTCGGATCTGAGAGGGACCTATTTCCAGAGGGCTAACTGCCCTACCACAGGACCTGCAGACAGTGTTCAGTGAGTGTGACAATTTCACTATGCTCCTTTGCTTGATTCTGTCCCTGTATTCATTCCTTCTCCTAATAGAAGCTGGAGATACTTTGTCCCCTGGGCAACGCCGGGTAACAAAAGGCTAGTAATATAATATAATATAATATAATATAATATAGTGATATTCAAACTTTTTAGACTGGGACCCACTTTTCAGAATGGTACTTGTGTTGGCACCCACCTGAAGTGATATCATTAAATTGGAAGTGATATTGTGGCAGGAAGTGACATATATCAAGCAGGAAGTGCTATCATTGTAATGTAATAAAATGACACTCCTGCAATGCAAATTGGCATTCTTGAACTGCAGCAACTGTATAATCTTGAAACAGCTCTGACAGAAAGCAAGATTAGGACAAAATATTATGTAAAAGCACTAAACTAAAAACAATTAAAAAAAACCACTCACTTGAAAATTCAAATAGTTAACACTCTCAAATTAAAAAGGAATATAGCAAGAGTAAGGTCTGCAGTTTCCAAGATGGCTGCTCCCAGTTTCCGCAACCCACCTGACATCAGATCATGACCCACCAAGTGGGTCCTGACCCACAGTTTGAATAACATTGATATACTACTAATACCAAAGCTAATACTAATACTAATAAAGACAATTATTATGGACTTTCAAAAGAATGAAGTAATTTTGCCACACTGTTCAATGGGTGGAGGAGTATCCTGGCTTCTGGCTGTCAGTGATGCTAAAGAGACATGAGGATTGCATAGATAAAAACTGAAGCAAGTGCAGATAGTGGTTCCATACAGCCTCAGATAAGAGAGTGATGTAGTGATGTAGTTGCCAGGCAGGCAACTACATAAGCTAGGACAAAGGGAGCTGTGAGGAGACCAGACCAATGCTTCAGACTGCAGAGTTGAGTTACTTCACAAGAAATATCTGTGCTACTGAAGTAACATGAAGTTTTAAAAGAACAGTATAACAGTTTCCCATCCCCAGCCCTCACATATAGTCAAAATTGTAGTCTTGAGAACAGTATAGAACAGAAGATTGAGGGAGGTTGGAAATTCTCCATTTAAAGGGGATGACCATCACCTTTGTGCTCTTCTTGTCTCCTTCTCAAAGGCATCTAACCTCAAAGGTCACTTTTGGAAGCAGAATTCTGGACACAATGAAACATGGTTGGATTTTGATTAGGTTGCGAACTACCTTTCCCAGTCTTGTCGTTGTAGTGAAGTGTTATGGGAAATGGGAAGAAACGTCTAGGCACAAGTCATTGGCTGTGTTTGTTTTAATAGCAAATGAAATTTTGCCTCTTTTTCCTCACAAGGTTGTTATGTGCTGAGGTATTGCCAGGCTCCACCAGGTTTGCCTCAACATTTGCGGACCAGGATTTCTGGTCAGACACAGGCCTTTGCGTGAAAAGTGTTGTTCTGGCTTTGAGTTCATGCTCCCGCTCTGTGTTCCTATCCTATTCCTTCAGCCTAGCTGCCTGCTTCTAGCTACTTTCAGCTGCTCTGGACTGCTTCCTTGGAGTGAGCGTTTCTGGTTACACACAGTGCTGCTGCCCCTCCATTCACTCTGGTTTCTGCTTATTGGATATGTGGATACATGAAACTAGGAGACTTCTTTGAACAACTCAAGTGTCTCTCCAGGCACTTGCGTCGCTCCAATGCTATCACACACGTGCTGTAAAGTTGTTCAAAGAAGTTCTTTGAGTTGTTCAAAGAAGTCTCTTAGTTTCATGTATCCACATTAAGCAGAAACCAGAGTGAATGCCAGCGTGCTGCTCTTGCGCCAGCTGGGTTCGGCAGGTGCGGGGGGGGGGTTCTAAGCAGGGGGAGGGCAGGAAGGAGGTCATTTCTGGATGAGGGATGGGCGGGCCAGGAAGTGTGCTGGCTTGGGGAGGGGATGGAGTCTGGATGCCACTGTTAGGCCACATCCAGTGATGTCATTCAGGGGGAACGGACCAGAATAGGCGTTCCGGATCCTAACGGGCTCCGTGGCTGCTTCCAGGTTTTGTTTTGTTTTTTCTTCAACATTTGAATTTGAACTCAAAAGTGAGTTCCTGTTCCTAAATCATTTGAATGACACCACTGGCCACATCCACACACCCCCCCCCCCGTCCCCAGGCCGTGCAGCTTGCTAGGACCTGCACCTGCTATATAGCGGGTGCAGATCCAAGCAAACTCATCAGGGAGGCAGGCACCTACATGCCCTTTTCCTGTTGAGGCTGCAGCACAGTCCCAACCTGTGGTGGATACATCACAGGCCTGTGCTGTTCCGGCACAGGTTAGGATTGCGCCCTTAATAACAACTCACTGGGAACATCCAGGGCATAAAAGTGCAGCTGGAGAAAAACAACAACAACAGTGCAGCTGATGTGATGATCGTCTCTAGTTTCTGTTACATTTGGACCTAGGATTGTCCAGCCCCCTCAGGAGATCATGCAGTCTCAAACACTCACACAGGCTTCCACTGCAAAAGTGGTCTTCCAGTGCTCTCACAGAGCCTTCTCACCTTGAAGGTTTCTCAGCTTGCCCTTTTAAGAGTCTATATACAACACCCTGCACATCTTCCTGATGTTTTTTACCCTAGCCATAATGTTGATTATGCCTTTGCCCACATAGATCTCCATCCCAACCATCCTCCCAAACATTGCATCATGTGTCTCCCATCTCCAATGTGGACTGCTCTCATGCCATTTCAGGTACTATAACCCAATACATGTTCACCTCTCAGCATATGAATATCCTTTTGACTTCAAAGAAGCAGTGTTTGAAAGGTTCAAGGGGAGGAAAACGAAGCACCCCTCCCCGGAGAGATATGCTGCATTTGCAAACCATGTAACATTGTGTATGGCTTTTTCCAAAGTATAATTGCTACATGGGAGAAAGCCGATGAAGCAAATTACTGGTGATCTCATCAAAGTAATAATGGTTCATCACCCATGTGGGCTGCCTGATGTTTCAATGACAGGAACAGCGGGTTTATTTTCTGTAAATCTATTTGGATCAATTACAAGACATGCTACATTTTATGTAATAGATCATAACAGGGAGGGGAGGGGAGAAGAGGGGATATTTGTTAGGAAAAAATAAAAGCAGTCTCTCAGAGCAATAAGGGATGGCAAAGGAAAATACACATTTCTGGAGGAGTGTTTTGACAAGCATCTGACAATGTTTCAGTAAAAGGAACAGAAGAAGCAAATTAAAATGGCTGCACTTTCCAAACAACTGTGATGTGCAATAAAGTGTTGGGAACTAATCTCGAAATTCAAGTTGACTCAATTCTCGAGTCTCCGCCCACTTGTGAATTGACTTGTGCATGAGTCCTAGCACACACCCATGGCAACTCCACCCTGGAATTTCACAAGTCATTTTCACTCGAGTTAAGAGTCTTCTCGTGGCAAGCTGCAGCATGGGTCAGGCTCGACTACGTACAAACGGTCGAAAATGGGAGGTGCAGGGGGGCACTCGGAGTTGTTGTTTCATCTAAAAAGAGCACCGACATTTGAGGGATTGGTGGTGCATGCATGCTATGGGCTGGTGAGGATAGAATTGGGTTTGAGGTCAAACAGGCACAATTTGCTTGTCTATTGGCCAGTAACTATCTTTATTCCCCGCCCCCATACAATAACCAGGCCAGAAGGTAACCCAGTTTGCACCATGTTCTGCTAATATTACAGTCAAAGAGATTGGGAATGTAACACATGGCAGGGTTTTATTTAGAAAGGGAACATGGAAGACACGGAAACTGAATTTTTCACTTTGACAGAAAAGGGCAAATGTGCCATATTGGAAGATTTGACAGCACCTGACAGCCTTCAGAGGGCCGTGAGAACCCTTTAAAACCTATTCTGGAAAAGGAAAATATAACACGGCCACTGAAGTCTCCTTTGATGGTATTAATTTCCTGGACTAAAAATGAGCTGAAGGAAATCTGGGTACTTTGATAAAGGTGATAAATGTCATTTAGTATGTTTGAAGTCTATTTTGGGGGTTGAATCCCCCAAAAAGTTAGTCATGACTAAATCCCATTGAAATGCATGAGATTGAAGCCCACCCCTATGACTCACTTGTGTCATTGATGTGAGTGGTGCTTAGTGAAGACTCTGGTGTACTGTAGGTCTGAAGAGAGAAAAAGGAGTAATCTAGGGAGAGGTTTTAGGGTTAGGAGCCAGGTGCAAGTCAATTCTGCCAGTTCTACTCAAACACATACTCTGACTCCCCCCACCCCGCTGACATACTATCACTGTTGGTAACCCCCAGACCAGTGGTGTCATCTAAATGATTTAAGAACAGGTACTCACTTTTGATGGGCACGTGTCGGGACCCGCCCACCGGAAGTGAAGTCATAAGCCAGAAGTGATGTCGTGGCAGGAAGTGACATGAAAAAAGCCCTTTTTGAGGCCTCAGATGATTTTAAACTGACCCAACACTTGCAACAGTATTCCACAGCACCCCCAGAACATGTTAAGGAGGCCTGGCATCATGTTAAAACCCCAGAGCAACTCATTTTTCAGTGGCAAGGAAAGGAAAGGCTCCGCTCGCTGCCTGCCTGCCTGCCTGGCTCTGAGAACATGCAGGCAACTCAAACATGCAGGAAATTCAAACGTTGCAGAGGGCGGAGTCGACGAGTGGGCGGGCGAATGGGCGGGGCCAGCTGTAATCCTAGAAACCGGTACTCGCATACCCCCGCGTACCCCCTGCATGACATCACTGCCCCAGACCCAATACTGCATGTTCAGTGCTGTTGCCCATTTGTGGCAGTAGCGTGGATGCGCACATCTGTAACCCAGCTTTTGAGCCGCCATAAAGGATCTTGCATTGCTGGACTGCTAGTTCGGAGGCGCAAGACCCCATTGAAGCCTAAATGTATCTACTTATCTACATTAGAACAAGAATGAAGATGGGGAAGGGGAGGAATAGTCAAGAAATTGTACTTGCAACATTTCTAATTTCTATTTTAATTAAAAATAGACAGGAGGTGTGGACTGATGGTTGAGCTGCTGATACTGCCTAAAGCTAAGCAGGAGAATCTGTGGTCTTGTTTTTGGATGGGAGATGGAATACCAGGCTGTGACAAGCTGCAGGACCTGTTGTGGCAGAACAGAGTCACTGTGGAGCTGATTAGCCAGTGTGGGAATGTGTGAGAAGGCCAACCGGAATATAACCTTGAGGACCTTTCCAGGCCTGATTCACGATTGCCTGCTGAAGCTCAGTGGCATGTAGCCAGAAGGGAGAACCATACCATGAAGGCTACATCTGGGTCTGGAATTCAGTTAATCACAGAATACTGTATATTTGTAAAATTCCCATTGAAAAGTGATGATTTAGACCAGCCTGCCTATGTAAGCCGCCTTGGGCATTTGCTCTGGCATGGGAAAGGCGGGGTATAAAGTCCTCAAATAAACTGAGAGTGGTCCAAACATGCTTTACAGTGTCCTTTGTACCAGCCACTTTGTTGGCCTAACTGTGCTGGCCTAACTCCAGGTTAGGGTTGCGCCCTATGTAATATTTACAGAAGCCTGACCAGAGAATTTAATGATTTTTTTACCAGGTGTTTTTTTCCAAAACATGTGTTGCTACATAGCACAAAATACTTTGTTCTTCTGAAATACCTTGTACGGTATTGTGAAACCTGTAGTGTCCCATTTGCAACAGATGATTGCCCATGGAATATATTCCAAGTATTTCAAGTTACAACAGACTGCAACTTTTTAAAGGATGTTTTTGTGTGTCCATCTCTGTTCATTGTTTTATGTGGCAAGAGGAACAAAATTGTCATCCTCTGCATTACAATAGTATCATGTCATGCCTAAGCATCCCGAGTTTACTTTGGAAAGAAGCTATATTCACTCATTTTCTTTAACTGTGATTGGAACAGAGTGGCCAGAGCATTTTAAACATCAATTTGTCAACTCTCTATTCTTCAAAACAAACGGCAGCTAGCAAAGTTCAGCCGTGTGGAATGAAATTCTTTGCTTCTGTATCATTTGGGCAAAGGAACACAAGTTGCTTCTATATTTGGGAGACGCTATGCTTCCATTTCCTTTTTTTTAAAGCATATTTTATGGTGTCAACCAGCATGCTGGCTGCATGAAAACCTCTGCTTTCAAACAGCAGGAGGTCAACACTGCAAAATCCAATTCTACGGTCTGAGAGAGCAATCGTAAACTGGAGTTAGGCTGGCATAAACTAAGCCAGCAAAGTTTGGCCAGCACAAGGGCCACCATAAAGCATTTTTGGGCTACTCTCTGAGTCGGAGAGGATGGCGCACGTCTGTGTGCTGGCCTCTCTGACTCCAAGAGTGGTCCAAACATATTTTATGTTGTCCCTTGTGCCGGCCAAATTTTGCTGGCTTAACTGGGCCGGCCTGTCTCCAGGTTAGGATTGCACTCTAACAGGGCTTTCTGCTGGGTGCCTGGATTTTTACTTGTGTTTTTTTTTAAACAACCTTGCACTTTGAATAACAGTAAGCTGATGCAATGCGATATAAACAAAACATTTTCAATCAAATGGTGATCATCAAACAAAGCTGCTAGTGGATTCAAGGACCTAAAGGGAGGGAAAGTACATATTTCCATTCATACGTATTTCCATTTGCCTCTTCCCATATACAGGTTGAGCTTGCCTAATCCAAAATCCAAATCGCTCCAGAATGGCTGAGATAGTGACATCTTCACATTCTGTTGGTTCAATATACACAAACTTGGTTTCATGCACAAAATTAGTAAAAATACTGTATAAAATTACCTTTGGGCTATGGGTATATAATGTATATGAAACATAAATGAATTTTGTGGTTAGACTTTGGTCTCATCACCAAATATCTCATTATGTATATGCAAATATTACAAACTCCATAATGCATTTCACATAAGGGTCATTCAAAAAGCATCAACTGAAAGTAGTGTGGCACAACTGCAGGAGTGTTATTTGATTACATCACAATGATGGCAGTTCATGCTTGAAGATGGCACTTCTGACCATGACATCACTTCCAGGTTAATGGCATCATTTCTGGTGAGTCCTGACACTAGTGCCATTCTAAAAAGTGCATCCCAATGCCACTTGCAGCAGCTGTGCCTTTTGCGACAACTGGAAAGTGCGGAGTGCCAGTGGAACAGCTGTGCTGGTTGTGCCACTGGCACTAAGTGGAACACAGCAATGCTTGTTCCAGCAGGCACCTTTGGGACTGGGGTCTGCAGCAGCAATTTACATAGCCACACAATTCATGTTACAGCCAGTTTCTCCTTGGAAGTTTCACTTTTAACCAACAGTGCATATTAAATTTGTGAGTGCATGGACTTCTGCACTCAGAATCAGAAATAGCACCTGCTCCAAATCAGTTCACACACACTTGTGCATCACAAGATTATACATGACAGCACACCACTGAATGTGTGCCGTCATGTTTCCACTGAAACATTGCATTTTAATATTTTTATTCAATATTTTTTATTCACTCTAAAGCAATGAATGAACAGAATTTCCATGTTTTATTTACATGTGGCTGTAGATCTGTGATGATTTAGGGCACAATTCTAACCAACTTTCCAGTAATGGGGTAAGGGCAATGCAGTTCCAAGGTAAGGGAACAAACATTTAACTTGAGGAGGCTTCCATGACTTCTACTCCACTGCCAAATGCAGAATATGACCCATTGGCACAGTCATGTTGATGTTGGAATGTTGGTTTGTGCCCTTATTCACATAAGCAAGCCATCTCTTGATGATGCAATCATCAAATGCATGTTTGAACACACCTTTAGATTTTCAAAGCAAATACTTTTTCTATTGAGCAATCTAGTGTATGTTCCATTGGGAAGCATTCGATAGTGCCAGATGATGTACAAAAATATTTGTTCGAAACGGATATGGCAAAAATTATATTCTGCTGTAAACACATCCCAAGACTTCTGAAAAATATAGTGGGTTGCATCCAAAGTTTTCATTCCATGAACGGAAGGCGAATTCCATTCACAGAAGGAGTCCTTCCGTGAGCACCACTCTCCTTCCACAAACGGAAGCTCCTTCTGTGAACAGAGCAAAAGCTTTGGATGCAAATCAATGCGGTTTCAAGAAAAAGACACACGTCTCTAATAACTGATGTCTTCCTGAGCAATCTGTTATTTGCATTTTTTGGCATGAATGATCTATGTATTATAAATCACACAAAAGAAATGTTATGGCAAAAAGGAGAGGATTTATTCTAGTGAAGCCAGCTCTCCTGTGAAAAGATATAGACTGGGATTTTAGCCATGTGAGGATCGTTTTTAAAAGGAGAATTACATGTGAGAGTTACAACAGTTTCCCCATTAGAAACATCAGGCTTCAGACATTACGGAAAGTGCCCAAAAGAGATATGGAAGAATCGGTTTTAAGGGTTGTAGTGGGGTGGGATGGGGGAAGTTTTGGGATTGTATCTAGCACAGTTAGATTATACCAGCACAGTTAGGCCAGCAAAGTTTCGCCAGTGCAAGGGGCACTATAAAGTATGTTTGGACCACTCTCAGAGTCAGAGAAGCCAGCACACAGACGTGCGCCTTCCTTCCTGACTCCAAGAATGGTCCACATGCACTTTATTGTGGCCCTTGTGCTGACCAAACTTTGCTGACCTAACTTCTGCCAGCCGAACACCAGGTTAGGATTGCACTCTCAGTAATGTCAAGGCTTTGTTTCCAAATTCTCATTGTACATATGGCTCAAGTCCTTCATTGATTCTTGAGTTTTTCACAGCCTCCAAAGCCTCAAGCTGTTTTCTTCTTTCCTCTTACAGATGCAATGATTACCTGCTCTTGTATGTGCCTCTTCCAGTGTAGTAATTTCAAAAACCAGTTCTCTTTTGCACTCCCACTTCTTTTTATCTGTAGCTTTTATTGGTGGTTTGCTAATAAAGGATCCCCAAACAACTACCTTCGCTGCATCTTCGAGTCAGGCCCTTGAAAGCACTGGAGAGTTCTTCAGCTGGAAGTACACCACTATTTCTTTGGAGATTGTATCTGAAACAGATTGCTTTTTGAAGAAAATATTATTTTGTTCCATGAAGAATACTGGCTGATTTTCTCCAGGATGGAACACAGCATCATTCGGTGCATATTCTGATTCATGCACAGAAACAATCGATGGAGGAGAATGTTATTGAGCTGGACCAAAATGGTGAAGTTGCACCTAGTATAAAATCAGTCCAAGAATACATTTTAAATCACACAGAGTCATATGAATCATTGCTGAACAGTCAAAATGTCTGTTGCTGATGTGCAACTGCAACACCTACAGATGTTTATCAGCCCATTGGGAAGTGAAGGGGAATCAGGTCGTCAGTTGCAAGGACGTAGCCCAATTTTGCATTTCTTGTGCCATTCAACTAAGTCCTTTGGATTTAAAAAAAAGACCTAATTTATCTTGAAAATCAAATGTATCATTTGAAAATCAAATGGTTTGTTCAAAACTCAGGTTCTTGGTCAACAACCTTTGAAGAGGTATTTGAAGGACCGCCCCCTCCCATATAATCCTACCCGTACTCTGAGGTCATCTGGGGGGGCCCTTTTGACTGTGCCGCCACCAGGAGAGGTGAGAGGGGTGGCGGCCGGTAGGAGAGCCTTCTCGGCGGTGGCACCCCAACTTTGGAATACCCTCCCCTTAGAGTTAAGAACTGCTCCCTCTTTGGCGGTATTTCGGTGGGGGCTGAAGACCTTTCTGTTTCAGCAGGCTTTTAGTTGCTGACAGGCTGGCTGGTTTTTGCATCCTTTTTTATACTCTTTGTAAATTTTATGATCCGTGGGATTCGTTGTTTTATATTTTACTTTTTAATATTGTTTTTAACTATTGTCTTTTAACTTTTATGTAATTGTTTTATTGTGTTTTAATTTGTAATGACGCCTTGAGTGCCTTCAGGCGGAAAGGCGGGGTAGAAATTTAATAAATAAATAAATAATAAATAAATAAATAAATAAGATAATACAAAAGAATTATCTGCTTCTGGACCAAGTTCCCCAAGACTTCTGTATTTATGACTTTAGCAGCTCAATCCTATCTTGACCCATGTTATAGCATGCAGTAGCCACCCCAAAACAGGCAGCACTGCTGCTATGCTATGAAGGGGGGCTGATTGGGGCACTTGGTAGAGTTCAGGGAAAATATTGTCCCTTACCCCTATGTAAACCTCTCCATCAACAATGTGTCTCCTTGGACCTGTTCTATAGCTGGCTCAAGTCTGAGGAGAGAAAGGGAGCATATGGTGAAGCTCTAGCAGCCCAATCCTAATGTGCACGGGACTAGGCAGGCCAGCTCTCTGTGCTGCATCTTAACCACATTAGGAGGCAGCAGCAGCTCAGCGGGGGATATGCTCCCCTTGCTCTGGGGTAAGCCCCAGCCGGCCCTATGGGCCAGCAAAATAGGAGGCGCAAGTCCATGCATCCAGGAGCGACCTGAATTGGGGCCGCCCAGCCTGGGGACGGGGGTTAGGATATGGCTTAATGGCCATGTCCCATCTCTGCAGGGGCGGTTCTAATCAGAACCGCGCCCATGGCAGGGAATGATATTGCGCCCGCCCCGCAACATCATGACGTCATGACGTCATGACGTTGTGGGGTGTGGCTTCCCTCCCGGCTCAGAGGGCAGAGAGCGGCCGCTGCGCCCTCCAAGCCGGGAGGGAAGCCGCCGGGGCGCGCACTCCAGGCTGGGGGTTTAAAGTGCAGTTTAGTGCTCGTGCGTCCCGGCGGACAGGAGAGGAGTGAGCTGTCGGGGCGCACTCCAGGCCGGGGGTTTAAAGTGCACTTTAAACCCCCAGCCCGGAGTGCACAGCGCCCGCTCCCTGCCCTGTCTGCCGGGGCGCGCGAGCACTTTAAAGTGCTCGTGCATCCCGGCAGACAGGAGGGGAGCGGGCGCAGCAGGCGCCATGTTGCAGGGGGCGCGGGGGGTGCCATGCCATCAGCACCCCCCCAAGATGGCGCCCAGGGCTCTTGCCCCCCATAGCCCCCCTAGATCCACGACTGCTTGTCCACCCCCTCTGCTCATGGTGCCGCCCCGTTAACACCCCCTGCCTGCGGAGTGCCATTAGCGTGGCCCTGCGGCAGCAGAACTAAGCCAGCACACAGCTGGCGCAGTTAATGGGTGCAGTGGTGCATATGTGCTGGCACTGCTACTTGCATTGGCCCAGTGACTGCATTTTTGGCGCAGATGCACCTTATGACACACTTGTGATAGCACTGGTCTGGTGCAAAACTGCAACACCAGTTTAGGATTGTGCCCACAAGGAGATGCAAGCTGCTGCATCTGCTGCAGCTGTCCATAAAGCACACTCCACTGCCAGCAAACTAGATTAGGATTGGGCCATTAAATTACCACCCCTGTTATATTTAGGAAGGTTAATGTAATGTTCTTACATTTACCAGTGAGCACAGATGCCACGGTTTTTAATATAGCGAAGAATTATGTACATTTTCATGACAATTATGAGTCATGTCTCATAGGTTTCATTCACATCTAGGTCCTTTATTTTATTTGAAAACAAATTATTGTTCTGGTTAAAAAACACTCAATGTGCTGCACAAAACATACAACCATTTTCAACAGAACTGAAGTAAGGACATAAGCAGATGCCAACTGAAACCAATGCAATCAGCACGTAGCCCTCGTGCAAGGCTCAAGCCCAGCAGATTCCAAATTTACTGTGATCATGGTGCCCTTCTTTCATGGTTAGGACTGAGCTGTAAATTATATTTCAATAGTTTAGGGTGCAGTCCTAACCAACTTTCCAGCACTGACCTAGCGGTGCCAATGGGGCATGTGCTGCATCCTGCAGCGGGGGGGGGGCAATCATGGAGGCCTTCTCAAGATAAGGGAATGCGTGGAGCTGCATTGCCCTTATGCCAGTGCTGGAAAGACGGCTAGGATTGCGCACTTAACTGTTTAAGACTATTCCATGATCCGTTCTTGCCTGAGAACTTCAGCGAATCTATGAACTTCATAATTTAGTATGTGGAAGTGACTGCAGCTGCCTCTTTAACAAGCACTTGGTTGTTTGCACAGCATAATAGAACCTAACCCCTGCTTAACTGGGCAAGAGGCACTTTTTCAGGTGGTGCTCCTCTTATATTTAGCAGGGGGAGAGTCATTGTCCCTCTTCACCCCTGCGCAGTGTCTCTGCTAATGGCCGTTGCTGGTGGTGGTCTGCATTGTTTTTAGATTGTGAGCACTTTGGGACAGGGAGCCTTTTAACTTTATTTTTTGCCTATAAACCGCTTTCTGAACTTTGTGTTGAAAAGCAGTATATCAATGCTATTTGATTGATTGATTCTTCTTCCTCTGCAGCCTCAATGACATGAGGCTAGCTGTTGGTTCTAAGTGGAAGCAGTCTCTATACCCTTCTGGGGGACACAACTTTTTTTTTTAATGAGTACCCTGGCTTACTTATACAATGGGTAGGATGTTTGGTTTTGTCTGGCAGGGTTGCAGAGGCAGATCTAAGGGCCCTAAGTTTTGCAAGAAGCCTTACCTTGCAGTGGAAATCACTCCTCTCCTGCACCGTTTTAGCCAATCCTCACAGGGAAAAGCAACATTTTGGCGTTGCTTACTGGCTACAGCAGCAAGGGAGAGGAGGGATTTACATGACAGGGTAAGGCTTCTTGCAATACTTAGAGCTTTGCCCTCCCTGTAGATCCGCCTCTGCAGGGTGGAAAGTTTAGAGACAGGCAGCCGAATCTCACAATCCATCAGTGTAAGTCCCAGAACAATGGCTCAAAAGTCACTCCCTCCATCACTTTGCAAAATTAAGGCCCAGTCCTATCCAACTTTCCAGCACTGGTATAACCACAATGCACCCTCAAAGTAAGGGAACAAATGCTGCCCTGCCTTGAGGAGATCTTCCTAAGTGCACCCCCACTGCAGGATGCAGTGCACATGCACCCCGGTTGGCACAGCTACATAACACTGAAAAGTTGGGTAGGATTGGGCTCTTAGGCTGCCACAAGGGAGAGCAAGCTGAGCTGGGGTGGTTCAGAGCCAGGAAGGGGATCTTGGTGGCAGTAGCGCATGCCAAAATCCTATCCTATCCTTTTCTTGGCCCAACATTACACCTGTCCTTAGATCTATGCTGGCATAGGTCTGAGGAGACTCAGGGAGCAATCCTAACCTGGAGTTTAGCTGGCACAGTTAGGCCAGCACAAGGGACACCATAAAGTATGTTTGGACCAGTCTCAGACTCAGGGAGGCCAGTACACAGATGTGCGCCATCCTCCCTGACTCCAAGAGTGGTCCAAACACGCTTTACGGTGTTCCTTGTGCCAGCCAAACTTTGCTGGCCTAACTTGTGCTAGCCTAACTCCAGGTCAGGATTGTGCTCTCATTGGAGGCCAGATGGCCTATGAGAGGGAAGTAAACAATATTTCTATTTGCCTTTCCTGGGTTCTTTCCACCACCACCCCCAGCATGTACCAGGGCTATGTACCATCAACTATGGGCTAGTGGGAGATAGGATTGGGCCATAATATGCTATTTTGGACATGTGTTTTCACTGCCCCGCCTGTATAGCCAATTTTAAAGACAAAATATTAATATTAGAATTCTAAATGGCTAATGTGCTTTTTTGCAATTGCTTTTCCTGTTCAGCGGTAACATTCTACTTTTGCTCAACAGGGCATAAAGTTGCAAAACGTTATGCAAATGCAGCAATTGTAATAAAACTAATGAGCTTTAAAGGCCAATTATTTGTGTATGTCTGCTGTTCAGGCGAACATCATTGATCATTCTAACTTGCAATTATACATAGTGCTTCAGTGCAGTTTTAACCACTTCTGAATTTAAGATTCATGATATGCAGTACCGTAGGTTTTGAGTTATAGGAGATGAATATTAGAAATGCAAACCAGACATTTCTGACTTCAAATTATTCTTTGAATTGTGTGTGTGCGTGTGTGTGTAAGTGTCCTATAAAAATGATAGATTGGAAGGAATTTAGGTTAGAGAATTTCTTTATTGTGTTCTACCAGCCACCAAGTCATCATCATTTTGATACATTCGGTAAAGGATAATATACATATTCAATACAAAACAGGCATAAGATATAATTATATTTGGTATGTTGCCTGCTTCAACAGCGTCATCTTGGATAAATGTAGAGTACAACTACTCCGTTTGTAAACATAGAAGACAGGCAGCCTGACCCTACGCTTCCATTGAAGTGCTACTGGTAGGAAATCAGGAACTAACATCAACTTCCAGGTCACTTCAGCTTGGAAATATGTAGTAGTTGACAGTCTCTTCCCAGTTGAGGAGCCTGCATTGAATGTTGCAGTAATTAGGACCTGATGCGCGTATGTATGTATGTATGTATGTATGTATGTATGTATGTATGTATGTATGTATGTATGTATGTATGTA
>JAJKFI010000169.1:1027064-1039743 GCA_029204185.1 Lerista edwardsae | reverse complement strand
CACACACACACACACACACACACACACACACACACACACACACACACTTTGGCATGGTCCAGCTTTTGAATACAGATCTGATGGATCAGCTTGAATCATCATGCATACAGCACCCAATTGCATATTCAACTTGCCATCCAGCTGCAATACACACAGGTTGAAACCTGCTTCCATATGCATATGGTGCTGACTTGGATTTGTAGACAAAGGTTCAAAACAGCAAATGTTATCCTCCCACAGAGAAGGAGCCCTAAAATGTCATCTGTCTAAAAGGTTAAAATCATGCTATAAAACCTTTGACTATTTATACAATCGGGGTGGTGGTGGTCCAGGCTATTGATTTCCACAAAATGTCAGCAGTTCATGAATGATGAAGAAAGACTTGTTTCTTCCCTCAGCCTTTTATACAAGTCATTAAAAAAAAACCCAAACCAACACAAAGGTGCTGACTCTGTAGGCTTATCTAGTTTTTTTAATGTTCTGCATGATACCCAAGAATAAATTTCCCATTTTGCAAGTACAGAAGTTTATAATGGTCTATTATTCCGTGCATCACAAACTGCCATGAGTCAACACTAGTAAACATTTTCATTCCTCCAAATGTATCGATTCCAGAGGAAGCATCTTGCCTAGAATTAAGAAAATGGCATTAAAGCGAAGAACTGTGAAGTTCTCTCCAAAAGAAACTGTAGAATTTTATTGCCTTAAGAGTAAGCAATGAATGCATTTGGTTAGGTAATCTGCACAAAGGATGGCCAATATTTTGTTTTTATATATGATTTATTTATTCACATATTTATACCTCCCTTCCTCCAAGCAGCTCAGGGGGGTGTATGCAGTGGTGGGATTCAAATAAATTAACAACTGGTTCTATGACATCATAACCGGAGCCAAAAAAAACCCGAAGCCAGCCGAGGTAAGCGAGTGGGCAGGGCCCGGCCATTTAACAACTGGTTCTATAGAACCTGGGCAAACCCCCTGAATCCCACCACTGGGTGTATGTGATTCCTTCCCTCCTTTTTCCTCACAACAATCCTGTGAGGTACGTGAGGCTGAGGGAGCAATCCTAACCTGGAGTTATGCCGGCACAGTTAGGCCAGCAAAGTTTGGCTGGCACTAGAGCCACTGTAAAACACATTTGGACCACTCTCTGAGTCAGGGAGGATGGTGCACATCTGTGTGCTGGCCTCCCTGACTCCGAGAGTGGCCCAAACATACTTTACGGTGTCCCTTGTGCCAGCCAAACATTGCTGGCCAAACTGTGCCGGTCTAACTCCAGGTTAGGATTGCGCCCTGAATGTAAAGGGTCACCCAGGAAGTTTGTGGCTGAACAGGCATTTCATTTTTGTATTTATTAATTTATTTAAAGAATTTGTATCCCACCTTTTGATCCCACATTGCATTTTTCAAATAATGTTTCAATCAGGACTTTAGATGACTGATGTGGATGGTTACATGTGCATGGTATTCCAGTACTCGATTGGATTATACAAGTCCATGAAAACTAGAACTACTCAGGGACGCATGGAGGCTGGAACGCGCCCATGGCAGGCGACGAAACTGCGCCCCCAGGACGTTGCCCCGCCCCCGCGCATCACTCCAAAACGCCTCCCTGCGCCCGGAAACGCTTCATTTCCTAGCGTAACGGAGGCGAGGGAGGGCAGGCGGGCCAAGAAGCGCACGTTTTCCCGTGCAGACTACGCGCAATGGCGCCCCGCCGCTGCCCGGTGCCCATGGCTCCCGCCACCCCGGGCATCCGGTCAGATACGCCTCTGGAACTACTGTACTTTGGATTCAGCTCAGGGGTAAAGGATTGTCCTCTAGCCAGGACGTTTATAACAGCTTTGCTCCTAAATCAGGAGATTGCATAATTAGCATGGTTTACACACAAAAAAAAGAAGAAGCTTAATTTATCAGAGGAGAAAAATAATAAAGCTCCAATCTGCAATCTGATCCACAAGCTAAATCCTCCCACCTGCACAGACTCCAACTGAAGTTAATGAAACTGCACACAGCTGCTAAGATGTGTCTATACAGATTGAATTTCATACACTGTAGCTATAAAATAGGCTACTTAATTTAAAAGCAAATAAAACTTCAGCTTAAACTTTCCATTGATACAATCAGGAATTAATTTTTTTGTCTGAATGTTAGCTACCAACAAGCATTTTCTCCCTCTATCTCACTTTTCTTCCCCAAGCATCTAGTTATGCCCTTTTGTCATTAAATGTTATCTACCTTCTTTTAATTATTTTTTATTAGTGCCTGTTTGAGGCACATACAACGGTCATCCCTAAAGTACATCAAGTTCATTACACACACACACACACACACACACACACACACAAAGCCATATATTAAATTATAATAAATTCAATATAATGTTCCCAACAAAACGGAACACAAAAAAGAAAAAGCAATCAGGCATACCCCCCCCCAAAAAAAAGGTTGCGGTTATAATGAAATCAGTGTTGATTCCAGGAAGTCAACTAAGAATATGATATATAGGTTCATATTTTTTGGCCAAAGATACCAAAGTCAATTGTCTACAATGAAGACCCAGAACAAGTCATTTGGTCAATAGACAACCATCTGCAGTGATGGTGAACCCTTTGGGTTTGCTGTGTCAAAAATGCCCAACTTGACTCTGCTGGCGTGATGCTCCCAACCCCCAACAAAGAGAAACATTTACATATTTATTTATTTATTTATTTATTTATTTATTTATTTATTTAAAAAAATAGTCCAGTCATGTGTGGGACTATGCATTATATAAAGAAACTTCAAATCATTACAAAGAATCTTATCATTATAAAAACAAACTGAGGCTGCAATTCTATATACCCTTACCGGGGAGTAAGTGACAGTCCCACTGAACTCAGTGGGACTTACTTCTGAGTAGACATGCATAGGATTGTGCTGTCAGTTGTTGTTGGGTATTGGCGAATGCTGGCGTGTCACCCAAAACGTCGTGGCCTATCACCATTGATATGCATGTCATAGGTTCGCCATCACAATCTAAAATGACTTGGGGTTTCCAGTCTAACCAGGAGGGTGTTGATATAATGAATATTTAAACTGGGATTTTCACTCTCCAACCAAGGTTCTCTTGTTTTCTTCATTTATATGGATTTTCTACACACCATCCTTGTGTATGTTTTAATAAACATTAGTGATGTTACCATCCTTGGTTTCTATCCGGGATCTGGTCTGGGGCTCCACTCACCAGGCATGCATGAGGTGGCCAGGATCCAGGCCAGCAGGCTTTCCTCTGGGGACCACAGCCGCAGCAGCCCAGGGCCTCCCTGCCCCATTGGCAGGTCAGGTCATGAGAAGCACCAGGCACTGCCACAGTGGACAGCAGCGAGGACAGGCAGACTGCTCCTTCCCCCTCGATCAGTCGGGCTAGTCCTGTTGTGACTGAGGGAGAAGTTCGCCTGGGCTGCTGATGCTGGGAGCAGGTGCACAAAAGCCCCTGGCTGCAATTGCCAGAGAAGGCAGGGTTGTAAGTGCTGACAGGATCAGGAACCTGGAGAGTAGGCAGCTTGGGCTTATGCAGCCTGGCTGGGAGGAAGAGGCGGAGCAAGAGGGTGGGGCGGCTCTATATAACCTCATCAACCTCAGTGATTAGGGCAGTCTGGAGGAGGCTGGCTAGCAGGCAGGATGCTGGCCAGCCAGTGAACCTAAGCAAGGCTGCTGGAAGGGAGCAGGACAGAGGGTGAAGGAACCCGCCCTCCCCCTGGCTTATCTCTGAGGCTACCTATTCCTGAGCCTCAACAGACTGGGAGGCTTGAGGGAGCCCAGACACACTTGGTGTCTGCTCCCGTTGCTACTTCTCCCAACGCCCTAATGTTGGCTAATGCTACAGCAGGCGCCTCTTGCCTGACAGCGCCGACAGTTTCAAAAACTACCCTGCCTGATATGGTTGGAAATATGGTAGGAATACAAACCATTTTGTAGTCACCCACTTTGGTCCTTTCAATTTATCAATTAAATAAATCCAGGCCTGGAATGGAATATTGTTCTGCAGTTACCATGGTCCTGTTCCTGTTATGGAGAGAGGGGAAACATGGGTTAATTGAAGGGCAAAGGGATTTGTTACCCGAGATACTGTTCCAGAAGCCAGTGCAGAGATAGGTAAGGCTGCAAACTCAAGCAGGTAGTTCATTTGCTCAGTGAGGGGATGTTTGAATCTTTTCTTGGGTTCCCTTTTATCTGCAGTTTCTGTAGCTGTGCAGGATGGGACATACCCCCTGCAGATATTGCGGGCACCTGTATATTCTTTTCAAATATGGGGAAATTCACCTTTTTGTTATGCTTCATCAACCACAATAATACAAATACTCCAGGGCAATTATTTCACAGATAGTTCACTGATGTGGACCAATCTTGTTTGTGTGCTCCTTTAAGATCAGTGGCTCCCAACCTGGGAGTTGAAACCCTCTGGGGTGGGGGGTCATGAGCTGATTTTCAGGGGGGTGGAGACCCCATTTACTAACAAAGATTCATTTGTGCAACATTTTAAAATTTGCAGTTTTGCAATATTTTCTGGGAACCTCCCAACAGAGAAATACTTTTGGGGGAAAAAATGTCAGGGTGTTTCCACATACTTGAAAACAACTGTTGCATTTGGTAATCTTTGGTAGTCTACATACATTTTTTTACTGGCACAATGATGTCACTTCCTGCTTAATGACATCACTTCTGGTCTTAGGAAGGGGCCTAACAGGTTGCCGTACCTAAAAAGTGAGCCCTGGTGCTAAAAAGTTCGGGAACCACTGTTTTAGTCAAAATACTAATGTCCATGGAACTTGTTCCAGACCAGATGGCTGCAATGGCTGGTTTTGTTTACTTTCCAAAACCCCTAAAGCATTTCCCTTTCCCACCCTCCAAGCTGTGTTCCTTCCTGTTCATCCAGTCCTGCTTTAGAACTTCTACAATGCAATATGGAACAAAGAAACCCAGAAGTTCAAAGTCTTCTCTGCGCAAGTTGCTAAGAGACAGAATACCTCCCTCAGACCTCCTAGGGAGCCCAGGACTGGGTGTTCTCGCAAATGGTGTCTAGCCAAAGCATTCTGGTTTAGGGAATATACATAGTTTGCTGCCAATTTTCCTGCGAGACAGCAAAGTCTTGGCAGGTAGAGCTCCTTTTTATGTTTTTCTTCTCTTGTTTGAGTCCATCTGGATAAAGGACAACATTTTAGAGGGACGGACAAGAACAAGCACTTTCTTACATCAGAACACCACTTGCAAATTGGTCCCTCTTAAAGATCTTTCATCTGGCAAGAGTTGGGGGGAAAAAATGAGCCCATTGCAAACTGGCAAATGGGAGACGGACACTTCAAACAGTTCAGATGGCTGAGGGGAAAACAAGGGAGCAGGTGTAGCATTGTCATTCAGAAGTTCGGAGATACTGTGGCTTGCAGCAGCGGCAGCTCCAGCATCATAAGGACATGAGAAGAGCCCTGTTGGATCAGGCCAAAGGCCCATCTAGTCCAGATTCCTGTATCTCCCATGATTCCACACATGCTGCACTCAGTTTCTGAGTGGCTGCGCGATCAGAGGGGAGGCTGAGTCACTGCTGCAGCAAGCCCTAGTGACTCCCAGTTAACGATATTAAAGAAATTGCCATGCTCTTGGGTTGTTTGTTTTTGTCCAGGAACTCTTATTCCTGACTAACAGTAGAGGCGACAAAGCAAAGCACAGAAAAAGGAGGGTCAAATCAGCCATGGTGAAGTCTATACATTTCTGGCTTACTTCACCCATTTCACCGCCTCAGGTGTCACTAGCAAATAATGCTGTTGAAATCAAATCCATGGCAATCCAGCCAAAACTCTTCTGTTTCTTTTACATTTCCCAGCTTATGGAGATGAGATTACTAATGATGCTATGATGTGATGGAATGCTATGCTGCTGTTCATTTAAGCATCCACTTGATGGGTTGCAACTTGATGTCAGGTGAGTCGCAGCAAGCTGGGAGCAGCCATCTTGGAAGCTGCAAACCTTACGCTTGCTATATTCCTTTTGTGAGTGTTAAAGGTTTGAATTTTCATTTTTTTATTTTAATTCATGGCTTTTACATAATATTTTGTCCTAATCTTACTGTCAGGGATGTTTTATGGTTGTGCAATTGCTGCTGTCTAAGAATGCCAGTTTGCATTCCAGGGGTATCATTTGATTTGTCACAATGGCGGCACTTCCTGCTTGATGTTGTCACTTTTGGCCATGTCCTAGTTAATGATACAAGTGCTATTCTAAAAACTGCGTCCCAGACTAAAATGTTCGGGATTGGGAACCACTGTCCTACAGTATTACAAGAACACTCAGAAGATTTGATCTTGAGGCCTGGCTCTGCATGGTTTGAAATACAGTGCACCTGAATCTCTTCTGCCCCTTCACATTTAACTAGGAGAGAGGTTGCATGGTCGGCAATAGGACATTAAGGAAGGCAGGCAGTTTTCATTATGGCTGAGTCAAAAGGGGAAAAGGTTGGTGGATCAACAGCTCTATAATGTTCAGAACAGAGGAATGGGAGGGTCTGCTGCCCAGAAATGGTCATTTATGGCACAAAAACTATGGCTGAACCAGCAGTGGCTCTTGATCAGATAACACCACCACCCCAAAAAAAGTCTCTCTAGGAACGCGGACAAAGTAGCAATTTTCAGGAGGCCAAAATTAAGCAGACGTAAAATAAATCTGGACCGGCTGAAGATTCCAACCATCTTGCTGATGCGCCAGTTTGAAGGTGACAGTCTTAATTTATAGATTCTATATATAAAGCAGACTGCATTCACATGCACAGACAATGAGTCAAAATCCTTTTCTCCCTCAAAAGGAAGCATGGAAAGAATGGAGGATTGCCTCCTGGACTGATAATGAGAGGGAGCAACACCATCAAAACGGTCATAAATCCAATCTAGCACAAGCTGCCCCCAGGCCCCCTTGACCAACGCTTTCAAGTATGCTCCTAACATGATAAAACAGCACTAAATAGCCTACAGATGGGTTTGTTCACACTGTCTGACAGATTTTCTCCGTGGATAAACTGGTGATGTCCTATCCGAGAGGACCTTAGCAGGAAGCTTTGATTAAAGAGAAACTCCAGTGCTGGCAGCCACAGAAGGAAATTCCAGCATAGGAAAAATGCTTTGTGAAATATAATTGAGGTCAAAATGAAGACTCAAAAGACTTTCTTACTTGCAAAAGCATCATTATAAAAGTAATATTCAGGATAAACATTGCACAAACTCCTGAAGCAGAAAGAAAAAGAGGAGTACAAAAGCAAAATGGGGTTTATTTCTACAAGCATCCTGAGTGGTGCCTTTTGGAGTGCAATCCTAAACTGGAGTTAGGCTGGCATAAGCTAAGCTAGCAAAGTTTGGCCAGCAAAAGGGCCACCATAAAGCATTTTCGGACTACTCTCGGAGTCAGGGAGGATGGCTCCCTGACCAGAGAGGTCAGGCCTTTCTGCCTCTGAGTGGCCCAAACATACTTTACCAAGTCCCTTGTGCTGGCCAAACTTTGCTAGCTTAGTTTATGCCGGCCTAACTCAGTTTAGGATTGCGCCCTTGGTCAGCTTGTTTTCAATGTTAAATTGGTTTTCTGTGTGCATGTGCACAGGTGTGCATGTGCATGCACACAGGTGTATGAGTGGCAAAAAAAATGACCCTTGTACTGTACAATACTAGCAAAAAGGGATTCAAGTATTGTGGGTGGGAGAGGCATGATACGTAAGCAACACAACACATCACCTTGTCGTATATCTGGAGACTGTCGCATAAAGCATCACTTCCCGTATCTCTGGATACTTATAGCACAATGCTATGCATGTTTATTCAGAAGTCAACACAATGGTACGCCATGTGGCTTACATTTTAGGTAAGTGTGCACAGGGCTGAGCAATGCTCAATTCAATTATAAAAGGGATTGAGAATAGAATAGCCAGTATTATAATGGCATTGGTCAAATCGATGGTAAGGCCACATCTAGAGTATTGTGTCCATTTCTGTTCACCAAATCTCAGAAAGGATATAGTGGAACTGGGAAAGGTGCAGAAAAGAGCAACCAATAATGAATACTGGGCTGGGACACCTTCCTTATGAGGAAAGGTATTTGGGGTTCATCAGTCTAGAAAGCAGGTGCCTGAGAGGGAACATAATTGAGACATACAAAATTATGCAGAGGATAGAAAGGGGAATATTCTTTTCCCTTTCACTCATCATCATCAACATCATCATCAATACCTTTATTGGCATAAGTACAGACAAACAGAAATATACAATACAACTTCAGCCATAAACCTTAAAAATGGAAATCTAGCCCCCCACACCCCATCGTGAGCAGCTGCTTTTCACCATGTAGTGCAAAAAAGTGGCCACCTGTCCTAATAGGTTTGACTCCGTGGTCGAGAGTAGGTATCAGCGTCTCTGACTCAGGAAGTTGATGTTTCCTTATCAGCACTGGATCTAAAAGCTTCTTCCTCACCCTGGAATGGAGTGGGCAGTGGAAAAACAAGTGGACAAGCGACTCTACCTCGCAAAGGCCACATGAGCAATGTCTGTCATTGTAAGGGATACCCCTATATCTGCCTTGCATCACTGTGAAAGGGCCCTTCTTTCCTGTGGGCATTCTAACAAGGATAGATATATTGCTGGTTGTCCAATTATAATTGGGATCTGGAGATTCAGCAGCAAACAAGTTTTGTTCTCTGAGCTCAACAATCTCTGAGCTTGGATGTCCAAGAGCCTACGTTTTATAATTTGATAGACCTCAGATTTTTTTTTTTATTTCATTTTATTTTATTTAAAAATTTATTTTTCTTCTATATAGTTATGGGACAGGGAAATGGGTATACATAGGTTAAGGGGAACAAAGGTTACACAATAGGTAAATAGTGGAGGGTTACAGCTATGAATTATAATCGCCTAGAATATCTTCTACAAATGTCAGTCACCAATCTTACAACCTCATGAATTTCTTATAAATTTATAATACCATTAAAGTATAATCTCAGTAGCATGTGTACATAATCATATTCAATTGCTTGCTTATATCTTATTCCCAATCTTACAATTTCATTTAACCTGTTTAATCCAGTCATAGAGTATTTCCTACTATCGGCATATCTTATCTTAATTTTTATCTTTTTGGTAGTACATCTATTTCTGTTCCTTACTGGCTTTTCATCTTCACTAAATCTCAAAGCCATCTCCTCTTATAATGTACACATACAGAAGGAAGCAATAGCTGCAGAACAAATAAATGAGGAAAAATTACAGCTTATAATAGTCTACAATGTCCTACAAATTTCTATCACTATTTAAGGTCCTTATAAATTTCTAAAATCAAATAGTTCTGTTAAAATATAGACTCAATAAGGTGTGTACAACATCTCCTTAAATTTAATTACATTTTTGTCTCTCTTATGTTTTGCAATTTCATTAATTTCATTAAATGATTTAAAAAGCCAATTTGGTCCAGTCATAGAATAATTCCTAATATCTTCATGTCTTATCTTAATAATCTTATATTTGCAGATTCAAAGCAATTTCTTCCCTTAAAAAAACGCACACTCCTCCATTGGTCTAACATTTAACTGTAACATTAATCTATCAATATTTATCTTATAATAAATTCAAAAGTCTACTCCTTACTATAATATTCTAGTCTAAGTAGGATTATACAATATCTTTATTATAGTGTCTCATCCTATCACCTATATCCATTTTCCATTACAAACCACCATTTTTGTTTTATTAATCAAATATTTTAATCTTTCATTATCATCAAATTTGTCAATATTTGTCAATATTTCTTTAAACAGCCTCCTAGAGTTCAATATTATATTAATATAGTCTAATTTAGGTTATCCCAGCACTTCTTTCCCTCTGACCTTCTAAAATCCTTCCAAGACGTCTGCATTTTCAAAGCGCAAAAACACTCTCCCTTTGTTAGGCTTTCTTAATTTGACGCCATCTTCTCGAATTATTTATGTCCAAAAGGGTGGAGCTCCTGTTCCTTCTCCATAAATCTGCACCACAGTAAATGGTTCATGTTCAACATTTGCTTCATGATTAATCTCTTGACAGGCTTAAAGTTTAATGCAGGTTTCTTCTTTCTTGCAAACAGCGTCAGCTGCTCAAACCTCCATTTTGAAAAAAAAATAATAATAAAAAATTCTCAACAATTGAAATTAAATCCTCAGGTGGTTTTGGTAAAATGATGGTAAAACATTAATAGAACGTATCAGACGATGTTACACTCAAGATAATGTCCCAGTTCCTTGAAACATTCTCATTTCGGCCCTTCTGAATACATTGCAGCCGGCTCTTATCTCATAAAAAGCAACTTACACTTCTCCATTTGTCTTACAGTCACTAAGTTATCTTGGTTGACATAATTAGTTTTCCATTAATAGGTTTTTTCCATCCGGATTCCTCCTGCACATTCATTCTTATCTCTGAAGCAGGGTCTGCTACAGAGGTTCGCTTACGGTTCTTAAACATCTTCAACGCTTCCCGTGTTGTTAACCTTCTCCGAGGCTGTCAGCACTATGCCAGCACGTCCAGTTATGGCGCTGGCTTCTTGTACCTCCCTGCGTCCAGACTGCCAGGTTCCCCGCTGGGATTGCTACTCCCAGAGGGTGCTGGCATAACGTCTGTTACTCCAAAAACCTTCTCCTAGGAATTTGGGTGGGGGTTTCCCATCTAGGCGCCCCCCAAAAAGAGGTAAAAGCTGGCAACAGTCCTAGAGCTTAGGAAACTGCTGCCATTCCGTAGCTGACAGGCCACGCCCTCTCCATAGACCTCAGATTGAGGTGATGAACCGAGGAGATCAGCATCAATTCCGATCGATCTTATTTTTTTCTCTAGGATGGAGGTGCCTACACGGGGGGGGGGAATGTATTCTTCAATATCTGATACAGTAAACTATTCTGATCTCAATTGTAGTAAATTCTGAGCCAATGCTTAATTGTTCTTAGCCAAGCCCATGTCTTCATTGAGATTTGGCCCATCTCCATGCATAAGGCTGAGTAAAGTACACAATTCGGTAGACCTAAAAATTTTCTCAAAAATACTGCTTGTAGTTATTCTATTGTATGATTGAATGTGTTTATCCATACAGGGATCCCGTATAGGGTTTGCGATATAATTTTTGCATTGAATACTTTAAGAGCTGCCGGAACGTAGGAGCTACCTTTGTTATTAAAAAAAATCTAATAATGGCTTGTATAGTTGTTTTCGCAACGGACAAAACCACGTTACGGTGTTGTACCCAGGAGTGGGTAAACGAAAAATGTAAACCTAAGTACTTAAAAGATTTAACTTGCTCAATCACATGACCTTTGAATCTCCAAATAGATGTTTCCAAGTTTTAGCAAACCTCATTATCTTTGATTTGCTATAATTCAGCTGCAATTTATTAATTGATCGATTAATCAATCAAATTAATCCATCAGTTTCACTCAATACCAGAACCAGGGGAAATCCGCCAGAACTGAATACTGGGGCGCAATCCAAGAGCGCTCTTGGGCCAACACATATGTGTTGTGTCGGCCCAATGCTGTAGTGAAAGTGCCTGTTCCAGCGCAGGTTAGGATTGCACTGTGGGAGAGTTAGAACAGAAAAAAAAATATTTCTTTACTTAACGTGTAATTAGTCTGTGGAATTCCTCGCCACAGAATAGCCTGGATGCCTTTAAAAGGGGATTGGACAAATTTCTAGAAGAAAAGTAATCACAGCCATGATCAGTATGTGCAACCTCCTGGTTTTAGAAATAAGCTGCCTCAGAATGCCAGGTGCAAGGGAATGGCAACGAGATGCAAGTACCTTGTTTGCTCCCTGAGGCATATGGTGGGCCACTGTGAGATACAGGAAGCTGGACTAAATGGATCTTCGGTCTGATCCAGTAGGGCTCTTCCTATGTTCTTATGGACAGAAGCTGGCCTCTAAGTTACTATTTTTGGTAACTAAACTTTGAGGGATAATCTGGCTAAAATTGGCGCGGCAGGGATCAGAGTGGGGCTTGTAGTTTCCTGAAGCGTTGCAGAACCTTTCCCCTGTAATGTGAGTGATGCATTGCTGCTTGAATATATGAAGCCTCTCTGTCTAATTTTCCATGTAATGAGCAGAAATAGAGCTAAGCTGAACAAGGTCTACACTGCTTCGGTTACCCTATTAAAAAAGGACATGAGGTCTTCAGTCTTTTTGTATATTTTTGTCCATCACTTTTTGTTAATTATTTGCCTCCCAGCTGCATTTGACTACTGATTACATTTCAGAGCATTCACAATTTAAATGCTGTCATTCATACAGTATAAAACATGACTCATCCTTTGTTGGAGTATGGGGGAGGGGACAGCTATTTGAAGAACAATTTAGTTATAAACAATTGAGTTAATAATAATAGGCATACATCCTGTTAGCGATACAACTTTCCAGCACAGAGCAATTATTAAAGAATGCAACTTGATGTACTATCCGCGCATTCTATTAATATAAAGAAGAACAGCACTTTTTTTGCCTTGCATCTTGCAGTGAGAGTGTGGACCACTGGCTTTTATTACAACACCCACACCCACACCCACACACACACCCACACACACACACACACACAGAGCTAGAGAGAGAGAGAGAGAGAGAGAGAGAGAGAGAGAGAGAGAGAGAGAGAGAGAGAGAGA
>JAJKFI010000169.1:996478-1027054 GCA_029204185.1 Lerista edwardsae | reverse complement strand
AGAGAGAGAGAGAGAGAGAGAGAGAGAGAGAGAGAGAGAGAGAGAGAAATTTTGTGTGGCTTTAAAGAGATTGAGAAAACACTTAATAAGGAGTTAAATGAGGGATGATCATTGTGTAGTTCAGCTATTTAATAACTGCACTGCAATAAAATAATGCTGATGCAGAAAAACTGGAAAACCTGTTTTATCCATCCCAGCATTTTCTTTTAATTGGCAAAGCATATTAATTGGCAAAGTGGAACTGCAAATATTTTGAATTTTTCAGTGTAACTAGCAAGTCTTTTTGGCAGCTTGTTCTCCTACGGCATGATCAAGATTCCCTCTCCCTCTGTGCTATTGGCTTGCTGTGTCACCAATATAAAAGTTGAGAGACTTTCCCCTTGTGCTGAAAGCACAATCCCTTGCAAGAGAGTTGATTTGGCTTTGTGGAAATGAGGGAAAGCTTGCAATTGTTGATCCAATTTTGTGCATCCTCCTCTAGGTGAAGAATCTGAGTGGCTTTTTGTGTCTAGGTAAGAAGCTGGGTCCTGCCCATAGCAATAGAGGCATTTATCATTCATATAAGGCCTGGAGCCAACACATTCCCCATGTCATGATGAAGCTTCTCATGTGAATGGAAGAGTGCTAGCAGGACTAGTGCCATTTTTACAGTGCTACAGTAGCATTGGATATTTAATTAGGTTTCACTCTCAAAACAATGCAGAATGGGATAAACATCTACCTACATATGTAGGACGATATATTTGGTAGTACTGCCCATATATTTGCAAGTCTTAATTCATTGCTATGCTTTTCACCAAGGGCTAGAAACTTGCTTTATTTTAATTTTGTTTCTAAAAAGTGAACTCATTTTTTCCAGCAGCAACACAAATTAAAGATAATTTGCTTCAAAGTGTGATAAAAGCCATGTATATTTCAAATATGACATTTGCCATGTAGCCATATGGATTAAAAACCATGTGTGCAGCCTCATTTCTGTTAAATTACAACTCTGTCTAGTATTAACTTGGGATTTGACTAATGCATTCCTGCAGTAACATAGAGATTATACTGTCCCCCTTTCACATTAAACCTTTATTTCAAGACGCCACCACACACCAGACTGTTGAATAGTATGGATCTGCCCAGTTAACTATAGTATAATTTGCCCTTTTAAAAAATGACTTTCAGATCTCAGCAATGAAAGAAAAAAAAATCTCACAACTCCCTAATATGGGTTTTACAATTCATGGGAGGTAGATATTAATATATGAAAAATTGACAGCCATCTACTAAAAAGAAAGTGCGAAGGGAAAAAAGAAACCGAGTGCAGAACACAGTCATTTACAAAAGGCAGCTGATGCAGAGATGACTGACTGCAAGCTGCCCATTTTTCATTATTTATGATTGGCAAACAGGCTTTACATTGCGCTGGGACTCTTTGCAAATATTACTCCATTTTTTTTATCATGTTTTCACATGGTGATTCATTCTAATTATGGAATCCTGCCTACACAGAAAAACATAGAGTGCTGTTCCCATCCAAAATTACTTGTTTATTCAAATTGCACCAAAAACCCAGAGAGGATCCTGCTGGGAAGCAGAAAGACATGCAGGAGAGAAGAGTTAAAGGTGTCCCATTTCTGTGTGGCAGACAGATAGCACGATGTTCCCACTTTCTCAAGCTCTAGGACCCAAAAGGACTATTTGTGTTATAGACCTCAGAACGGTCTATCATAAGAAATCTGTCAGATCTGGCATTTGTAGACTTCTTGAAACTAGGGTTTGTCCCAACATTTCAATGCAAATTTTGAGTCTTCTTGATAAGACTCCTTGATACCTGGGAATTTTCAAGTCACCCCCATTCCAGCGGCTATCCAAGCACCATTGTGCAGGTCAGCAGCTGAGATGGTAAAACCCTGCAAAAGGGTAAAACCCTTTTCTTTCCAGCCTTCTCTCTTTCGATCAAAACTGCTGAGCCAGTGCAGGTTGATCAGCTAACCTTTGGGGCTGCCTCTATCCCTGACAGTCCGATCCTATCTAAACTGGCCCATGGGCCAAATGCATGTTCTGCTGGTAGAAGCACCAGGATCCAGGTGGACGTGACCAATGTGGAAGTGCCCAGGATCCAATGAGCCCAATGTGGCCACCAGTGCAATCACTGGCACAGTGGCATTCCTACAGGGAGGGGCAAAACACTAAGTCCTGTAGGACCCTGAGCTCCTGAACTTGGGGAGCTGGCTCGGAGGCTTTGCTCTCTGAACCACGAATGGCTCTGGAGGGGGGGGTGGAGGGGCCACATTTCACAGGAGCTCAGGCTCCTGCAAGACTTAGCTTTTTATGCCCCCCACTGTAGGAACACCACTACACTGGTGGCTGTGCACACAGATCAATGGCAAGGCACCACTGACTAGCACCGTGCAAGTCAGTGGTGTGGGCAAGCAAAGGGGAGGATGGGAAGGGAAGGGGAGGAATGGGAGTGTTTCTGGGTGGGGAGGAGGCGGAACAGGGAAGAGAGGGCTAGGATGGTTTGTATGAAAGTTGGTGGCAGAATTCTCCTTGTGATCTAATGCAGGTAGACCCAGTTTGAATTCCCCTTTTGAAAATTTTGGTAAACTTTGGTGCACTTCCACATTCACCCCTGAGTTATACAGTGGTGCCCTTCGCCAGTACACTGGGTCCTGCACACGATTGTGTTTCCCCTACGTATTCATGAAACAGGTATTTAACCCCTGCTAACTGGACAAGAGGCACTTTTTCAAGTGGTGCTCCTCTTATATTTAGCAGGGGGAGAGTAACTGTCCCTCTTCACCCCTGCACAGTCTTTCTAGTGGCTGTTGCTGGCGGTCTGCCTTTTTTTAGATTGTGAGCCCTTTTGGGACAGGGAGCCATTTAACTTTATTATTATTATTACTATTTGCCTGTAAACCGCTTTGTGAACTTCATGTTGAAAAGCGGTATATAAGTACCTGATTGATTGATTGATTGATTGATTGATTGATTGATTGATTGATTTTTAAAAGCACTACTTCAACAAGTTACCTATTGTTTGGCAAAACATCTCCTTGTTACTGGATGTTACTTCTGAACATATGAAAGACATGCTGATTTGAACATGCAAAGATAACTATAAAGACTATGCACCAATGCTCATCCAGCAATAGGGATTAAAGCAGTGGTTCTCAAAGCTTTTAGCATCAGGACCCCCAAAAAATGTTTCACTTTACCAACTGCTCAAGCCTCTGTGGCTATAATGGTGATTGGGCAGCAGTGCTGTCCCCCAAGTAGAAGGCTGTTTAACCCTTGATGCACAATCTAATCTGCCTTGTCAGTGTAGACCCACTAAAAATTGGATCATGACCCACTGGTGGGTCCCAGGCTCACAGTTTTGGAACCCTGGAATTAAAGAATTCATCAGTGTATGTGTGACAATATTTTCCCTCTTATGCCAGTGAGGCAACTCTACATTTACCTCAGGTTTGGAGATATAGCCACTGCTTTCCTTCTTCGCATGAGGAAGCAACTAAACTGTGAAAAAATTGATGGGCAGAATTGTACGCTGGAAAGCCCCAGCCATTGAACCTGCAGGAGAGGCTGTGGAGTATGTAGCATGGAGCTTAATTCTCCAACTGCACCCCTAGTAGAGTCCATACAATATTTCCCAGAAGTATCAGCACATCGTCAGACTGCCTATCCTATGTGTGAATGTGTGTGTGTGTCACGGGGCAGCTTGAGTGGTGGGCCTGCAGGCTGTCACTCTAGAAGTAATCATTGGCAGCTAGTCTAAGACAGACAGACAGACTGAATTTGTGCTTGAAGATTCAGTGGTGGTGGTGGTGGTCGACAGACGTTTCTCTCTCTTTGTCAACAGGTGCTGCATGGATTTGTGGTTTCATAAGCTGATAAGAAGTTGCCATTTTAAAACTTAGGAGCTTCCTTCAGAGCAAGCAGAAAGCCCCAAGTTAAATTTCCTGTGACAAGTATTTCAGGTCGCTGTTTTTACACACCACTCATCTTTCAAGAAACGTATCCCTCCTGCTGTTCGAGGTAATTCTGTATTTCCTAGATAAGATGAGCCCTCTGTCATGAGACGGAAAGTCAGCTGTTGCTGAATGTTATACTGCTCACATAGTTGAAAATATGTTTCCTAGAACTTCCATAAGGAAGTGGCATTGCATTTCCCTGTTGTGTGTTGTGCTTGGGCACTGAAGAATCAAGTACAAAAAACAAACAAACAAAAAAACCTCTTATACCAGGGGAGTGGTATTCATGCACAGGTGCATGAATGGCAACTTTCTCACTTCTAAATTCATGCAGGAAGTTCCATGCCCTTTCCGCTCACACAGTGACTTGTGACACCGTCGTTGCCTTTATTCATCAGTGACAGCAGCATTTTGCACTCAAGTTTTGGTACCTGAATTCAAAGCACATCTTAAGAATTTTGTTATATTGTGTTCCCCCAGAGGAATCTGGTGGCTACAGTGAGATACAGGAAGCTTGACTAGATGGACCTTTGGCCTGATCTATCAGGGCTCGTCTTGCCAAGGATTACTAATATAAGGGGGTGAGAATAATTTGCAGTTGAAGTAGTTAAGACAATGAACTCTCCCAATTTGAAAGTCACTTGAAAGTATATCAAGATTAGTGAGACTCATTGCAACGATACCTTATGTGTTTACCGATGTTTACCCCTTCCCTTTTTGTTTCTGTATCCCATACCCTTACCTTCTATTAAATAATAAAATTATTTCTAAAAAAAAAGAAAGTAGCATCTGTTCCACTGTCTGTTAGACTCTCTCTCTCTCTCTCTCTCTCTCTCTCTCTCTCTCTCTCTCTCTCTCTCTCTCTCTCTCTCTCTGCTTTTTACAGTCTTGTAAGTCACTTTGGGACAGGAAGCCATCTTTTAAATTATTTTGTGATGCAACCTACTTTAAGAACATCTTTTGTTGAAAAGTAGTATTTAAATAATACTGTAGTATATAAAAATAATAAAAGTATAAAAATAAAAATAAATTTTAACCAATTATTAAAATTAAGTAGTATATAAATAAAATAATGTATTCTATAAATAATACATTTTTGTTTTTATGATTGTTTTAATCATTGCTGGTATTTGAAATGTTGTTTCCTGGAATTGAGGGGAGTTTGTAAACAACTGCTAATGAAGAAAAAAGCAAGGTGGAACTACTTTAAATAAATACATGCCGCCCCCATGCTCCCATTAAGCTGCAGAAGACGCCAATCGATCATTTGGGAATTGCAAGAAGTGTGGCAAGTGACAAACCCAGAGCATTCTGCCTGAAGTAATCTATTGGAACAGAACTGATTTAATAGGTTCACATACCTTGCGGGGAAGTGCAAGAGAGAGTTGTGCGTAGAAGAAGGCTAGTCAGCAAACGACCAGAATACGGCCTTGAAGATCTGTCCAGGCAGGACTTACGATTGCATGCTGAAGCTCGACAGCAAGCAGCCAGAGAAGAACCACACTGTGAAGTCTACATCTGGGACTGAGGATTCGGTGAATTACAGAATAATGTATACTTGTAAAAACCCCATTGAAAAATGGTGGTTTAGGCTAGCCTGCCCATGTAAGCCTCCTGGGCATTTGCTGTGGCATGAGAGAAACGGGATAGAAATACTTAAATAAAATTGATGGCTATTGTTATTTAATGCTTACAGATTGTTTCTAATGTGGTGCAAGAGCAGCTGAGTTTCAGCAATAGCACAGTGACAGACCCATAATTCAGTGGAAGAGAATTCACTCTGCATGCAGAACATTGCCAGGTTCAGTTCCTGGCATCTCCAAATACAGGAGAGAAAACATTCCTGCCTGAAACCCCAGAGAGCCACTGTCAGTCAGTGTCAAACAATACTGAAGTGGATGAACCAAGGATCAAGATGGCAACTTCCTATGCTTTAGGATTATTCAGTACCATGGTTTAAAAAAGGAATGCTTAGTCGTATACATTGTAGAATGGAGGACATCAGAAGATGGGATATTTAGGTATGTTGTATAGACTGCACTCATCCAGAAGCAGCTCTGTTTACAAGGCACGCAGCCTCTCCCAACAGCAGAGGGTGCTTTGTAAGCAAATACGAAAATTCAAGCAAAGATCCGTGCTCCATAAAATTTCCTGCAGCTGTGTGAATCTTCTGGCGGAGCAGTTGGTTCAGTGGTACTCTCCTTATTAGAATTGTTTCCAAATGCTTCAGTAAATCACCACCGAGAGCCAGCTCATCCCCCTACCCACCCCCAATTCAGCGCAAAAAAAAGGGGGGTAGAAAGAGAGATGTTTAATCATAAGAGCTCCATGTTTTTAAATAAGGTGAACAGCGTGCTAGGAACAAAAATGTATTATTCATGGAATCATACTGTTTCCAAAGCTTAATAAAGAATTTGATTAATAGTCTCAGCACATGTCCCACATATTTCTAGTGTGGCATGCATACAGATGCAATGTATAAGATTAGTACAACTTGTAATCTCCTCTTGTTATTTGTGCTTTTCAAGCATTCATGGTACGGAGAAGTCAAGTCTGATTGCAAAGCCAAGCTGAGTAACACTGAATTGTCATTCCGGACAAAGGGTGGGTAGGTGGTCATCTTCTGCAAAGGTTTCTTGACCTTTTTTACTGCACAATCTCAGATCAATGAAACCCATCCCAGATCAGATGAATATCGATGCTTCCACCAGTGCCTTGACCAGTGGTCTTCTATTTCTCAAAGACTGGGAATCACAATCAACTTCAACCTGCTCCATGAGACGGATGTTCAAGAGCCCACTGGCAAGATCCAGTGGGAAAGAGGTGGAGCCCATGCAGACACAGGCAGAATTCAGCCTGCACATCAGACCAAAATTGTGGTGTTAACGTTGCCCTGATCCACCCAATGAAGGATTGCAACTCACTTCTTTGTTCTCTCTGTTGAAAATCTCTGGTCTAGATCAGTAGGGAGTTTAGCTGAAAGTCCTGGGATACAGGACAGACATCCTATGTATCTGCTGAAGTCAATGGCAAGGACTTAACTCTATTGTCATATGTAGTCCCCTTATATTGAGTCACGTGGGCAATCCAAGCCAATTAAGGGTGCAATCCCGTATGTGCCGTTGGGCCAATGCTAGCCACTTGTGTAGGTCCAATGACACTAGTGCTGACATGAGGGTGCCGATTGTCACCCTTGTGTTGGTGCGTGTGCCATTGGGCCAACCCTAGCAGCAGTGTTGGCCCAACGGTGCTGGCCGACGGCTGCGCTGCACCGCTCATGCATCAGCCAAACCCGGCTGGTGCAACAGTGGTTCAGGGTGGGTGGGTGGGGGGGTGTAAGGGAGTAAGGGGGCTGGGTGGGGGGGGCCAGGAGGCGTGCTGGCCCGGGGAGGTGGGTGAGGTTGGGATGAGGCTGTCAGGCTGCATCCAAGCCTCCGTTCCTTCCGGCTGCATCCAAGCCTCCGTCAACTAGAACGGACCAATGAAAAGTATTCAAATCCTGATAGATTTTCAGCCATTGTAGTCCACATGTTACCTCCCAAAGGTACCTCGCATACAGAGGCTGTACAGTATATAAGCCTCCTATACAGCAGGCGCAGATCCGAGGTATACATAGTTTCTTTTCTCATACAGTGTTCTTTTCTCCATCACAGATGTCTTGAAGAAAACTACTTTCTTTTAGCACTGTTCCATTTGATACTAACAAATGACCAGCTGGTAGAAAAGCAGGTATATGCCTTATTTGTTTACCAAGCATTATGACAAAGGTAGCAACTTCAAAGTCCCTTTAGGAAAATCTAGAATTGTGTTAACTGTAGATTAACATTATGTGTGAGAACTCCTATTTTCCTATGTTAGTTTTGAAGCTGTTGTGAGTCACATAGCAGCCAATAAGGGAGCAGGGCAAGGTGGATGGGACTCTATGGGAGCCATAGGTCATCAGAACCCATAAGAACCCACTGGACCTTGGAAGCATTTTGGAAGCAGAACCAAATCTCTGGGACTGAAGATGATTTGTGGATTGCATTCCTGAAATTCAGTGAAGCCTGGCTATAAAAAAAAAAATCCACAGACTGCCAAACTATTCCAAGAATTCTTGTGATTCCTTGCAAACCTAAGAAGGATTTGCAAGTCTTTCTGAAAAGACAAGAGTGCCTCTTAAATGCCTATGGATCCCAGACAGTGCATTGATCAAAGCAGTAGAAATAATAAAGACTTTTTAAAATTATTATTCAAGGACAGGAGTGCTTGGATATTTAAGGTGAAGTGAACAGTAGTCTATTATGATAAAATAGCATTGCTCTCTGCCCCTTGGGAGCTGGCTGCATGCGGTTCTACCTCCACTGTTTCTCTCCCCCTCCCTCAGCTGACATTCTGGGTGACTTTGGAAACAGATGCAGAGAAGGGTTTCTCCTGGGTTTGCGCCTGTCGGACTGTATTTTGTCCAGCTTGTAGGGTTAGGGTGGGGCAGCTCTGCTGCCAGCATTAGCCCGTAGTGGGGTGGAGATTCAAGTGTCAGCACGGCTGTCCATGCTTGAATGGCTTATGCGTTTTGAGTGCCCTCCTTTATGTGGAGCCCCCTATATTTTCTACTCCCCCCATTGTTAGGGTTATCAGATACAAGCATGGACAGAGTGCCTATACCTTTAACCATTGTAAAGAAGAAGGAAGTTTGGCAGGTGCAGTTCAACATGAAAGGGTTTAAAAAGCCACACCTACCAACATTCCCTCTTCTATGCAATAAAGACGTAGGCACTCTGTCCAGTGGTGTCATTCAGATGATTTAGGAACAGGAACTCACTTTTGATTGGCACTTGTCGGGAACCCGGAACCAGCCACGGAGCCCGTTCTGGTCCGTTCCCCCTGAATGACATCACTGCCTTCGCCCCCCCTAGGAATCCGGAGTCATTCCCTTTAACCCTCTGAGTGCCGGCCAACCAAGAAGAAAAGCTCTTTGCCGAGGAATTGGGAGAGGGGAGGAGGAAGAGTGAAGTGGGCGGAGTCAGCCCTAATTTTAACTAGTGCAACTGAGTTCCCCTACGTTCCCCCCTGCATGACATCACTGACTCTGTCCCTATTTGTATCTGGGAACCCTACCCATTCTGTCCCCCCTTGAAGAACCTTGCTGAGAGTAGTGAAGCACAGCTGTAAGGAAGCCTGCAGGAACCAAGAAAAGGAAGGGGAAGGAGGGTTAGCATCCTCCTCCAAAATGTGCCTCCTACTCCTCGGCCATCCTCAGAGGAAGATAAGCGAAAAATGGCCCAACTTCTTTCTAGAATAGAAATCCAAGAATTTCTAGAGAGCAAATTTCTAGGCCTAGGGAGCAAAGCAGAGGAAAGAACAGGGGGAACAAACTAGAAGTGACCAATGAAAAGTTCTTCATAGATTTTTTCATAGATTTTCAGCCAGTGTAGTCAGCATGGTACCTCCCAAAAGTCTGAACAGTGAGACCCAGTCAGACTCCTCTAACACCCTCCTAAATTCTGGGTCAAGTGACAAGATGGGGCTTGGTTGGTGGGGACTGTATCCCCAACAGCAAGACTTGTCCAGATGTGCTTCCTTAAGGTCCTGCTGGGTGGGTGAGTAGACCATTTTTATGCTCAGGGGCCTGGTTTTGAGAGTTATTAGCTGAGGGTAATCAGGTCTGTTAAGGTCTGAAATACTGGCGGCAGCAGCAGCTGAGTTTATGTGCCTCTGGCTTTCCCATATGAGGTTCACCTACCATGTATAGTTGCCTTATAGGGATATTGCCAGATCTTTGGAGGAACATTTGTTGCAATAAATAAATACAAACTCACAAAGATTAGACATGGGGGTGAATATGTTGATGTATTATTCCCTTTATTGTTCAGAGATGCCAAGCTGAAAGGTAAGGACAAAACAGACCTTCAGGATGATGACAGGATTAGGCATAAGCCAGCAGAGAGGGACAGAAGCAAATTGGTTGCCTGGTTATCTCATCTATACTGGGGTGGCTTTGCAAGGGCAGCCAAGGTAAGGACCAGTATTATTTAAACATCTCAAGAGCATCATTCAGGTACAGGGGTGGCATGCCCTGGAGTGCTGCTTCACACTGACACCATGGCTGTCATCTCTGCTGTGGCACTGTGGGGAGGGGGAAGCTTTTTACAGTGCTTCTTTCATAGTTTCATCATAAGAACATATGAAGAGCCCTTCTGGATCATGCCAAAGGCCCATCTACAGTAGTCAGGCTTCCTGTATCTCACAGTGGTCCACCAGATGCCTCAAGGAGCACACAAGACAACAAGTTGTCCGCATCCCATTGCCATTCACCTGCATCTGGCATTCCAAGGTAGCTTACTTCTAATGTAAGGAGGTTGTACCACCCATCATGGCCTGTACCAACTATGGACCTTTCCTCCAGAAAACTGTTTTTGAAGGCACCTAGGCCAGATGCCATCACCACCTCCTGTGGCAAGGAGTTCCACAGATTAATTACCCACAGGGTAGATAAGGTATTTCCTTCTATCCATTCTCCCAACACCAATTTTAGTGGTTGTCCCCTGGTGACAGAGGGAAAAGAGCATCCCTCTGTCCACTCTACCCATCCCATGCAAACCCAGAAGGGCAAGACCTCTGGTTTTATTTATAGGGACTGTGTGCACAGCCCCTGTGAAGAAAGCTGGAAGTCTTGTACTTCTGGCTTTAAGGATGCATGAGGAGCACGGGAGGGAGGGGATAATCTGCTGCTCGCTTGGGCGAACGGATTACTGCGGCTTGCATCAGTGGCACTTCTAGAGGGGGGCAAGGGCAAACCCAGGGGCAAGGGCACCCAAACCCACCCACACCCATTGGTTGTGGTATGAAATATTGTGGCACCCATGTGGCATGTTGCAACTCCCACTTTTCCTGTGGTGTCATATACTGTTTCATAGACATTGGTGCCTTGTAGATGTAGATGCAGTCAAATGTATCAAATCTAGCAAGTCTTGGGGGAGCATCACCTCTTGTATTTCTGCATGGATGCATCCTTCCCCAGTGTCAAGCAGAAGCATCATGGCCAAAAATGTGGCCACATGGAGTCTAATTTGCAAATCCTGCATCATATACAAGACGGCACAAAGTCTTTATACTGCTTACCCAGTATGGAATTTAAGACGCCAATTTCCACACTGTTTGCAGAAAGAACAAAAGTGGCTAAATGTTATCTTAAATGGAAGGGGTTTTGATGTGTGACTTTCTTCTTATTGTCATTACTACTAAGCTTGCTATATACTAAGCTTATTATGCACTCCATTGTGATTTGTTAGGGGTGTGTGTGTGTGTGTGTGTGTGTGTGTTTATTTTTTTTTGAAATGTTGCTCCTCATCAGGGTGTGGAATTTATTTTCTTGTTTTTGTTCTATTAGTTTAGCTGTTCTCTGTTATATAACTGTTCTTTTCAATATGTAAACATAGGGGTCAATATAGCGTACTGTCAAACGGAGAATGACATCATGTGAAGGAACATCAAAACAACCAGACCGGTTAATCTACATGTCGTTCCCTCCCCCTCCCCCTCCGCTTCCTCCTTTTCCTCTTGCCCAAGGTTTTCTAACAAAATATTTTAATTCAAACCAAAGGTTTCCTACCATTCAATGTACTCCCTTCTTTGCAATTCCTACTGTGGGTGATGATTACAAGACAGATATTTGTGTCATTGCAAATGATGCATTTTGCCCCATCTCCCGTTATTTGTTTTATACACATTTCATATGCTACTTTCTTGTGTGAAATGATGATGCAGTTTCCCATCATTTTGGGAGGTGGTGCAGTTCCAGGCTAGGAAAGGCACGTGGGCTAAACTAAGTGGAAGTCTAGGCTAGATCATGGGGACAAGACCACAACCAGCTCACTGCACAGCTGGTCACCCCACAAGCAGAAGAGAGCTTAGAGCAACACTTGTTAGAGCAGCAACAATTTAGAGCAGTGGTTCTCAAACTTTTTAGCACTGGGAACCCCTTTTTAGAAGGACAACCTGTTCGGGACCCATTGGAAGTGAAGTCATGGCTGGAAGTGCCATCATTGTGATGCCAGAGCTGTCCTCAGAATGCAGCAATGGAGCTGCATTGCCCTTGCCCCAGTGCTGGAAAGGTGGTTAGGATTGCACCCTTAGTAGTTCTCAGTCACTTCTTGGATGCTGATGTGTAGGCTAGCTTGAAGGTTGGTGTGTCGTTATTCTCCAGTTCTTTTTTTATAACACTAAAAAAATGAAGAGGTTCCTAAAACTTCATCCGTCTGTGTTAAAGGGCAGGCTGCTTGCCAATCAGTATTTCATTCACTTCTCCAGGAAAACACACACACACCCAAGTGGGAGCAGAGGAATTGCTTTGAGAGAAGGTACACCTCGCTGCTTTGGCAAATGTGGAAAATGTCAAGATTTCTCAACAGTCTCATAAATTGCTTCCTCTATGAAAAGCTTTGATTTAAAAGACCTTTCTTGCCCTTGAAAACAGTTCACAAAATCAAACCTAAAAGTCATGTTTTAGTCATGCTTCTAGTAGTTCTTTCCCCCTGACACTTTGAACAGGAGATGTGAATTAAATGCACTATTTTTCTACTCAATGTATGGCAGAATCTTGAGCTTTTAGTTCATACAACATGAGAAACAGCGCAATCCTGTACATGTCTATTCAGAAGTGAGTCTTACTGAGTTCAAGGGGACTTACTCCCAGGTAAATGTGAATAGAATTGCAATGAAAAACTGCAATCCCATAAAAATTACTTGATACAAAACCAATCCAGTGGGCCTGCTGCACTGCTGGAACTCACATTCTGGCTTTGCAGCTTGTTTTAGGCAGCTGCAAACAATGACCCACCATTCCATGCAGCCATGCATTCCAAGCAACAAGTGGCTGCACGCTAGCAGCCTGCAAAGAAGCCCCAGTAAGTTGGTATGCAGGGGACGGGCAGGGCCAGGAAGGGGAAGGAACTGGAAAGTGTCTTCAAGGCTGAGAATGGGATGGTATCAGTGGCTGCTGCACTGCCAATTTTCTATATCCCTTTTCCAGCTTCAGTTTACCTTCCCATGTCCACTCAGACTTGTGCCTAGCAAAATCTCTAGCTCATGTCCAAGTAGAGCCATCGAATCATCAAAGGCTTGCCCCCAGGTAATGGAACAGGTGTCCCCTTACCTGAGAGGCCCTCTAGGACTGCTCCCCACAGGATGCAGTGTGTACTCGTGATGCGGTTGCATTGGTGGTGGTGGTGAGTTAGGAAGGAATGCATTGTAAGTCCATTGAAAGCAATGGAAAGGCTGGATGCTAACATCATCATGATAATATAGATAGAATCCTGTGCTCCCTTGATGAAGTTTAGAATGCCACGTGGCTGTTCTGTTTTTTGTTTGGTTGGGTGTTTTTTTTAATCACTAGCTGGTCCTTACCTGGCGTTGCCTGGGTATTTATGTGTTCCAAGCTTCTACTAGACAGGAAAAGGAATGAATTCTGTCTATAGTGTAAAATCGAAGTAATTTTATGTACAGGTAATTAAAAGTAGAAGTACAGTATAGACATTATAAAGTAAAATCTTTTACAAATTCACTATAATATTAATTTAACTCAAAACTTGAGTATAAACAACATTTTTAGTTTCACCTCCAGGAGCAAGAATAAATAAATTCTTGGGTGAACCCACCCTTGAGCAAGCAACATAAAGTTGTCCATGGGAGAAACATGGTGATCTCAAATCCACTCCGCAGTACTTAATAGACTGCACCTGTGACCTGTTGATCGTGATCCAGAATGCAAGTCTCACTGGAAATTGCAATCTCTTACCATCGTAATGAGTGGTATCCGTGGGATAAAAACTGTTTCGCCCTCTCCCTTTCTTGTTAAGATAGTCGCTTCAATTACAGTACCCAGCATCTTCTTGACACACAGCCTTGTGCCATTGCAAAGTTTTGGCTGGTCAAGGTGCCATAGTAAAATAATTGGAGATCCCACTGTAAGTCAAAGATGATGTGGTGGCAATCCAGCTGGATCAAGTGAATTTAGGAAAAATGAATTTCTAAAAATTTCCAGAAGGTTCTACAGAGTTCTATTTGACTAAACTTGGGCTTAAATGTCATTGGGACTGTCACCAATCAGCTTAGCGACCTCAGAAACTATGGACTTGACACGAATGTCAGTCATTTTGGACATTTTGCACCCCTTCTCACCCCCCATGCTGATGGGGGCTGAACATGAATTTAAACAGCACTGGGAGTGTCACCATTCATCTCAGCGACCCCGAAAACTATGGATTCAACACTATCAGTCGTTTTCAATTATTTTGACATGTCACCCCCTTCCCATCCCCACCCCTAGGGGTGTCTTACCCCCACAGTATTTCTTTCCAGAGTGTAAGTCATACGTGTACCAAGTTTGGTGTAAATTGCTCCAGGCATTCCAGCTTAACAACCCCAAAAACTATGGATTCGACACTAATGTCGGTCATTTTGGACATTTTATTGTTCACCCCTTCTCACTCCCCATGCTGATGGGGGCTGAACTTGGACTTAAACGGAATTGGGAGTGTCACCGTTTATCTCAGCGACCCCGAAAACTATGGACTCGACACTAATATCGGCTGTTTTCTATTATTTTTACATGTCACCCCCTTCCCACCCCCACCCCTAGGGGTGCTAGGGGTGTCTTACCCCCACAGTATTTCTAGACGTGGGATGAGTTTTGAAATCTGAAATCAAATGGGGTCCTCCTCACCACCATCAGCGTGCTGCGACTATTCTATTTCCAAGCGCTGTATCTTGCACCCCTTCTCACCCCCCATGCTGAGGGAGCCGAACGTGGACTTAAATGGCATCGGGAGTGTCACCATTCATCTCAGCGACCCCAAAAACTATGGATTCGACATAATATCGGCTGTTTTCGATTATTTTGACATGTCACCCCCTTCCCACCCCCAGGGGTGCTAGGGGTGTCTTACCCCAGCAGTATTTCTTTCCAGAGCTTAAGGCATATGTGTACCAAGTGTGGTGTAAAGTTCTCCAGGCATTCCAGCTTAGCAACCCCGAGAACTACGGATTTGACACTAATGTCGGTTGTTTTGGACATTTTATTGTTCACTGCTTCTCACCCCCCCCCCCCATGCTGATGGGGGCCAAACATGGACTTAAACGGCATTGGGAGTGTCACCGTTCATCTCAGCGACCCTGAAAACTATGGATTCGACACTGTCGGCGGTTTTCGATCTTTTTTACATGTCACCCCCTTCGCACCCAACCCCTAGGGGTGCTAGGGGTGTCTTACCCCCGCAGTATTTCTTTCCAGATCGCAAGGCATATGTGTACCAAGTTTGGTGTAAATCGCTCCAGGCGTTCCAGAGTTATGCTGGAACATACCATACGTACAAACATACAAACACACATCCAATTATACAGTATATATAGAGATTATAGGGATGTGTTAGAATAAACAGCTATAGGAAAAAAATGGAGATTTGCTACCTTGTGGTGTCATTTCCCTGTAATGGTTGATCATGTGAACTTAACCAAGGTCTATAAAGCTTAAAGAAGCTATCGGGGTCCGGTTCTTAGAATTGTGGGATTTGTTCCTAGCCACTGGTTATATCCAGCACTGAGCCTCCAACAAAGAGAAATGGCTTTACTAAAAATTAGGTTTACCCCATTTCAATAAACTGATGCCATTTATAACCGAGAAGGCAGAATGGCAGTTAAGCTTTGTGAAACCGATAACCTGATCTTTGGACTCTACCTGGCATTGTCCAAGTCAAATGTTCTCAAACTCTGTTGCCTAAACAAACCTGTTCTGGCTTCCTCAAGGGGATTTAGTTCCTAATAATTATTCTTGTCACAGACCCATGGGAAAGAGTAGTGAAATAAAAAGCAAAAAACCATGCAGAATCACCGTGTCCTTTTAAAGAAACCAAGCCCTGAAATATAAGGGGTTGCCTCATTGGGCCCCAGGTACAGTCAATCAGTTCAACAAGATAATGAGTAACCCGCCCCCAGGGCAGGTCACCTTCCAGTTGGACAGGGTGTGCCGGCACTCCCTTCTCCTGGCCTATTGAATGACACCTATGAAAACAGACCTCGGAATGTTCATGCCTCTTTAGAGAGACCCACCTCATACTTTGAGAACCAGCAATCTGGAAACTTATTAAAGTGTTAAGTACGTAATAAAGTGCATATTAAAAAATTATAAGTCATCTTGGCTGGCTGCATTTATTGCTAATGTTAAACATGTGAATGGAAAAGGCTGTTAAAGAAAATGAGTGATGGCTATTAAAAGAATAAAAATAAATCCCTTCTGGAGAAAATTTAGTAGAAAGTGAGTCTGGGTTTCTTCTCCAGAAATAGTGGTTAAAAAAAGAATGGGTTTTAGATTTTCTTTCTGTGAGGTTCCTGGAATCCTAGCGAGAAAAACTCAGCAGAGGGATTGAAGAGACCATACATCTGGAGGACATAAAATAGGATTTATCGCTCTGGAGGAAATCACGAGTGTACAAATGCCTGTTTTGACACTGTTCATAACTGAATGTATTTGGCCAAGGAGTAAAGAATTAGACAGTCTTTATATCCTAGCTTTTGATCCAGACCTGCACAGGAAATAACACACCAGCTGTGGCTCCTACCCCCATGCATACAAAAGATGTGGGTTTTTAGGCACAGAGACTTGCACCACACACTGCTGAAACGCCATAAAGCCCAAGAGTGTAATCCCACGACCTCCTAAGATGAGGGAGATGCCTCCTACGCTTGCCTCTGCAAAGCGGAGCCATGAAAGGATCAGAGTACTAAGGGATACGGAGAAGGTTTGAGGCTGATGATGATTTAGAACAGAAGTTCCCAAAATCCTACTTGGACTTATAGATAGAAATCACTCTGTTTGGCAATCTCAGCACACTTCGGTTTTTTGTGTGTGAATACCAGAAGTATGCTCCGATCCCCAAACAGAGCAATTTCCAGCATCAGGGAGGACTGCAGAGGGGGCTGCAGGCCTCTCGGACCTTCCCCAAGGCCCATAGAAAATAATGGGACTTGCTCCTGAGAAGACATGCCTAGGATTGGGCCCTAAACTATCTATGCCAATGGTCTGACTCAGGGCACAATCCTAACCTGGAGTTAAGCCAGCACAGTTCAGCCAGCACAGTTCGGCCAGCACAAGGGCCACCATGAAGCACGTTTGGACCACTCTCAGAGTCAGGGGGGATGGCACACGTCTGAGCAAGAGCAGTCCAAACATACTTTACGGTGTCCCTTGTGCTAACCTCGTTGTGCTGGCCTAACTCCAGGTTAGGATTGTGCCCTCAGTTTATGGCTGGGGCATATGAGATGATGGTTTGCCATAGCTCCCAAAGATCTCCTGCACACCTTAACAGAGGCTCAGCCTTCACACACACATCAATGTAACACATCTTTGGGGCTTTCTGGGATTTAAGAGAAAAGAGATCAGGGGAGTGCAAGAGAAATATAATTCTCATGGGCTGTCTAGAAGACGGAAGGCAAACTCTGAAAAGCAGCTTCATGAGGTTAAGTGCCCCAAATATAAAGGTTACAAGCCACTCAGACTTTCAGGCAGGGGCATAGATAATGAAGTGCCGGGGAGTGCAATTACACCTGGCCACAAGATTTTTTTTTGGGGGGGGGGGGGAACAAGCTAAGTTTGACACTAGTAGCCAAAATTGTGAAAATCCTGATAAGTATGAATAATAACATTGTTATATATTATTGAAAAGGTAATTTAATGTGAATGTGATGAAGCAAACCAGTGTGTAATGTCTTTATCATAAGTTATGGCCCCAAAACCAAAGAACGAAAACACAACTGTTGTGTAAAAATTGCAGTTTGTTAAAATCACGATTTTTAGGAATAATACTGTCTTGTTATAGATCATTCAGTGCAGAATTTCATGCAGAATGCAGTGAAACAAATTGGAGTGTAATATCTTCATTCTATCGAAGGTTATGGCCATAAAACGGAAAACAGAAATACAACTGTCATGTAGAAATCGCTTTGCTTAGAGAACTTTTAAAGTGGACGAAAGAAAGGGCGGAACTGTGACACCACTCTGAGCTCCTGGGAAGAAGGGTAGTATAACAATGTGGAAAATACAAATGAATGAATGAATGAATGAATGAATGAATGAATGAAATCTATCATGTAGGGGGATGCTAAAAATTTATGTGCCCCGAATGTCAAATGACCTAGCGACACCATTGTTGGAGGGTGACTGCAGGCTTGGGGGCAGCAGGAGGGGGCACACTGCTGGGGAGATGATGCGGGTTCCTCCCTCCCCACTTTCACCTTTTTTAAAAGCCTGGGTATGCTGTCACTTCCTGTTGTGACATCACTTCCAGGGTATCATTTTGCCCTCAGCACCGAGCTATGCTTTCATTAGCTATGCCACTGCTTTCAGGTACTGGATGAGTTCAATCACCACTTTTTGTTTTGTGAAAATCATTCCTGTCCAACAGATCCTTCTTTTATTCACACATGCAGAGTGAAGATGGGAAAAGCAGAGCAGTTTCAGTCAATGTTCTGCACTTGGTAAGGGAGGCTAATACAAGACTCCTCGTGGGCACTAAATTCTCAGAGACACCCAAAATTTAAGGACGTGCTTAATTACATACATCTAAAGTTACTGTGGCAGGGAGCCCTTTCCACTGACCTCTCTGATCCACAGGAGGCGTAAATCAACAGAGCTGCACTGAGGTCAATGGGGTTCTGCTGATTTACACAACTCGAAGGTCTGTCCCACTGAGCATCATACAAGACTAATGACTCCTGCACTCACTTCATCCCTGGCTACTCCAGCGAAGGCTCCCTCGGTGTTAGTTCCGTATCCTGCACGCACACTGAGCTCCGACTTACTGTAAATAGAACGAAGAGTGCCTCGTTGCTGAATAATTTATGGCACATTAAAAATGGCCCAAGGCAATAGACTTTTCAGGTTCCACAAAGGCCTTATGTACTTCCTCCTGCTGCAATTACGTAAAGGAAATGCTGACTTTCTGAGTTATGAAATATAGATTAGCCATTCAGTCAGGGATCAAAAGCACCCCTTATAACAGGGAAGGCCTTCTTCATCAGGATTTCAGATCTACGGCTCTCACATTGTACAGCAATTGCTAAAGGGTTTTTTTTTTTTCCGTTCAAAGTCTATCCGAGGAAAATGGAAGAGACAGAGCAGCCAACTCTAAATTGTTCAGTGGAAGCAATTATTCCATCTGTTGATAGAATACCGAAGCGCCGGATGATTTTTTTTGAAAAAGTGTGCCTTCAGAATGGACTCTCTGGAAACAGACTTTTACCAAGGCCAAGTTAACACTGAGGTGCTTAATTCTCAGCTATTCTGAGCAGTCCTCAGCCATACAAATGCTATTTTTCAGTCAGTACTAGTCCCCCCTCCACAAAGGGCAGACTTTCAGTGAACTCCACTCCTACCCTGTCCTGCCAAAAATTCCCTGCTGGGCCTTCCCCCCCCCGGGCCCAGATGCCCACACTAGGCTGACTAGTTTCCCCTCCAGAGCAGCCTCAGAGATAGGCAAGAGGGAGGGGGTCCAGTCACCCACTGGGCCAGCTTTGCTTGGAATCACCCACTGGCCAGCCTCCTCCAGACTGCTCTCATCACTGGCTTAGCTCCGAACTACTCTCAGTCTAGCATCAGCAAACCCCACCACCAAACAATAGGCAGTCAGCTTGCCTAAACCACAACTGTCTCCCCCACTTGGTGGCTCCAGGGGCGTGGCAGCCATACAACAGTTCCCCACAGTTATTTCCCACAATAACCTTACCTTATCCAGTCCTTTAACCTGCCCAGTGCTTCTGTCCAGCATCTACCTGGTGCTAATCACCCTTCCTTTAACAATCCATCCAGCACCTACCCAGGTGCTGCACCTGCCCGGTGCTACCTTACTGCAGCTCCTGCCTCCAACTTTATACTGAGGTAGGCCAAATCGGTGTCTGTTGCTGGGCAGACACCCATCTGCACCTGTGTTAATCCCTTCCTGGGAAAGGGGGGTCCTCATCAGCATGCAGCTGTGCTCCTGCTGCAGGCAAAGACCTTGAGGGTTAACCCTGTAATCCCTGGCTTATTTGGACAAGGGGCCACTGCTGATACCATTCCCTATCTCCTCGGGATATCTACTGTCTTTGCCCCTTGCGACCAGAACAAGGTTGAGTCAGGAATTTTTGAGGATCTTGAAAACTGCTGATGGAGAAATTCTGAACTCTCATACAGATTGGCTTTACTAAGAAGTTGTTCAGAAAAATTACACAGTAAGAAACCAGAAATGGAAAATTCAATTTTCTAGACCTATAGCCCTGTCCCTTGGACTCTAGGATCACTGTGAATAAAAATGCTCTCAGAGTGTTACAGTAAGAGAAATCTTAGGGCCAACTCACATGTTACACTAAGGGCGGAATCCTAACATGGAGTTAGGCCGGCAAAGTGTGGCTTCCACAAGGGACACTGTAAAATATGTTTGGACCACTCTCAGAGGCAGAGAGGGCAGCACACAGATGTGCACCATCCTCTAAAAGTGGTCCAAACACACTTTATAGTGTGCTGACCTAACTTTGCTGGCTTAACTATGTCAGCCTAACTCCAGGTTAGGATCGTGCCCTTAATTTACTATGCAGTAAAATTTCACCCTTCGTTCTCATACACTTGGGTTTTTGTTCAAGAGTTTGAAATAGGACCAAAAGACTCGGAAAAAAAAAAATTTCCTTCCCTGCCCCTGCGTTGAAAACATTAAACTTTATTTGTGCTAGTTGAAGTTTTTTCAACATGGAGATAAAAACTGTCACTTGAAAAATGTCTGCACATCAAGACAGTGGGAAAGATTAGGAGCAGGGGCCCAGCAACACAGTTGGCAACCTTAGACCAAACTGGCAAAGGGTCCAATCCTATCCAACTTTCCACCACCAATGCAGCACTAAGGTTAGGCAACAAATGTTCCCCTACTTTGAGGAGGTCTCTGTGACTGCCCTGCCACCGCAGGATGCAGCACATACCTGCTGGCCTGGCTGCATCAGCACTGAAAAGTTGGATAGGATTGAACCCTTAGTCATGTATCATGATTAAGGGATGCAATCTTACTAAGTAGGGTTACCAGACACAAACCAGGACAGAATCCCTGTACTTTTAACCCTGGTATAGAAGAGGGAATTTGGGCAGGTGCAGCTTTTGAAACCCTTCCATGATGAGCTGCACCTGCCCAAATTCCCACTTCTATACAATGGTTAAAGGTAGAGGCACTCTGTCCCAGTTTGTATGTGGTAACCCTATTACTAAGGGTGAACTTAGCCAGGGTGGCTTCAGAGGATTACTAAGGACACAAACACATCAGAGGCTCCAGCTGGCCAGCCCAATCCCTGAAACCTCAGTACTGGTGACACCAGTAGCACACAATGGGCAACCAGTAAGGGATGGGTGAGTGGGTGAGGGACTTGTGGAAGGGGCTCAATGCAGTGCTTTGCACTAACCTGGTAGCCCTGGCAGTGGAACTCAGTGGGGCTTACTTCTAAGTAAACCAATTCTTACCCTAAAAGATGCGATTCAACACGCTTGCTAAACTTGAATCAGTATGCATGTAAAGGTCATATTTAACTGAATGCGACAAGAGCTATCCAAAATAATGAGATACTCTCTGCAGTTTGCGAGGAAGTTTGCTATTTGGACCTTCTCCTATTGAAGCACTCGAGACAAAATTCCTAGCAGCTCAGCGCTACATATGCTTCCCGTGACAGTTTTGAGTGGCATATCATAGTGTCGCTATGCAGAATCATCATCATCTACGGTATCAAATGGGATTACCATATAATAAAGAGGTGGAATGGGAAATGGTTTGACAAGCAATGATGTGCCAACATTTTAGCATAAAAAAATGCCTGAATAAGTGCCTGCCAGATCAGATACACTTTCTCTCTGTGGATGGAATATTACTTGCGGCACACACAGTCATGCCCTCCTCATATAATCCTCCATTTGGCACTGCTTTCTGAAAAGAAGTGGAACCCAAGGAAGAAGTGGAACTTCTCCATGCTGTGGTCGTTTCTAGAATTGGCTATGGTAGTGTGTTGTACATTGAGCTGTCTTTGAAGACTTCCAAAGCTGCAGCTCATCCCATATTCAGCAATTAGGGTGTGAAGTGGGCTCAGACAGTGAAAATACATTCACCAGTGCCCAAGGAAGTTAACTGTCTCCCAGTCTGCTTCTGAGTTCAGTGCAAGAATTCTGGTTTGCCCTTTAAATAAGGTTACCAGATACAAACTGGGACAGAGTGCCGCCCTATACCTTTAACTATTGAATAGAAGAGGGAATTTGGGCATCATCATGGAGGGTTTTATTTACAAAAGCTGCACCAGCCCAAATTCCCTCTTCTATACAATGATTAAAGGTATAGGCACTCTGTCCCAGTTTGTATCTGGTAACCCTACCTTTAAATCCTACATAGCTAGGGTTTCAGCAGATACAGCTTGTCGTCTATGAGAAAAGCACAATTGCCTCTTCTATACAATTGTTAAAGGTCCAGGGGCCTAAGGTTGAAAGGCAGAGCATGGGTGTAGCCTGGGGTGGCGCGAGCCATGGGCGCTGGCAGCGGCAGGGCGCCATTGCGCAGAGTAACCCACGTGCTAACCTGCGCTGTTTGGCCCGCCTGCCCCCCCCTGGTGTCTGTTTCACTCCAAATGGAGCTATTCCGGGCGCAGGGAGGCGTGGCTGGGCAACGCACGGGGGTGGGGCGATGTGCTGGGGGCGCGGTTTTGTGGCCCTGCCATGGGCGTGCTCGACGCTCGGTTCGCCTCTGTGGCCACCGCTGATCTATCCTGTAAATCAGTTATTTTCGACTAGTGTACTGCAGCTTATTGTGAATGGTTCACAGGTGTGCTGCGGTAGTTTGGGGGAAAGGTCATTTATTAGCAGGGCCACTGGGGAATGTGAGCCCTCTGTCCTCTGCTGGCAGTGCACTGTGCTCTAAATTACCAATTAATGGTATGTAAATTACCATAATGAAACTGACAATAACTTGTTTTCAGCTCTAAAACCCTAAAGAAGTAAGCGGTAAGTTTTGGTAGCAAGGAGAGCTTTACATATAGAGACTCATTCCTTCCTATCAACATACGTGTCACATGAATTCCTCAGATGTACTTCACACGCCCACTTGTACTGTCTGGAAATGTCAACCTTGTTCCATTTGATATGGGCCAAGGGAGACACAGTCAAACATTCATTTGACTTATGTAAATCAGCCCATGAACAGGCTGTTAGCTCCGTGTTTCCCCCCTCGTGCGTTGGCCTTCATCCTAGATGCGTTGCACAATTCAGTATCCTCCACCTACCTCCTCCTCTTCCTCCACCTCAAGCTATAAATAAAAAAAGGAGAATTGGGGCTTGGGTGTCATATTACAGATTCAACTATTTGCATACCTTGCCTCTGAATCCCTGTTCACAAGCCCCCTGCTTTGGCCACTGCTTGTGCTTATGTAAAGTATCACAAACTGAGGGACAAAGAAGACCAGCAGCAGCAGCACTGGGAACCCAAAAATGAGGAGGAAAGTGATGGCTGCCGTCTTAATAGTATTTTGGAAAGGCAACTTCCTGAAACCATGGGACTTGTATCCAGGCGCGGATCTAAAGGGTGTTAGGGGGAGCATGAGCCATGGATGCCATCTTGGGAGTGGGTGCCATAACCATGGTGCGCCACGCCCCCAAAATGGTGCCCGCGGCCTGGCCCGGCCCCACCCAGGCCCTGCGCCACATTCTCCGCGCTCCAGCTGGCCTTAAAGAGCCAGCCGGAGTGCGGAGAACACGCTGCCGCCCAGCGCCCCCACCCGCCTCTTGGAGCGGGGGATGGGGCACCGCATTCTCCGTGCTCCGGCTGGCTCTCTAAGGCCAGCCGGAGCGCAGAGAATGCGGTGCCGCGCGACGCCCTGCCCCCGCCTCTTAGGGCGGGGGTGGGGTGTTGTGCGGTGCCACATCATGACGTCACGATGTCATGACATCATGACGTTGCGTGCCACCATGAGGCGCTCTTTCATTGGGCACCATGGGCACCCTTTCAACTAGAACCACCCCTGCTTGTATCTACAAGCATGGTCAGGACTAGGCTGTAAATAAGCCTATGGTACCCTGAGGCATCTGGTGAGCCACTGTGAGATACAGGAAGCTGGACTAGATGGGCTTTTGGCCTGATCCCGCTGGGCTCTTCTTATGTTCTTAAGCAAGACAATTTTGTTTCTCTGGAAGGCAGGCTTGCTCAATTTGTGACCAGCTGTACCAAATGCAACTTTACAGCCCTTCTGTAATGTTTACTACCTTCTTAAGAATGCAAGAACAGAAGATTGATGAAGCATTGGGGAGGCTAGTAGGTCGCAACCTATGGTGGTGCATCATGTGATGTGGGTCTTGCAGCAACATGGTCAGTGCATCATGTGATGCGGGTCTTGCAGCAACATCTTGCGCTATGTGCTCCATGGCAACCTCACCTGATCCCAAGAATGTATTAGACATTGCCATTCCCATCACACTGAGGGTCATGGAGTTTAGCCATGTTGCCAGGCATCACCTCACTTTCCAAAACATGCACAATCATTCCTACCTCCTTCGCTGAAATTCCTAAGAGTCAGCCAGGCCTTTGCCCTGGAGGGGGTGAAGTCAGGCTCTCTTTGGGCAAAGTCATGCTAATAATGGGCCATTGACTAGAAGAGAAAGCTGCAGCACGGCAGGGCAATGTGCCACTTTCTCTACGCTCTTGTAAATTTGGGCTTTCCACCTTGGCAGAATCTTGCTTGCAAGCACAAGTCTTACTATGTAGTATATTAAGGGTGCAATCCTAACCTTGAGTTAGGCCAGTACAGTTAGGCCTATAGAGTTTGCCATCCACAGAAGTGTGCCATCCTCCCTGACTCAGAGTGGTCCAAACATGCTTTACAGTGGCCCTTGTGCTGGCCAAACTTTGCTGGCCTAACTCAAGGTTAGGATTGTGCTCTAAATTTTACAGCCCAGTGGCCAGGCCACCTGGGCAATTTTCTTTGCTTTTCCTTTTCTGTTTCCTTTTACTGATCTAATTTTCATTCTAGAAGTATTACATTTTCAAAGTTATCTAGCCTTGCCAGTTTTTCAGCTGAACTCATAGCCTTGTCCTTTAACAGAAGTCTGATAATTAAATTTTAGCAAGTTTATCTCAATTTCATGAAAATTGAGATAAACTTTCACTATCTGATTTCTGTAGATCAAACATATTTTAAAGACCCAAGAGCAGGCCAAGCTGGCTTTTTTCTTGTCAGTTGGCAACCCAAAACATATCTTCCTGCCACTATAAGAACATAGAGCTATTGGAGGGTTTTGTTTTTTTCTTTGCTGGAAAGGCTCCTGTGCAATTAACAGTTGTATGACAGATTCTCAAAAGATTCATTATCCACAGCATTGAAACACAGTAGCAAAGGAATTCCAGCTGTCCTACTAATCATACAGTTGTCAAAGGCCCAGGAGTTCAACAAAGAAACAATGTGCCGACTAGCACCACCCCCAGACCACACATTGCACAGTTCTTCTTTAACTTGTTCACAGTTGAAGATTTCAAGTGTACCCAAAACGTCACTCCATTTTACAAGTTCTCAGCAGCCCCATATTCTTCCAAAGATGTAACTTTATATATGTGCCTGATCATTGCACCCCATGAGATATTATTTTTCTGAGCACAGAACAGGACAAAAAAGATTCTCCAAACATGTAGGACATACCTGATTGCTTTTGTCATTGCCAACTCTGTTTTGTAACCCTTCCTTTATTTATTCTGTACATCATCCTTTCATGTTGGCATGGTAACTGCCTAAAATTGGTAACAGATTGGGCTTTTATTGCAGTTTAATCAAAAAGTTTTCAGTACGCCACAATGATCTGAATGTGGAAGCTAAAAATATTTCTCTCCTGAAAGCATAAACAACTGTAGCATGCTGTACTTACAATGCACTTGGAAAAGGCTGGCATTCTTTGATTCCCAAACAAGAATCCAAGTTTGCATGCAATTTAACAGCACCAAGTAATTTTCTGATTGCTGTCTCTTGAAGACAATTTTACCCTTAGAGTCACATACTGTGACCTGGTCACTGTCACTCAAAGAATCATCCCTATTCAATTATTGTCATGTGCGCTCTCTCTCTCTCTCTCTCTCTCTCTCTCTCTCTCTCTGTGTGTGTGTGTGTGTGTGTGTGTGTGCGCGCCTTTGAAAAGTGTTGAGAAAAGTGTTACAACTACTTCAAAACAGCTGCCTGGATGTGAGCTGGAGCTGGAAGGTATTATTCCAATTTTGTTTCATCCGCTTTGGCTGTTTCGAGGCCTGTTTTGAAATGCTGATTTTTAACTCAAAGCGCCTCAACTAGTCTGACCATGTTATCTTAAGGATCACTTAAGGATCAGAACCCTACCTGAGCAATCATGTCAGCATCAGAAGCCCTGATTCGTGAGGGCGCAATCCTAACCAACTTTCCAGCACTGGGGCAAGGGCAATGCAGCTCCAAAGTGAGGGAACAAACACTCCCTCATCTTGAGGAGGCCTCCGTGACTACTACTCCACTACCGGATGCAGCACATTCCCCATTGGCACTGCTATTCCAGTGCTGGAAAGTTGGTTAGGATTGCACCCTGAATCTGCTTCCCCTTCCCAGTACAGCAGGTGATACAATGAGATAGGATGACTGTGTAGGTCAACAGAGGCATACCTAGAGGGGTATCACAGCACTAGGTTTCTCAGACAGCTTTCCCCCTCCTCTTTGGAGCCATTTCCAATGGCTAGAGCAAAATTTATTTTATTTATTTTTATTTAAAAGATTTTTACCCCGCCTTTATGCCCGAAGGCACTCAAGGCGGCATTACATAAAACTATAAAAGTTAACATTAAAAAACACTATAAAAGAACATTAAAACAACATATTCAAACAAAATTAAAAACATAGCAATAAAATTTAAAAAACCAAACCCAGTGGATCATAAAAGTATAACACCCCAGCCAGTCAACCTGTCAACAATTAAAAGCTTTTTTAAATAAAAAGGTCTTCAGCCCCCGCCGAAATGTTAACAGAGAGGGAGCAGTTCTCAATTCTAAGGGGAGGGTATTCCAAAGTTGGGGGGCCACCACCGAGAAGGCCCTCTTCCTGGCCGCCACCCTTCTCACTTCTCCTGGTGGCGGCACAGTCAAAAGGGCCCCTCCAGAAGATCTGAGAGTACGGGTTGGATTGTATGCAAGAAGGCGGTCCCTCAAATACCCCGGACCCGAGCCGTAAAGGGCTTTAAAAGTCAAAACCAGCACCTTGAATTGGGCCCGGAACAGAACCGGCAGCCAGTGTAGCCGCCGGAGCAACGGCTCGACAGAGTCAAACCGACGTGCCCCAGCAACCACCCGAGCCGCCGCGTTCTGTACTAGTTGTAATTTCCGGACCGTCTTCAAAGGCAGCCCCACGTAGAGCGCATTGCAATAATCTAATCTAGATGTCACTAGGGCGTGGGTCACTGTGGCCAGGTCCGCACAGCTCAGGTACGGCCGCAGCTGGCGAATCAGCCGAAGCTGAGCAAAGGCTCCCCTGGCCACCGCCGACACCTGGGATTCCAGGTGTAGCTGTGGGTCCAGGAGAACCCCCAAGCTGCGAACCTGCTCCTTCAGAGGAAGTGCAACCCCATTCAGAGCAGGACGATAATCCAATACCCGAGCTGAGGATTTCCGAACCAGAAGCACCTCTGTCTTATCCGGATTTAATTTCAGCTTGTTTGCCCACATCCAGCCCCTAACCGCCTCCAGACAGCGATCCAGGACCTCAACCGCCTCCTCAGAATCAGGGGGAAAGGAGAGATAAAGTTGGGTGTCATCAGCATATTGATGGCACCCCACCCCAAACCCCCGGATGGCCTCTCCCAGCGGTTTCATGTAGATGTTAAACAGCATGGGGGATAAGATGGAACCTTGCGGCACCCCAAACCTAAGAGGCCGGGGTGTCGAACAAGCATCCCCCAGCACCACCTTCTGGGATCTGTCAGCCAGGAAGGAGCGGAACCACTTCAAAACAGTGCCTCCAAGCCCCAAGCCGGCCAGCCGACCCAGAAGGACACCATGGTCGATGGTGTCGAAAGCCGCCGAGAGGTCCAGCAGGACTAACAGGGTCGCACTTCCCCCGTCCATCCCCCAGCGCAGATCATCCACCAAGGCGACCAAGGCAGTCTCCGTCCCGAATCCCGGCCTGAAGCCAGATTGAAATGGGTCCAGATAATCCGTTTCCTCCAGAACCCTCTGAAGCTGGGACGCCACCACCCGCTCAATCACCTTGCCCAGAAATGGGATATTGGAGACTGGCCGAAAGTTGTTTAAATTTGTGGGATCCAGGGAGGGCTTCTTCAGGAGGGGGCGAACCATCGCCTGCTTCAAAGCAGGCGGGAGCACCCTCTCCTTCAGAGATGAATTCACCACCCTCCCCGTCCACTCGGCCAGCCCTCCCCGGGCAGCTCTAATTAGCCATGCCGGGCAAGGGTCGAGCGGGCAAGCAGCAGGTCTCATACTCCAGAGAATCCTGTCCACATCCTCAGGCTCTACAAGCTGAAAAGAATCCCAAATCATAGGATAGACAGGTTCCCCAGGGACATCACTAGATATGCCCACAGCAGCGTCCAAGTCATGCCGGATCTGATCGACCTTATCTGCAAAATGTTTTGCAAACTCGTCACAGCGAGCCTCCATGTGCTCCTCCCCACCAGTAAGGGGGGCCAGATGTAAAAGGTTACGGACCACACGGAATAGCTCAGCCGGACGGTTCTCTGCAGATGCAATGGTGGCAGAGAGGTGTGCCCTCTTGGCTGCCACCACTGCTCTGGAATAAGCGTTTAATTGGGCCCTAGCCCGTGTCCGGTCAGATTCGGCACGAGTCTTTCGCCACCGACGCTCTAGTCGTCTGCTCTGCCGCTTCATCGTTCGCAGCTCCTCAGAAAACCAAGGAGCCGCTCTGATTCTGCGACTAGGCAAAGGACGCTCAGGAGCGATCTCATCCAGGGCCCTGGCCATCTCCGAATTCCAGGGGTCTACCAGGGCACCGGGTGGATCTCCAACTCTGGCAACAGGAAAATCCCCCAGAGCCCTCAGGAATCCATCTGGATCCATCAGCCTCCGAGGGCGGATCATAAAATGTGATCCCCCGCCATTGCAGAGGTGAGAAGCCGCAACAAGCCTAAATCCCACCAGACAGTGATCTGTCCATGACAAAGGAGTGATCTTAATCTCCTCCACCTCCAGATCACCATCAACCTGCCCCGCAGTAAACACCAGGTCCAGCGTGTGTCCCGCCTCATGCGTCGGGGCAGATATTCTTTGAGAAAGACCCATGGTTGCCATGGAGGCCATGAAATCCTGAGCCGCAGGTGTTCCCGGGGCCTCGGCATGGACATTAAAGTCCCCCAACACCAAAAGGCGGGGGGACTCCAACACCACGCTCGAGACCAGCTCTGTCAGCTCAGGCAGGGAGACTGCTGGGCAGCAAGGTGGGCGGTACACCAGCAGAATCCCTGTTCTGTCTCGCCCCTCCAACACAACGCGAAGGCACTCGAACCCGGTGGACTGCTGAACAGGGTATCTGGTGAGACGGATGGAATCCCGATAGACCATAGCAACCCCACCTCCCCGCCCCTGTAGTCGTGGCTGCTGAAGTACCTGGAAACCCGGCGGACAAATCTGGGAAAGATTGACCCCTCCCAGCTCATCCAACCAGGTCTCCGTGATACATACCAGGTCGGCTTTCTCCTCCAAGATTAAATCATGGATAAGAGAGGTCTTATTATTCACCGACCTGGCATTCAGAAGCAGCAGCTTCAGACTCAGGGGACTGTTGCCAGAAGTACCAGGGGTCTGAGGGGTGAGGGAAGGGCCAGAAAGAGGGACAGTCTGTCTACGACTGACCCTCCTTCTCCTATAATGTCCGGCCCTGCCCCCACCGCCATATCTTCCGTAACCCATAACTCTGCTGATGGTGGCCTCCCTCCCCTCCCCTGAGCTCCCTCGAGGTGTCAAGCACATAATTCCGGCGGGAGCGACCTACAAGCCAACCACCAGCACGAACACAGAAGACTAAAAACACAGACACACAACACACACACTCCCACCAACAAACCAGTGCAGCAGCCCTCACCCCCCTCACACTGAGGCTTGGGCTGCTGCAGGCCTCTGCCTCTCTCTCACTGAGGCAGAGGTCCTCTCTCCTTCCCTCCCTGCCCCCCCTCTCACAGAGGCAGGGATCACCTTCCACTCTCCTGGCCAGACTCTCACTCCGGCCAGGAGGTCACAATCATACTATCACTCACTCAGTTAAAATGGCTGGTGGTGGCTTATTGACAGGCAACTAGCTCCAAAACTAAAAGCGTGGTTGGAGCCTGATGATCCACGGGAGATGACCACGGAGGGAAGCAGCCACAGCAGCAAACGTTCTTAGCTCCAGGCTCAGCTCCCCGGGCAAAGAGCCCTTTGGCTCTTGCCCTTCGGCTCGCGCCAGAGGCTCGTGCCTCTGGCAAGCCAAAGGCTTGAGATGTTCCAACTTGCCTAGAGGGAAAAAGCCAAATGCTGCCGTGAGATGCAAGCCCAGCTCAGCACAGGTGTCCCAAATTCAGGCTTCTATCCACCCC
>JAJKFI010000169.1:961918-996468 GCA_029204185.1 Lerista edwardsae | reverse complement strand
AGCCCAGCTCAGCACAGGTGTCCCAAATTCAGGCTTCTATCCACCCCTGGCAGCCCAGAGCCCAGACCATTAAAGGCCCCAGGACAAGCCAAAGGCTTGAGATGTTCCAACTTGCCTGGAGGGAAAAAGCCAAATGGAGGGTATGTTGGTGATGAATGGCTCTGTGTGTGTACCTGGTGAAAATCTGCTTATTTTGAAGGACTAGTATACCAGCTGGAGACTACTATTTAGAGTTAAAGCTGTCCAGGAGATAGTTTATTAATGCAGTGGTTCACAAACTGTGTGTTGCGGTGCCCTTTCAAATATTTGAGAGTATTGTTAGGTGAACTCAGAGACGGATGAAGTCCTGAACGTGCCCGGGACAGGGCGATGTAACCGTGCCCCCAGTGCATCGCCCCACCCCCATGCGTCGCCCTGCCATGCCTCCCTGCGCCCAGAATAGCTCCATAACGGAGCGAACCAGAAACAAGAGAGGGCAGGCGGGCCAAAAAACATGTGGGTTCTTCCACGCAATGGCACCTTGCTGCTGCTGGCGCCCATGGCTCCCACCAACCGTGGCTACACCCTTCCTCCGCCTCTGGGTGAACTAAACCATTTGGCTCTCTATTAATGGAGAAGTTGAGTCATTTTTTTCATAATAAAATAATTAGAAGCGGAAAAACCACAGTTGATGGTCGTACAGCACAAACCTATACATGTTTACTCAGAAGTAACTCTCATTGTATTCAATGGGGCTTACTCCAAGGTAGGTGTGTATCACTTTAGACTACAGGTGGCAACCCAGCTAGTGCTTCCATTGTTGGCAGCACCCTTTGTGAATGGGGACTTCCTCCATGAACAGAATGAGAGCGCAATCCTAACCTGGAGTCAGGCTGGCACAGGTAGGCCAGCAAGGTTTGGCCAGCACAAAGACCACTGGAAAGTATGTTTGGACCACTGCTGGAGTCAGGGTGGCCAGCCACAGACATGTGCTATCCTCTCTGACTCTGTTTGTGGAGGGCAGAAGCACCAGCTTAATGGCAGAAGCACTAGCTGGGATGCCATGTACTGTACTGCATTTATTTATTTTTTAAAAGGGTCCTAATCCTTCAAAGGTTTATGCATCACTAATTTGACCATGGAGAATTTTGGTGGAAAGTTACCCCTGCTAACTGGGCAAGAGGCACTTTTCGAAGTGGTGTTCCTCTTATACTTAAAAGGGGGAGAGTCCCTGTTCACCCCAGCTCAGTGTCTTTTCTAGTGGCTGTTGGTGGTGGTGTTCTGCATTTTTTAGATTGTGAGCCCTTTGGGGACAGGGAGCCATTTAACTTTATTATTTGCTTGTAAACCGATTTGGGAACTTCATGTTGAAAAGCGGTACATACATACTTTTTGAGTGATTGAAAGATGTTTAGTATGGTGTTCAGATGCTTCTACGAGGAAGTGCAATGCTTTGTAGAAGTGGTTCCTATGCAAAAGAAGACAATAGAGACCTTGGATTCTCTACAATAAATCTGTTTATTAAATGGACAGACTGAGAAAGAATTGTAGGGGAGCAGTGACATCAAACCAGCAGCAGTGTGGAGCTCCTCATCCATGACAGTTTTCTTAAGTGTTTGCTCTGAACAACACCAACAACCAAAGCCCACTCTTTCTACAGCTCCCCATGTCTCCCCTGACAGTGGACATAACTTCCAGGAAAATGGGATGATCTGAGTTGCTGGGCAGATAAAGTGATGCTTTGGGGTGTCCAAAGTCAAATCCATGTTCAGCTGACGGTGCAATCCTAATTATCGGTAGCATTGGTACAGCAGATACTGCATCAGTGCGAGCCATTGCAAATGTGCCATAAAGCACATTTGTGATGATGCATATGTAAGCAGTGCCAGTGGGAAGGTCCAGCTGCCAGTGGAAGTTAGTGGAGTGAAGAGTGGCGCAGGAGCTTGGCAAGGGTGGAATGGAGGTAGGGAGGCCATGTTTCTGGGCAGGCTGGTGGTAGCCCAGGAAAGGGTGGGATCAGTGGAGGAGGCCTTCAACCCCTGTTCCGGGCCTGCAAGCACTACACAGGGCTTCTAGGACTTGTGCCAGTGATTTAGCAAATGTTCCCTTATCCCAAGGAGACCTCCAGTCTGGTCCTAACCTAAGCAGGCCACAGTGTAGGCCACTTGGGCCACCGGCGCAGGTTAGGATTGGGCTGTCAGTCACCTTGCACGGTCTCTCAAGCTAATTTTCCTCAAAGGATTGTTGCAAGACCAGAATGATGCTTTGACCTTCTTGGGGGGAAGGGCAGAATATCAGGGTAATAGGTTTGTGGTAGAGTCTCTCTCCCATCCCCCCAGAGAATTCAAGAATCCTTCTCACCTGCATGTGATTCAGTTCCTGGAGTTGAAAACGAGGAACACAACTAAACTCTCTTAATTCATGAATGAAAGAGACGCCTCTTAAAAAGTTACAGCCATATTGTGGAATGAACTCAGGGAAAAACAGTTCCCAAGGTGCAGCTAAGACACCTTGGTTACAACTTGAAATGATAATGATCATTTCAATTTGCTATAAACCACCCATAAATTGTGAGTCATTGTCCGCGGCAAAGGTAATCTTTGGAACAACTGCTTTTATAGACATTAAAAATGTCTGGTCTTCCTGTGGCTGGCTGAATTTGCTTATTCGTATAACACTAAAAAAAAGGAAATGCCTGTTCTATCACTGTCCACGGAGCTACAGGGATTATTCTGGAGAATAGCAATGCTCTTAAGTTAATAGTGTTCTATTAGTGTTCTATATAGTGTTCTAATAGTGTTCCCTGCTTCTCCCATCCTTCAGTCTTTGACACTTGGCCACCCATGTTTTTTTCACAACCTTGGGCTTGCTTCAAAATCCACCTGAAAGTTTATGTTGGCTCCATTACATCTTTTATTGCAGGTTTTACAACACAGAGGGAGAGAGTCTCATTCCTTACTCCTCGTTTGTGCAGAATCGCGTGAACCTTCCCCATGGGGAATACATTCCTTCTTTATGGTATCGGAGGTGGATCATGGTTCATGGGGATTCCACCACTCCTTTCCTACAGGCTGATTTTGCAGTCCAAGTTCCTCCCACGTGAAATGCTTTCACTGATGCAACCCTGTGCTGAGAAACTTAGCTTGAAGCTAGTCGCTGGATGAACCCGCTTAATTAGGCAAGAAGGTGCCTCTGAAACTTGTATGCCTGGTTTCTAAAGATGTCATCACTATTCCTTTGTTAAGGCAAGATTACATCCTTTTTCACAGCAATGTCATCTGTTTATGTGATTTATGGGTCTTCCTCCCTACCTGTCACCTCCCAGTAGTCTCAACATTGGATGCTGTCGTCCATGTCCAGTAAGAGGCAGGTCCTTTGATCACTTTGGTCAAAGGCTTTAGTCAGAGGAGCCTGCCACTTCTTCTATAAAGTCAATCTTTCTCTTGGTGCCCATCTGGTCACAGGTGCCCAGATTAGCTTGGCTTCAGCCTGGAGGTTTGCTTATTTGTAAGCCAGCTTGGGAGAAGTCATAAGTCTTTGACTGAAAGCACAATCCTAACCTGTAGTTAGGCCAGCACAGTTAGGCCAGCAAAGTTTGGCTGGGACAAAAGACACCATAAAGAATGTTTGGACCACTCTCGGAGTCAAGAAGGCCAGCACACAGAAGTGCGCCTTCCTCCTGATTCCAAAAGTGGTCCAAATGCAGTTTACGGTGGCCCTTGCGCCAGCCAAATTATGCTGGCCTAACTCCAGGTTAAGATTGCACCCTGAACCAATTTGGCCAAATTGTTTCTCACCCACAGTTCCAGAGCACCAACGAGTCCTTTTTGCACAATGTCTTTTCTTTAGTCCCCCTGCATGAAAGGAAAGCAAGAGCCCACAGGAGGAACAATGACCAGGCTTTCTCATCATAACCTAGATAGAAAGGATACACATTATCTTTCCTTTGAGTTCAGATTCTGGCCCCTTGTCCTTGCCTTTGGTTGGATCACCTTACTCCATACTGATGTTGTTTACATTAGTGGGTCCTGGATTTCCTTCTGCCCATTTTGACCCCCAAACCTGAGCATTCTCCAGAAACATCTTGCCCTGGTATCTGAAGTGTTCTTACCATTTGTTTCTGTAGCCAAGGCTCACCCATCATTTCTCTTTCATTCTCGTACAGTATTAAGGCAGTGGTTTCCAAATTGTGAGCCATGGCCAGTGATGTCATGCACCCACTACGCACCACTACATGAGTACCGGTTCCTATAAGTTGAGCTGGCCCTGCCCACTCGAAGCTGGCCCCGTCGGCTGGTTGGCTCAGCAGCTGCGCATGCGTATTGCACGCCCGCAGCCGTTGCCTGCACTTTCTGTGAGGAGGCAGACAGGCAGGCAGTGTGGTGGTGGTGGCAGCAGCAGCAGCAGCGGAGCAAGAGGACCGGAGGCAGCGGCAGCAGCAGCAGCAGCAGCAGCAGCAAGGGAGACCCGGGAATAAGGCAGCAAGTGTGAGAAGGTAGGCTGCCTGGGGCTCCCGCTCCCTCCAGCCATGCAGATCCAGCATCCCGGTTCCTCCTGCAGCCTCCCCCCAGCCCTAGCCCCCACACGGTCTTTTTTTGGTCGCCCGTTCCCCCTCCTGCTCCTTGCCGGCCAGCCCGGAGCTCGGTTGGGCGCCCGCCAGGCCATGCGACCACATGGGCACCCGACCAAGCGCTGGGCCAGCCGGCAAGGAGCAGGTTGCCGGCCAGCCCGGCGCTCAGTCGGGCGCCCACGTGGTCGCGTGGCCCGGTGGGCGCCCGTTCCCCCTTCTGCTCCTTGCCGGCTCCTTGCATTTAATGTTAAAGTTAAATGGCTCCCTGTCCCAAAAGGGCTCACAATCTAGTACAGTCTAGCCTGCTATTTAACCAGGGAACAGTTGAAGCAAAATATGTATTATATATACACATCTCTAGAAAGCAAAGCAATAGAAGTTAAATCAACACTAACCACAAGCTGAAGTTATTACAAACATGATCACATCCATGGCAACAATCATGACATCACTTCCTGTCATGACATCACTTCCAGCTATGACCTCACTTCCTGCCACGGCATCACTTTTGGCTTATGACATCACTTCCGGTGGGCGGACCCCGACAAGTGCCAATCAAAAGTGAGTGCCTGTTCCTAAATCATTTGGATGACACCACTGGCCATGGCTCCCCAGTAAGCCATAGAAACCAGCCACCCAATGCAATTTATTGAGGCCCTAATGGGAAGCCACAGCCAATGGCTCAGTAGGTCAAGGGAGCCTCCAGTCAATAAAGTGTGAGAACCACTGGGTTAAGGGGCGGTGAAACCTCCCTAACTTCTACTCAAGATGTGCATCATCATACAAAATGAACAAGCCCTCCGTTTATTTCCTCCACCCTGCTAGATGCTAGAACAGAGGGTCCGTCACCTCCAGGGGATTTTGATCTAGAGCTTTGAACAAACATGCAACAAGGGTATGTGCTGAATTTTAATACATTACATTTATCTGGAATCACATATTGCTACATCAATAGCCTACAGGCTTTAGGGGTGAAGTTTGAGGTGAAGCTTTCAAGCACGTCTCCAGTCTTTCTTCAAAGCCTTGCCTTCAAAGAACATCATGCCCAGCAGTTGTACCACAGCCCAACAAACAAACGGAAGGAGAATTCACAGGTAAACCAAATTCTCTATTCTTTTTTGCCTGCCTATAGGGCTATTTAATTCAGTATGTCACACCTGCGCTTCCTTCCAAACAAATAGCGAAGGACTAATTTCTGTTGGTGCATGTTCTGAGTTGAGCAATGGGAAGCTAACTGATCTTGCCATTATGCGTAGTAACTATGGTTACTGCGAAAGGAAAGAATATTTGTTCATTTCACATATAAAAGTCCCCAATCCCTTTACATAGGTCTTGTTTATGCAGTTAAGATTGAAATGTGGAGCGGCCAATTGTCTTTCCATCAGGGTTCCTGTGCCTTCCATAGCTAAAGAAAATTCAGACTATTCCCCCCCACCCCCAATAGCCTCTTCCTAGCAAAGTAAAACTTCATCTGTGGAACTTCTGCTTGTCATCCAGCTGTAAAAGCACTGGAAACTTGCCAGAAAAGATGGTAACAATGTTATTCAAAAATAGTTCCAGAAAGATTCTTGCATTTGGAACTGCCATTCAGAGGTCACTTGGTTTACGAGCAAATCCTCAAATAAGACATCAGACTGCGGCTTTGGTTTTAAACTGGGCCACTTTATTCAATTATATGCATTGCAGAGGGCTAGGATGGGAGAAAGCATAACCGTAGACGCGTAGCATGTGGGGCACTAGTTCAGGGGAAATGGTCTTAGCCATTTACCTCCCCCATGATTCTCTAGGTCAAACCATCTGACCCAGGGCCAAACTCAGTTCGAAGAGCCTTTCACAGTTGCCCCTGAAGGGTCAAGGCAGCCAAACCACTTGGCCTGCAGGACAAACCTTGCAAAGCCTAGCCAGTCCAGTCAAGGGGCTTGCCAGCCAGCCTTGGCAAGTCGGTAAGGCATCATTGAAGTGGTCCTGGCCCACCCGCTGACCTTGCTGCCTCAGATTGGACACTGAGATATATAACCTACCTACCCTACCCTGGCAGAAGGTCTGGTCCAGAGAGTAGAGCCACTATTAAGCCAAATATAAGATCTGAAGGACGCCAGTTCGAGGCCACTGGAAGCTTCCATGAGAGGTGAGACTTCGAGAATGTGACTGATAAGCTGAGCTGAGATATCAGATACAAGATCCGCAAATCTTTAAATCTATAATGACCATCTGAAAAAAAATGATTATTATAAAGGTGTGGGAGGAGTATCTTCGAATTTGACAGTTTAGATGATGTCAGAAACTCACGGCTTTTGCAAAGGACTGCTTTCCTTTTGGAGTTATCTGTTGTGTATCTTTTAAAGTTATGAGCCTTTAAAGTTCTCAGTTTAACTAACTCAATTATGGGTACACTTATGCCAGTTTGGGGGATTGAAGCTGCCCTGGTGGAAGAAGTTTCCCAGAATAAGAATGGCGATTGTGCTGCTGCAGTGCGTATTGGTAGATGGGGCTGCAGCATCTCCATGTCTTTTACGTCCTCCTTCCTAGGTATGCGTCCATGTGGTATACTGCGGCATGTTCATGTGTGACCTGCAATGCCTGTGTTTGTGTATGGCATGATGCTGTATAGTGTTTGGGTGCGATTCATGAGAGGAGACACATGATGGCATATACTGATTTCAACCTAAGCAGGTCTTTAGGTATATATCAGATACATGCCATAATGCATATTCTGGAGATGTGGACTATGATGGAGAAAGAGCTTTAAGCCATCCTATCTCAACATAGTCCTAGTCGGGGAGCAGACTTGAGTTCAACATTGAGGGTGCCTGTAGCCACGCCCCCTGACATAGCCACGCTGACGTAGCCACGCCCCCTGATGCTAGACTTGCCAGGTGTCTCTTATTATAAGGGACTCCCTATATTTGAGATTTAAAAATTGTGTCCCGTATCAATGTTGAAGGGGACTTAAAAAATCCCATTCTAAAATTCTGCTGCTGTTGCTGCTTGCTGCTGCCTCACCACCAGAGGCAGATCTAAGCGAGGGCAAATCTCTAAGTTTTGCAAGGAGCCTTACCTTGCAGTCAGTGGTAGTATTCAAATTAATTAACAACCGGTTCTATGACGTCATAGCCGGAGCAAAAAAACCCCCAAAGCCAGCTGAGGTAAGCAAGTGGGCAGGGCCCGGCCGTTTAACAACCGGTTCTATAGAACCTGGGAGAACCCCCTGAATAACACCACTGCTTGCAGTGGAAATCACTCCTCTCCTGCACTGTTCTAGCCAATCCTCACAGGGAAAAGCAACATCTTGGCGTTGCTTACTGGCTATAGCAGCAAGGGAGAGGAGGGATTTACATGACAGGGTAAGGCTTCTTGCAACACTTAGAGCTTTGCCCTCCCTTAGATCTGCCTCTGCTCGCCATGGCTAACTGCATAATTTTTATATTATTTCTGGTAACCATGGAGTGGTTTGATTGAAAGCAGTATCTCAATACCTGTGTGTCCCTTATTATCAGTTTGAAAATCTGGCAAATCTACCTGATGCAGCCACGCTGATGTAGTCACACCCACTGATGTAGCCACGCCCACACAGCAGTAAAATGGCACCTTCAAATCTCTCGCTCACCGTCTGTGGCTCCCGTCATCTCTTACTCACCCTCTGTCACTCCCACCACCTCTTGCTCGTCCTGCCGTTCCTGCCATCTCTCGCTCACCTTCTGTCGCTCCTGCCATCTCCTGCAAAGAAAACCAGTAAGCCCCGGGCCAGCCCCCCCCCCAGCCCCCTCCTAGCCACAGCATACTAACAGGACGGCTTTTTCAGTGCTACTGGCCAGCTGGCTGTGAAGTTAACAATCTTGTCTGTGTTCTCCCGACCCAATCACTTCATCCAATCAGCATGCAGGGGGGACCTACGAGAAATAAAAACCAATCCAAAGCCCATATTAGCCTTGTGGCCAATGAAAAAAAGTGTTGGAACGCATGCCTTCCAGGGCACTGCAACAAACTGGAGAGGCCAAATGGAATTTGGGTAGGTTTACCCATGCAACCAGAACGAGTGTTGCGCAGGCATGGGGGTGCTCCACTCTGTGGAGGGGGCAGATATTGTGGGGTGGAATTTTCCACACAAGAAATTATTAGAGGTGCCCTCCCCCCCCCCGGCACCCACAAAGTTGGCTTCTATGGTCCTAGTGCAGATAGCCTCACTCCTTCCCCATCATTATTTTATACAGAGTGAACAAGCAGGCAGCTGCATAGCACATGCTTAAAATTATTGTGTGGTTTGACCCCAAGGTTATTGCAAATAAGATGTGGGCTTTTATTTTCATTTTTTTAAATAAATAAATATTACAGTAAGAGCAGCAGTCTAAGCAAAGCCAAGAGCAAGAGGACAGCCCCTTTGTGCTTCTCCTGAGGCCCATGTGCACTGTGCAGCTTCTATCCCAGATCAGCAAAGACCTTTTGCAATTGCGACACTGAATCAAGTGAAGAAGCAGGCCCATCACCAGAAACATTGTGGTGAGAGGGATTAAGGGAGCAAGGAATATTTTGCGGAACAGCCAGAAGATAGCTTAGCATATTATATTTACAGTCATTTTAAAAATCCATGCACTTTAGTTTTATACAATTTCAAAAATTACTCATTGTTCCTGTAACTTGAAGGTAGGAAGGTAAGCATGCTGAGAAATCCTCTTGCATAGAAAAGAATAACATTCTAGCGTGGGAGCATAATTTCTCATGGGAATTAATAGTAGACGATTTCCTGTTTCACAGTTATCACGCTCCCTACTTTCTGTGTGGGATTTTTTGTTCTACATGGCTAAGAGTGCAATCCTAACCTGGAGTTAGGCCAGCACAGTTAGGCCAGCACAGTTTGGCTGGCACAAGGGCCACGGTAAAATATGTTTGGACCACTCTTGAGTCAGAGAGACCAGTACACGGATGTGCACCATTCTCCCTGACTCTGTGCAGAGGCAGATCTAAGGGAGGGCAAAACTCTAAGTTTTGCAAGAAGCCTTACCTTGCAGTGGAAATCACTCCTCTCCTACACCGTTTTAGCCAATCCTCACAGGGAAAAGCAACATCTTGGCTTGCTTACTGGCTACAGCAGCGAGGGAGAGGAGGGATTTACATGACAGGGTAAGGCTTCTTGCAACACTTAGAGCTTTGCCCTCCCTGTAGATCCGCCTCTGACTCTGTGAGTGGCCCAAACATGCTTTATGGTTTACTTTAAAGTTTGTGCTGGCCAAACTTTGCTGGCCTAACTGTGCCAGCCTAACTCCAGGTTAGGATTGCACCCTAAATGGAATTATGCATAATGAAATGATAACCAATCGTTATCACACAGGAACATAAGAAGAGCCCTGCTGGATCAGGCCAAAGGCTCACCTAGTCCAGCTTCTTGTATCTCACAGTGGCCCACCAGATGCCTCAAGGAGCAGACAGGACAACAAGATACTTGCATTCTGTTGCCACTCCCTTGCACCTGACATTCTGAAGTAGCCTGTTTACCTTCGCACACACACCCCAATTAAGACCCAGACTAGGGCTTGGGTTTAGCTTTATTAAAAACAAGTAACCACTTTTTAAAACAAGAAACCTATTGAGCATGCACATGTCAAGGCTTCCCAGAATAGGGAATCAGGGTCCTGGCTGTCACTGGATATAGGGGCAGTAGCCTAAACAGGGCTTCCAGGCTCACAGCCACCGAACCTGCCCCCCCCCCTCACTGTCTTCCTTCCCTGGGCCTCAGTGGCAGGGATGTGGGTTTGCAGCACCCTCTCCCCAGGGCATTCTTCCACCTCCCAGGTTTCTGGAGTCTTCCTTCCAGCCAACCTCCAGCCCTCAGCCAGCCCTTTCCCACGTCTGGCCCGCCCCTCATATCCCACTGGCTGGTCCCTCCTTCTTTCCACCCACCTGGCCTCTCTCTTCTGGGGAGGGAGAAACACTTCTGCAACCACTTGCTACCACTTTCTACTTCATCCTCTCAGCCTGCGGCTATTAAGCAGATTGCTCCCTGGGTTGGGCAAGCCCAGCCCTGGACATCACAGCATGTAGCTACTGCCTAATGCAGTGGTTCCCAAACTGTGGGTCAGGACCCACCAGTGGGTCACGAGCCAGTTTCAGGTGGGTCGTGAAGCACCTAGAGCAGCTGTATTGAAAATATGGGAAGATGGGATGCCGGAAAGGGGGAGGGCTCCGTGCTTGTTTTGCTTGTGTCAAGGTTGTAAATAAGCTTTTTTTCTTTCTTTCTGATACACTTTGCTATTGGAAAATGGCTGAGAAATAACCCAACTTCTTGCTGCATTCTCAGGAAAGCAGCAGGCTCTGGCAGCACAATGATAGCACTTCCTGACATGACATCACTTCCAGACTGTCCTTCTAAAAAGTGGGTCCCAGTGCTAAAAGGTTTGAGAAGCACTGGCCTAATGGAATCTGGGTTTCATTGTGTGAGCAAATATAGGGGGCAAACAAAACAATTCATAATTATTTTGCAATTCTTTACTGCCCTATTCTCAAAGAATTCAAACATGTAATTAATCCCTGCAAGTATCTTATACGCATTGATTTGATCAGCCTATCTCAGCATTGTCCTAGCATGCATTTCTGGTAGTCTCTTGCATTTTGCAGAAAACACTGCTTATATGCAGATTGCTCTTGTAGTTAGCAGTTCTGGATCTACATTCATTCTCTTGTGTTTGAGAATAATACAGCCTGATCTCCAGGATAGTAAAATGACATGACTAGATTGAAGTCATTTAGTACTATTGACTTCAATATGTACTTAATTCCAGTTATGACATCTGAAGCAATCTGTGGATCAGGTTGTCAAAACAGGCATTTCAGCTTCCATATTGTTCCCCTCATTCTTCTCATGTAGTCTTTTATCCTTGAGCTGATGATGGAATGCTCCGTTAGAAATAAATGATGGGTGCAGCACAGCATGAGACACATTCCAGTGCGAAATTGGATGAGAGCCACATTCATTTGTGTGTTAAGCTGCTTTAGTTTCCCTTTAAGGAAGATGACACTGTGTAATACATGTGACACATACAAAGTGGGCGTATCCACGGTGATCCATTCCAGAAACACCCACCGATGCCAATTTCTGCGGATAATGAAATCCGCAGAAGGCCACCCAGGACCTCCCAGAGACACATCTGGAAGGCACTTCTTCTTTTTGGTGAAAACTGTCACCAAAAACTGTCACTCATAGCATGCAGCTCAGATACAATTGAGAACATTGAAAACGTTGCACTATTTCACATTTGTCAAGGGGCCAACATTTGTCCATCTAGAACACTGATGGACAAAGATACAATACTTAGTACAATGTTGGCCCCTTGACAAATGTGAACTAGTTCTAGAACACCGATAACATTGCAATGCATGGAATACTTTTCTGGGGAAAACACATTTTAGCCAGTTGGGATGAGAAATATAATGAGAAGCATCTATGCCATCCAGCTACTTGCAAGTTCTCAGAAGTTGTTCTTGGGTGCAAGTTCTCACCTTGGAAGGTGAAGCTTGTAATTAGCTTTCAGATTTAGCTTCCAATTTCAGTAATTAGCTTCAGGCCATGATGGTTAGTGCAACCTCCATACTTTAGAAGTAAGCAATCCCAGAATGCCAGATGCAGGGGAGCGACAACAAGATGCAGGTATCTAATATTCTTGGGTGCTCCCTGAGGCATCTGGTGGGCCACTGTGAGATACAGGAAGCTGGACTAGATGGGCCTTTGGCCTGATCCAGTGGGGCTGTTCTTACATAGATTTCATTTTGTGTGAAATTTCAGTGCAAATACTTTTCCTGACACCGTCTTCACTCTAAATGTTAAAAGAAGTGTAATGTATGATATGGCCCAATGTCTGATTGGTAGTGGATTCTAATCTAGGCAAATGTCATTACACTCATCTACTAACGTCAATGTTAGACTCATAATTAATTTGACTCAAAATTAATTTGGCATCAATGTTAGACTCATAATTAATTTGACTAATTGAACAGGTTGACCTGGAAAACCCTCTTCTCTTTCACCTTTTAGGGACATACAGAATGTTTTTGTTAGCAATGAAAATCCATTCATTACATAAAACAGCAGCTGGGGAGTAGGCGGTGGCAGAACTGAAGCTAGCGGCCTGTTTTCACGAGTGGTGGTGTTTCTTCATATTTATGTCTGATGGTTGCATAAAAGCCACTTCTCATGGCATCTGTAGAACATTTTAACATGTTAATTTTCTTTGAGGACTTCCCTATTTCATCTCTGAAAGGACAATGTATTGCCTTATTTCTTTCCGGCATTCCCTGATATCTGAAAGAAAACACTGCCTTCAATGCTGACTATGGAAGCCCAAAAACAGAAGCTATGTTGCTTTCGATCCAAGCTGCATGCTGACATCCAAAAATACCCCATGCTATAGTCAACAATCCATCCTTCTTGAAATTATTTGAGGGAAAAAGAACTTGAGGAACAGCAGGACTGGGTGTTTATTTCAGAAGCCATACAGTGTGTGTGTGTGTGTGTGTTTTTTTCCTTTTCATGGCAACCAGAATGAAATTATAACTTTTGTCAAATATTTAGCAGAGACTGGAAAGGGAATAGCAATCTTCAGCTAGACTCGCCATTTGCCTGTCATGTGTGTAGACATTTAAGAATATAAGAACATACTGTAAGAAGAGGCTGCTAACTGACCCCTGCTAAATGGGCAAGAGGCACTTTTTCAAGTGGTGTTCCTCTTATATAGTATTTAGGAGGGGGAGAGTAATTGCCCTCCCTTTACCCCAGCAGAGTGTCTTTTCTAGTGGCTCTTGCTGGGGGTTTTCTGCATTTTTTATTTTTTAGATGGTGAGCCCTTTTGGGACACGGAGCCATTTAACTTTATTATTATTTACCTGTAAACCGCTTTGTGAACTTTTTGTTGAAAAGTGGTATATGCATACTGTTTGACTGAAGCCCTGCTGAATCAGGCCATAGGCCCATCTAGTCCACCTTCCTGTATCTCACAGTGGCCCACCAGGTTCCTCAGGGAGCACACGAGACAACAAGATGGAGATGCTTTTGTAGGAGCTCTGTCTGTAATAACAGATAACTTATTATCAACAGAGTTTGTGCATATGCTTTGTGAAGGCAGAACCAACTTCCATCAGCCCTGCTTTCTTTTTTTGGAAATAAAAATGCTGGAGGTAGGAGAGAAGTGCTTTTGGAAAAGGCAATGAGCAATACCTGTTCATAATTTATGTTATTTTACTGTATTTGTGTATGCTGCCCTGGGAGCCATGTCTTGAAGGACAGCTGAAAAATTATTCCCCTCCAATAGTTTAAAAATATCAAGTACACTTTTTTTAAAAAAATCACAGTCTAACAAGAGTAAAATTGTTCTGTAGAAATGTAGTACGTAATATTCTTTTGTTTGTCATCCCACTCTGAAAACTGAAATTGCTGCGTAGGAAAAGAGGGGCAACAATGTCTACAAATTAAGCATCTGAGGTCAAATTTCCAACTTTGAATTTCATAAATAACCATGGTATGTGTCAATGCTGTTCTTGCAATGGGTTCTTTATTAACATACTTTGCCCCACTCTTGTGGCGGTCTATAATTTCCACTGTTTCATTTACCAGGCTCAGTTTGATTGCATCTCTCATCCCAATATTTAAAGGGCTGTATCAAGTGCATCAGGCAAAGGAGGGCAGATGCACACGTTTGCTTGGTCATTCAGGATATGTAGTAAACCACTTTTCTGTCCCCAAGGGACACTCAATGCTCAAATACAAAAGGGTATTTCAAGTAAGAACCAAATAAAATAATGAAAAGCAAAATAATGGAGCAGGTGCATATTTAGCATTACGGAAGTAACAGGGAGACACAAATTAGATGGGATGTTAAATATGCCTTTCTCTAGTTAGGGGCTTATTGTCCCTTAAAAACAGCAGCCACATTAGGGGGAAGGGCAATCTAGATCAGGACCCTGACCCACAGGAAAGAGTATTTAACCCTTTTCTTCCATTGGGTTTTCCCACCCACTCACTTCCCTGTAAAGTGGTACGTAAGCCTATGATGTTATTTGTTTCAATGGAAAACTGTAATTCCATGAGTAGCAATGGTGAACCTATGACACGCATGTCAAAGATGACATGCCTCAATGTTTTGGATGAACCAGCAGCATTCACCAACACTAGTCAACAATAAAGAACTGCTGGCTGGCATTTCCAGCATATCACTTGCCTGCCCTGGAGTCCAGGGAGTATGCCTGAAGGTCTCCTTGGTCCCCCCTTCCTTTCACTTCCATGCCCTCCTACTCTCCTCTGTGCCCATGCAAGAGAGGCCAGGTCAGATCTGGCCAGCAAATGCTGCTGCTGCTGACCTGCCAGAGGCTTCCCATCTCTTCTTCCCCTTGCTCATTCCCACCGAGCAAAGAGAAGTGGCACAGAGGAGGGAGACAAGCTGTACTTGATGATCCGGTAAGTGAAGGGAAAGTGAGATAGGGATGCTTCTGTTCCCCCTCCACAGCCAAGAGGGTGGTGGTGGTGCCTGTTTACAGGAGCAGCACATGCTTCTCAGTGCCCTCTGCTCCTCTTCCATTTCTAAGAGAAGCAGCACTGCAGTGGAGGAAGAGAGACTGTGTATGGAGCTTGGGTAACTAAGGGTGCAAGCCTAACCAATTTTCCAGCACTGACATAGCAGGGCCAATGGGGCATGTTAGGGGAGCAGCTACGGAGGCCTCCTCAAGGTCAATTGTGGGGGGGGCAGTTGGGGCAAGTCATGGAGGCCTCCTCAAGGTAAGAGAATTTTTCCTCCCTGATTTCAGAGCTGCATTGCCCTTACCCCTGTGCTGAAAAGTTGGTTAGGATTGTGCCCTAAGGGAAAATGGAGTTGGGGTACCATACCTCTCTTTTCCCTCCTAGGCTTGGGCACACTATACATGATTGAACTGTAATTTTTAAAGAAGTATATATAAAGAATTGTTTCTCTTTTGTTTGGGAGGGGGAGGGTAACATACCAGCAGCCTCAACTTAGGCATTTTCTGAATTTTTTCTACACCAAGCCCATCACTAGACTAGAGCATTGGACTTGGATCTGAGAAACATGATGGCAAATCTCCTGAAGCTCATAGGTTAGTTCCTCCCTCCCTCTCTTTCTCCCTCAGCCTAACTTGCCACAAAGCACTGCTGTGTGGATAAAATGAGATGACTGTCATGTGTGCCACATGACAGTGAGTTTTTTGGAAGAGCCCTGAGATAGAAATGTAACTGTGGCAATAATCAATGGGCAGATCAACATCTGGTTACTTTTGACCGTGGTGGATCATGGGCCTGGCCAATGGCCAAGCAGTTCCCACCGGTAATGTATGGAACAGGCTTAAGAAACAATCTGTTCTTAACATACGTAATGGGAGGGTTGTTAACAACAGTGGTTTTCAGTTGGCAGATTAAGAACATAAGAAGAGCCCTGCTGGATCAGGCCAAAGGCCCATCTAGTCCAGCTTCCTGTATCTCACAGCAGCCCACTAGGTGCCCCAGGGAGCGCATGAGACAACAAGATGCTTGCATCTTGTTGTCACTCCCTTGCGCCTGGCACTCTGAAGTAGCCTACTACTAATATAAGGAGGTTGCACAATCCATCATGGCCTATAGCCCACAATGGACTTTTCCTCCAGAAATCTGTCTAGTCCCCTTTTAAAGGCATCCAGATCAGATGCCATCACCACCTCCTGTGGCAAAGAGTTCCACAGATTAATTACCCACTGGGTAAAAAAGTATTCCCTTTTTTCTGTTTTAACTCTCCCAACACTCAATTTTAGCGAATGTCCCCTGGTTCTGGTGTTGTGAGAGAGGGAAAAGAACATCTCTCTTTCGACTCTATCCCTTCCGTGCATAATTTTGTATGTCTCAACCATGTCCCCCCTCAGGCGCCTTTTTTCCAGACTGAAGAGCCCCAAACGCTGCAGTCTTTCTTCATAAGGGAGGTGCCCCAGCCCCGTAATCATTTTTGTTGCTCTCTTCTGCACCTTTTCCAGCTCCACTATCTCCTTTTTGAGATGCGGCGACCAGAACTGTACACAATATTCCACATGTGGCCTTACCATCGATGTGTACAATGGCATAATAATGTTGGCCATTTTATTCTCAACCTTTTTTTTAATTACCCCAAGCATGGAATTGGCCTTCCTCACCGCCGCTGCACACTGGGTTGACACCTTCTTCGAGTTGTCCATCAGCACCCCAAGATCTCTCTCCTGAGCTGTCACAGACAGCTCAGAACCCATTAGCCTATAGGTGAAGTTTGATTTTTTGCCAGATTCCTTCACCAGATTCTCTGGTGTGAGTGCCTGAAGCCTGACACTGCACTTCACAGAGGTGTATCTTGTCAGAGTTCCAGGCTGCTGTGACCTTACATGGTTGGAACAGGGTTGTTGTAACCTGGCAGTGTTTGCTGGAAATGGCCAGACTGGCTGTGCCAATCCGCAGTGCCTAGTTATCCTCCAACGAACCTGCAAGAACAAATCTTAGCAGCAGGGTCTAAATATAGGAACCAATGTTTGATTGAACTTTGCTGTAGAATACAGGAGTCATGTAGGATACAGCATTGGCGTGATTGAACAATCAACCCTCAGAAGAAGTTCATCTCCACATTGCCCTTTCAAAATGGCTGCCAGGAACAAGAGGATAGAAATGTCCATAGCTTGCTTCACCTCCCAGCAATTGGTAGAGTGCAAATAATCTACATTTAGATGGTGGGCGGAAGACACTTCCACTTATTTTCGCTTTCTTCCTTCATCTCTTTTCTTCTCTCAGTGATTGCCAAGTGGCGTCAATTTTAAAAGGCATGACAAATGTTTAATACTATTCTGATTCATTCTCAGCGATGGGGTACAGTACCCTCATTTGCAGACATTTAGAGCCCAGTCCTAAACTGTGCTAGAACAGCGAGGCCTGCAGGCCTGCACAATATCCAGCATAGCTTTGGTGCGCTGGGGAGCCTCCCTGGTGCAAGGGCCTGTTTGCTCCCTTGACCCAGGGAAGGATCCAGCCTCCCCTATGATTTCCTTGGATCTGCACCTTCTAAGTAGCAGGCGCAGAGCTGAGGCAACCACGCAGCCCCGATTCGGCCCCGCTTGGCCTGTTGGCCACATCCCATCTCTGCCCCTCTCCCCAGGCTGTCCTATCATCCCGCCTACCCCATGCCCAGTTCCTCCCTCCTGCCTGGTCTAACTCATGCCCAGAACCACACTTGCACCAGGAGATGTTTGGGCAGCTGAGTGTGGTGGAGCCAGAAGGGCAAGAGTGTAGCAGACTAACAGAGAGGTAAGGAGGGGGAAGGTCATGGAGGGTTTTGAACATAACAGCCAGGTTGTTCTGGTTTTCAGGATCCTGTGTAGGGATTTAAAGTGGGGCATAGTATGATTAGAGCAACAAGGTTGCTGAATGATTGTATTTCTCTCCAGGCCCAGAAAAGGGGAGCATGTAGCCTCAAAAAAGAAAACAAAAACCCACCAACATTAAAATAGGAAGTAAGCCACAATATTCTTCCAGGGACTTAATACTTCTGTGGTAACTTCTGTTTTCATGGATTTTTCTTTCAAAGGCTGTGTGCTTGAGTGGTACAAGGCTCAGCCTTTACATTTAATTTCACGGAGCACAAAAAAAGGTAGAATATTTTTAAAAGAAGACAGAAAGACATTGGTGGAGAGGTCGCTTTGTGCCTTGATGTTATAGGCACTATTCACCAGGGGTGAGAACCTGGCATGGCAGCAAGTCTCACATTGAGTCGCGAGTCTCCACCCCTTGCAACTTGACTTGTACATGAGTCCTAGTGCTTTCCCATGATGACTCACACACACACACACACACACACACCCGAAATACCCAAGTCATTTTGACATGTCAATAATGTATTTTGTCAAGCGAGCCATGGGCAGCACGCCAGGGTATAGATCAAAAGGGACCGGGCAAGGCAGGAGGGGGCAAGATGGACAGCACGAAGGGACAGGAGTGGCAAGCGGGACTGGGGTCACATGCAGCAGCTGGGAAGCTTATCCTTACAACACAATCCTTTGCAGCTCTACTCAGAAATAGTCCCATTACACTGGTCATTCAATAAGACTTCCTCCTCCCAGGTAACAACAAAGCCCATATGATCACTAGGAACAGCCTCCTGGCTTCCCATTTCCTCCTCTACTCTCTCCCTGGGCTTTGCCAGCCAATCCTAAGGCAAGAGTCCTTTTGGCTCCTCCTTCTGCCCTCCTTCATCCAAAGGAAAAAAAAAATTAGACTACCCATCCTTCTTTCAATGATCATCAATATCTTTAGAGATGGACAAGAGAGCCTGCTCCCACCTCCTACCCCCTCTTCCTGCTCCATGCGAGAGGAAAACAGTAACCCTTTCCTTCCTTGTGGCTGGAACTTCTGGCTTCCAGATGGCTCCATGAGATCTTTCATGTCACAGAAAAAAGTAAGGAAGCACACCCACAGCGCCATCCTATTTGGCGCTTAGCGCTGATGCAACGTTGTTGCGTCAGTGCTACGGCATTAGCGCCAATGTGGGGGCGCCGAGCAGCAACCCCGTGTCGGCGCTAAGGCAACAGGACCGGCACTGCTGACAGCACCGGTCCTGGTGCGCCCACGCAGCGTCTCCCTTGTGTCGGCCGAACCCGGCCGGGGTGAGGGAGGCCCTTTGAGGGGGCAGCATGGGGATTGGTGGGAGGGAGGGAGGCAGGGGCGGGACATGGGCGGGCTTGGGAGATGGCCATATGGCCACTTCCTAAGCCCATCCGCGAGGCCCCGATTCAGGCCATGCGGTCTCCTCGGATCTGCGCCCGCTCTTTACCGGGCGCAGATCCGAGGAGCACGTACGGGAGGCTGGAGCCTCCCCTACAGTAAGGGAGCGAACACTACAGTAAGGGAGCAAACGCTACGGTAAGGGTGTGAATGCTCCCTTGCCATGGGGGGGGGGCTGCAGCCTCTCCTATGCAGTGTCAGATATGGCACTGCCAAGTCGGCCTTGCTATTCCGGCGCTGCATAGGATTGCGCCCCCAGACTCATGGATTTTCAGACTAGAGTTTTTCAGATTCATTCACAAGTCACACCCAAGTCCTTGGCATGTGTGACTCAAGTGTACACAAGTCAGCAAAAACCTCATGTTTTTGTGACTGACATGAGTCCCAAAATTAAAGTGCCCATCCCTGCTATCCACTAGGTGCCTGTCACACAGCAACTTTCCAACACAGTTCTCTATCAAAATGGGCACATTTGTAGGGGAAGGGAAATCACATTCTCCTAGTGAAGCAATACTGCTGTTGTCTGAAAGCTGGAAAATGTCATTCCCCCAGGACGGATGTGCTAGCTGGAGGAAAGACATTTGGATCTCCCACAACAACTCATTTATTGCCCCATAAAACTGCTACCTGAGAAGACCTTTAGTTAATCAGGCCCCTGTCCCAGGTGAGCCCTGAAAACCATTTTGGATATTCTGGAGTGCAGCGAAATTGTCTCTCTGGCACAGCAGGCCATTCTAAATCTGTATCAATACTCCACACTAAATAGATGTAAATCCACCTGTCGCTATACTATGTAAAGCTATATATTACCTGGCATTTCGCTAGTACAGCAATTAGCCTTCTGGCTTTTTAAATCTGCATCATATTCTGCTAGGTCACTGTTGCTGCAGCTTCAGGAGTTAAAATCCTTGGGCTGGCAGCAGGTCATTCTTGGAGCCTTTGCAGTTCGGGAACCTACTTGTTTTGGAAGCCGGCCAGTGTCACACTTTGGCAAGCTTTAGAGTGCAGAGCTAGCTATTCAGACTTGTTTCTTTTTCTTTTTTAATCAACTGTTGCATCATTCTGGCAGCAGAGCATTAATTACAAGACCTCTTTCTTTTGAGAAAAAAAGGATATATTTGCAACACATGCATTTAAAAGAAACACCTTAATATTTGGCACTTATCTCATTATTTTGACAATTTTATTTCCAGTTCTTTCCATCACCACAGAGGCTGGATCCAAAATCACACCGTAAATAACTAATCAGCTTTAAAATGAATATAAATCATATAACAATATTCATCTACAGTTTTCCATATCAAAGTCACACGGGCCAAGTCTGCATCTCATATTTGGTGCTCCCATACCCCAACCGCTTTCAAAGTATCTTCAATGTGTATGACACAAGTCAGTGGCCAGTGATGCAGATTTTCATCTGTAGTACTATGTAGTAATCCACTTGTATTTGAATTAACATTACAGTGATAGTGATCCAGAATCAAGCTGGGGCAATAGAATAGCTAGATGGGGGTCAAAACCTTATTTATGGAGGGGCAACATGCCATATAAGCAGGCCCCCTCACCTTTGGATCCATTCCAGGTGGTAAAAGCAACGTGGAGGAGACTCCTCTGCTTTGCTTTCCCCACCTGGAATGGCTCTGGTGGGACAGGCGACTGTTTATATAGTGTGTTGCCACACTATAAATACTTAGCATTTTGATCTCCCTCTTGTTACACTACTGTCCCAGAGCCCAGAGGACACCTGATGAGACCAGTTGTTTCACTCTTTTCCACAAGCTTCTTGCTAGGCAGTGTCTTCCAAGATGCCCATCAGCTTACTCGTGGCCAAACAGTGATGTACGTGACTTTTGAGCTTGTATCATGCCATAGCGTCTGTTAACACATTTTTTAAAGTAGCCAGATGGGATTTATGGAAGCATTCAGGCAAAATCAAGACTTGCATAGTGCTTCCTGCTCTTGCACTCCTGTACAAATGCTCTGGTTGCTGCTCCCCTGGCTGGTTCCAATGAGACAAGCACAGCATAACCAATTGCCTTGCTCAGTGCCACAATTCCATGACAATTCAGTTGGCTGGCTTCCTTTTAAAAGCAATGCAAAGGTTATTCACTTTATAGGGAGGAGTAACAATTTTTCAGTGGAATAACACAGGATAATGGGCGGGGGAAGAGAGAGAAAATATATCTTATTTTCCACAGATATTACAATCCTATTGCTAACATCACTTTTTGAAGAATGTTGATACAAGTAGCATTCCTTTAGAAACAGTTTTTATAACAACATATTGCCCCTGGAATTCAGTGTGTCTTCTTTAACAACCTTTCTTGAACCAGATGCAGTTTAGCTGTTATTAAGGGGCACTAACCGATTTTGCCACCCATGCAACTTTTCAGCATTCTTGATCTACCATGTATGTTTATTGCACTTTCAAAGGGATTCCAATCTGTGCTTCCTACTTGGAAGAAAATTGCTTTCACACTTTGCAAAACTAATCAAGAATTCATTTTGCCACCCAACTCGTTTTGATTTGTATCGGTTTCCTGGATACACTTTCTCAGAAAAGTAATAATAGATTGTCCTTCAGGAGATGAATCAATTTACAAAGATTTTTCTTTCACATTCACTATTTTTCCCCTGCAGAGTCCCACATTCCACATCCGCAGAGACAGGGTTCCACATAGGCCCTGCTCCTCTGCCTTTAATGGCAAACTGACATACACATATTAAACAGGCAAAGCCTTCTGTAGAATAAACTGTAGGGAAATCTTTACCTGTTTAACATCAATATGGCAGGCAGATATTAAAGATAAATAGCAGGGGTCACAGGAAGATGGCAACACTCAAGGATATATTTTCCTCAACTTTTCCCCCTGAAGTTTTGTAGGTAGAGGTGTTTGTTTCTGGTGAGTAAGATAGGAAGACTAGAACTTACAGCCTAAGTCGTACTGAACACAATAGGCTTACTTCTGAGTAAAATAAATAAGATTTCAAACTTCTATTCATAGGGAAACGTTTCTCAGCAACCTTGAACTCACTTTTTTCTCAGATTTAAGGGGTGACTCAAGAGCTGAAATGATTTGGAAAACAGTTCACATAAATGCATGAATGTCTTTGTTGCGGCTGTACCTTAAATCTACATTGTTTACACAGTTCTGTACCATTTTCTGTGGTAGACTCCGATGGCTTTTCACACATTTCACACTGTGCCCTGATACACCGGTATACACAGCTACGATTATTGTTAGCCTGTACAAGGGTGTACGTATTCACACATTTCATGCAATGCAGGTACACCCTGTGTCCCAGATATAGTCATTCACACAGAAATGTGTACTTGGGTAGGCTTCTTTCAGTGCTGTGCTGGGTCCGGCATCAGTAGTGTGAACAATGAGGTGCAGCAGTGCTCTTCTCAATGTCAGAACAGCCATTTTAATTCTCCAGCAATTACCCCAACATAGTGTTGTTTGGGGTACCATGAAATGTGGTGGCGTGTTAAAATGGTGGCTCAAGTCATGCTGGTACTGAAAGGGGTGCCAAGAAGGAGAAAGACATTTTAGGAGTGCATATACTACATAGGGAGAGGGAAGGTGCTAGCTATTGTATAAGGCAGATATTTTCAACCACTGTGCTACAGCACAGGTGTGCCATGGGAGGTTTTTTTTGGGGAGGGGAGGGGAGGGGGTCACTGATTATTAGTAGGGCCATTGGGGAATATGAGCCCCCTGCTGGCAGTACAGTGTGCCTTGTCAATTGTCAAAAACTGATGTGTGCATTGACTATTAACATAAGAAGGGCCCCACTGAATCAGCCCACAGTCTCATCTAGTCCAGCTGCCTGCATATCACAGTGGTTCACCAGATGCTTCAGGGAGCACACAAGTCAATTAGATACCTGCCTCTCGTTGCCACTCCCCTGACCATTTTAGCACCTTGTCAGTGTGCCATGAGATGAAAAAGGTTGACAATTGCTGGCCTAAGAACATTGCACGCTGGTGTTGGGCCTGAAATACACACATGGATGTCAGCATTGATCCGCCTCCTGTCTGTGAGTAGATTCATATATGCCACCATCAGCCCGTGTAGCCCCTTGAAATGCACTACATGGATATGTTTTGCAGTGACATGCCTTGGATGCCACCACTGCCTCTTCTGCTCAAAGCAAATGGCTTGCACCACACCCCGTTTAAGCCTTATGGGCTAAGTGTGCTGGGTGAAGTTGGGGACGAATCACATTGGAAATCTGGAAAAAGCCGAGGTCCAGAGAGCTCTTTCTGCACAATATGATAATAGTACTGCTAGGGTAAGCATGTAAACAGCAGGCTTGCTAGATCAGAACATTCAGAACAATAAACTGCAGAATACAGACATTTCACTGTGAGACCTTAACTACGTTCTATGACTTTGGGTTGCTCTAGATAGAATGTGACAAAAATACACTATTTTTCTTATCTAAAGAAATACAGAAATCTGTCAAAGAAGGGCAATGAATGTGTCTGTATTTCCTATTCTCCTGCAGAGTGACTGGTGTGGCAGGCTAATGGAAGGGGTTCCATCTCCCACTGCTTCCTAAGCTGCAGAATGGCTGGCTGCAGATAGAGTCAAAGGGGAGGCAGAAGCTGGGCTAGGGAGGTCAATAGAAAGGTGATGCTCCTTAAGTAGTATATGGAACAGTCACACATTAAACCAAGGTAGCCAAGAAAAACACTATTCTTAGGGCACAATCCTAACCAACTTTCCATACTGACATAGTGTGCCAATGGGGCATGTGCTGCATTCTGCAGTGGAGTAGTAGCCAGGGAGGCTTCCTCAAGGTAAGGGAATATTTGTTCCCTCACCTCAGAGATGCATTGCCCATACCCCAGTGCTGGAAAGTTGGTTAGGATTGTGCTTTTAATTGGGTAAGGCTTCTGCTGCCATTCCAACACAGCATTGCCTGCTTTGTGGGGTGGGTATACAATTCACTGCCCTTATCAGTTGCTTGGAGCACATTTAGCAGGTGAAATTTTTTCTTCCTAATATCAAGCTGTAGTGTGGAGAGACAGCTTCACCTGGTGAATTTCCTCCTGTTGGGCAACTCTCAAAGTTCCGGGAGGCCTGAGAAAAGAAAAAGAAAAAAAAGTTCGTATTCTGTGCTGTGGTTGGCATACATACACAATCTTTTATTTCTTACGTTTCCCTGGGATCCATTTCAGCGTGCTGGTTGTACGTTTATAAGAAGTCAAATGCAATTTAATTGTAGGAAAGCATTTGTATTCAAAAAGCAGGCAAAAAGCTCATAGGCGCGGATGCGCGCAAAAAGTCCTCAACCCCGAGCCGAAGACAAGCTAGAGGTCAGCGAAACGCCATAACTATCCTGGGGGGTGATGGTAGTACCGTAGTAGCAGCAGCAAACTGTGAACAGAGCTTCTGTTTCACGGCTTATGCTGCGGAAGGATATTTTACCTTGTTTACCCTACAACCGGCTCATTGAGTGGAAAAGGGCGGGGGGGGGAGAGAGAGGAGGGTTGGCAGACTACTCGAGTGATTGATGCTTCCTTGGCTCAATGAGGAGGGCGCTCAGCGTGGGGCGGGCTTTCTCCGCTGAGCCTGTCTGCTATGCGGCGGCGAGGACGGGGCAGTCAGTCAGCCTTTGCACCGAGGCTGGGTGTAAATGTGCTGGAGTTGCAGTCGCGGCTGCCTCTGACATTGAGTAGTGAGACACAGCAAGAGAGAATCCCAGCCACGTAAGTAGCTATTAATACATGGTGGGGAGATGCTGTCTTGCTGAAAGGGATTGGCCCAGCCATCCCTTTCCTCCCCCTTCTTCTACCTCTAGGAATAAAGATCTGCGCCTGAAATAATATATATATTTTTTTAAAGTGGGTGAACTGAATTCCCTCCTCCCATTCGCATCTCTGGACTCTGGGGGAACAAAGAGGAAGTCGTCAAGGGGGGGTTCCTGCTTGCATCATTTTTTTTTTTTTTTGTGCGTGTGTGGTCGCTAATGGTTTTTTCTTTTGGCTTGCATTTGCATTGCACTCACGATTGGGTTGATACCGAACGAAAGAGCGAATTAACTCAGCGCCATGGAAAACTGAGAGCATCGATCTATTCTTGTCCTTGATTGCACTTCTTGTCTGTTCAAAGCGGGGGGGAAATCATCGTTGCAGCGCGTGGATCTTTGTGCACCGCTCTTCCTGGTGGCGACGGTGCCGTTCATTGTGAGAACCTCGCTTCCCTCCATCCAAACCGGAATTTGAGTGAAGATCTATGACCAAATAGCGTGTATTCCGCTTTTAAATTTTTCTTTCCTTTTTTTCCCTTGTCGGTGGAGCTTCTTGCTGATCCTCTGAAGTTAAATGCTCCCTCTTTATTTTTTGTTGTATGTGTGCGTAGCCCTAGCTATCAGGAAAAAGGTTCAGACGCCATCTACAGTTAAAACGTTGGCATTTTTTTCCTTTTATTGAAAGAGCACGGAAAGGAAAATCCTGCCGTCTGTTGCAGCACGTTACCTAACCTCATTCTTTAAATCGTGTGACTTTTTTTTTTAAAGGAGTGATCAGAAAATGAAATATTGAGGACGACTCGACCTTCCTTCGCTCTTTCCTTTTTTATTTTTTTGTACTTTGTTGGAAAATACATTAGTATTAACCGCGAGGCCGCGTTTTGCAAGCGTCCACGATTTTCCATTTGAGTTACTTGCTGCTCTGGGGCAAAAGAGTCAGAACGTTCGAATCGAACGCGCCGGGGTTCGCTGGGAAGAACCTTTTCGATTGATCACACGCGCCTCCTCCTCCAGACTGCCCTCCTCCAACTCGGCTTTATAAATTGGACTCTAATCCCACGTAAACCTGCCCTCCAAGCACCCTTTCAACGACAGCACAAAGGCATTGTTGCTGCCCGCCTGTGGTAGAGCGGCTGATCTTCAGATAACCTAAAGAGTGCGTCTGCGTGTGCGAGTTGGGGGCTTCTTGGAGGGTTTGTTCTCTCCATCCCCATGAACATACAAAGGTCAACCCCCATCACAATAGCACGGTATGGAAGACCTCGGAATAAAACGCAGGATTTTGAAGAGCTCTCGTCTATAAGACCGACCGAGTCCAGCCAGAGTTTTAGCCCGAACCTCGGCTCGCCAAGCCCGCCAGAGACTCCCAACTTGTCGCATTGCGTTTCTTGCATCGGGAAATACTTGCTGCTGGAGCCTCTGGAAGGAGATCACAGTTTTCGAGCCGTGCATCTGCACAGCGAAGAGGAGCTGGTTTGCAAGGTAACAACTTTCCTTCCCACCACCCTTACTCTGTCTAGCGAGTTTATTTCTAGAAGGTACAGGAGTGGGAGGGGGGCAGCCACTGATTTTCGACGCTGGCTGCAAGTGATTAAACAAACGCAAGAAAAGCCTCGCGTATTGAAACAGCTCTCAGCAACTTTGCAGACAATGGCCAGCCACGTTATAACGGTGGCCTCGAGCCAGAGCCCGGGAGGGAGGAGGTCCGTGGGAGGAGAGTTGCATTTAAAGGCTCTGTCGTTGCATATGCAATCTAATTTACCTCGTCTCCCCATTTGCTTTCGAAATGTGAATCCCTTGTTAATTGTGCGACAGGATACTTTATTTCCGTGTGTGTGGGTAAAAAGCCATTGGTCTGTGCAACCTGAGGACTGCAGACTAGCAGCTTTGTCTAAGACTGTAATCCTATACGTGCTTGCTCACCACTCCGCTCAGTGGGACTTACTTTCGAGTAAACCTGTCTAGGCTCAGGCTGCATACATGATTTTTTAAAAAAAAATCTTTGGTACCAAGCCCTCTTTCATTGGTGAATTGTTTGCAAACACCATCTCCCCACCCCCAGAGCACATGCACGTTCCACCCAAAATTAAGAACCCTGCACACCAATGCGTTTTTTGTTAGGCGAGCAAACAAAAAAAAATCTCATATTTGGTAGATTGTTGGCTTTTCATTCTGTGGCCTTCTCAGCTCCTGCTTGAAGGTGAGCTGTAGGAAAAGGAAATCCACATGCTTGCCTGTGTAGAGAAGAGGCTTCCATTCACTCAGAGGCAATACTCTTTCCTTTGTTCTATTCCTAAACTGCTGCGGTTACTCCTCCAATGTGACTCGTGTGCCAGACTTCTGTTTTAGTCATTTGAGCCGTACACCAGGAGCAGTTTGTGTGTTGGCTGTGGAAAAAAAGAAAGAAAGAAAAAAGCCACACTCCCATCACTTGTTTAATTTTAGCATTGTCCCCGCAAATGTACATTTCTTTTAAACCCATAATCTGTACAAATTCTTGGTGTTGCATTGACAAGCTGTGAAGCTAACAGTTGAATTATTTAAGGGTGTCAACGAGTCGAGCACAGGCCACAGGCTTGTTGATGAGTGGATGTTTTTATTTAGGTGCATATGCAGTGGGAAAATTAAATTACATCCCCCCTTTACTTGTTAATGGCTTGCTTTGCAGGGCAGTGCAAATGTACTGGCCACCTGTGAGCTGTGAACTTAATACCTCTGAATCTTAATGACTGTTTAGTCCTCAAAGGTTTATACCTGATTAGGTCAAATAGAGCCTCTGACCTTGCAGGACTTCCACTGCAAGATGCTGGAAATTGGAGTAATTGTGTGGAAATGCATACATTAGTTTGTCAAAATACATGCAAAGCAAACTATTATTAGCTCCCTACTGCAGAAAGACCAGTTGAGGGCCAAGTAATAAGATCATTGCATGTAAAAATGCAGGAACCTTGCAAAGTTGCTTCTCTGCTTGACACTTTTCCAAGAACTAGTGATTAATTTTTAGGTTAGTAGCAGTCATACTCTGTTTTCTCTGCCCCCCCCCAATATTATTTGTGATTAGGAGAGGCAATGCCATGTAACAAAAGTGTGCCTTGCACACATGTAGGTTGTTCTGCCATTGTCTTGAAATTGTAATGCATTTCAGTTGTTCGATCGTATTAGGAGTTTAAGTTTTGAGGATACCATCAAGCATTCTTAAGCTCAGTGTCAGCCAAAAAACCCCTATTTGAACACCATCACTTGTAACATTTTCCATAATTAATGACTCCCTTAAAACACCTCTTTACTGCCTTGTTTCCTCCTGTAATGCCTCCTGATACAGAGGTATTAAGTTTTTGCTCCTTTTTTATACTGAAAATAGGTGGATTTCTTCCCTAAGCATGAGGTTCAGACAACAAAGGCATGCTGATGAAGCTTCACTTACATTGTCTGGCACCCTTATTATTCATTATGACCTACTAGAATCCAACTGATTTCTGTTTACTTCTTGCTAGAAAGACCTAAATTGGTTTACTGTTGATTGACTAATTTTACAGATTTGTGTGTATGTAGCTGAATACACAGAGAGGTGCTAAAAAACTATGACTGCACACTGCCTCTGGGAACATTTTCTACTTTTCAACTCACATAGCCTGCTTCTACGCTAAAGGGCTACAAAGTTCAACAAATACAAGCCTTTCATAATTCAATCAAATTGCATTTTTTAATGAAAATTCTTATTCATACAAGGATTACACATGTCAAAGTACAGTACTTGGAAAATTCAAGAGGCCTGATTTCCAAAGAGGCCAGGTTGATTGTAGGGAATGTACATCTATTCATTTATTCCAGTAGTTTTGATGTAATAGTTAACATGTTCCCTATGACATGTGAGCTCTTTTCTTCTCCTTCGTGAGTAGGTTGTGCATGTCTGATGTAGTGGAATCTCATGGTGGTACAAATTGTGATGCTCCTCACTTTTCAGTAGGCCAGTTGACCTACATCAGTAAAAGAATCCAGTCTTTTCAAAATTCTGGATGCAGAGCAGGAGCAATGATGGAATGCTGCAGTTTGCACATTACTAAAATACTACGAAACAGTTGTGGGAGCCCTTGAATGTAGTGGGACTTCTGGTTAGGCAGAGGGGGTGGTCTGTAAGTCTTCAAAGCAAGTTCTTCCTTCTCAGAAGAGTGCCTGGCACTTTAAGGCAGGTTTGGCGCGTGTTAAAGTCTACCCCAGTTCACTTTCACATTGCATTTGAAGGACAACAAAACATATGCTTCCAGGCTTGCCACATTTATCCTTATATATTGTGCAATATGGTTCGCCTGTGTTCTTCAGTTAGAGCATTAATCTGGTTTTGTAACTTCCTGACCTTCATTATTGAGGGACAAAGACATCTGAGGCACACAGCACTGGGAGTCTTTGTCATGCCTTCGGTGCCTGTTCTTTCCGCAGGGCACCCCTCACTTACAGAGAGCTGTTCCTCTTGCTTTGAATCTGTGTGGCTTCTCAGAGTCTCCAGCACTGATTCATTCATAATCTCTGGATTAGTGTAGCATTTTTATATTTGAATTTCCCAGAATGCTTTATGCTTTCTTACCATTCATTCACAAAAAAGTGCCTGCCATTCAAGAGCCACTCAGCTGTTGAAAGGGACACTTTAAAGGGGCTAAACTTTTAAATGGTGGTAAGGAGGAAAGGCAAACCTATTAGGAACACTTCTTTCTCAGGGATAGATAGCAGGGTTTAGTCAAGTCCTGAGAGGAAGATTCCCATCTGTCCAACAGTGCAGCCTTGGTTCTTGGCTCCCCTACCTTTATTTATTTTATTATGCCTGTTACCTTGCTTCTTCCATGAGTGCCAAGTCACAACCGAAAGGGCTCTCTCACCTGCCTCATCCCACCCCTGGCTATGTGAACACCAAGAGGAAAGTGTGTGTCCATTGCATAGCAACAGAAGCCGTGGCTGGATTGTATTTGCCTCAGCTGCTTGTGAGAGACAGACAGGGGACTTTTTGCCCCTCCTCTCATGTGAACATCCAGGGAAGCCTTGGCAGAGTGTTGTGGATACATCTTGGCTACTGAATCCTGTGTACATGCCAAAGTTAGGCACATAGACATGAGCAACTGAGGTCCAGGGAGAGATTTTTAGCTCCTCTTGCTGTTCACATGGGGAAGCAGAAGGAAGATGCGGGGGGGCGGGGGTTACAGTGTAATTAGGATTGTACTGCTTCAGGTAAGGCCCTTGCTTCTTCAACTTCAGCAAAGAAGTTTTTTTTTTTCCCTTGACTGCTCCCCCACATTAAGGAAACATGGGACACCTACCCACTCACCTCTGAAGTGGCATGATCCGCTCTACCACCTCATGGTGTGTATGTCTGCATATGCTGGAGAGTGAGGGGGGGGCAAGTTGCACTCAGATGGTAGTGCAACTTGGATTATAAATCAAATTCAGACATGTCATGTAGCGGGTACGCGGGGGTACGCGAGTACCCGTTCCTAGGATTAGGGCTGGCCCCGCCCACTCATCGACTCCGTCGGTGCTCCGTTCCGCCCCCTGCAACTTGAATTGCCTGCACGTTTGAGTTGCCTGCATGTTCTCAGAGCCAGGCAGGCAGGCAGGCAGGCAGCGGAGCGAGGGAGACCGATGGCGGTGGCAGCAGCATGAGCATGTAGGTTGCCTGGGGCTCCCTCCCGAGGAGACGTGGCTGTTGCTGGGGGGGGGGAATTGGTAGCCCGCGCGGCGGCCCTGGGGAAGGCCTGGGCCTTCTCCCGGGCCGCTGCACAGCCTACCGAGGAGGCGCGGCGGTTCCTAGGTTCCAGCTATGACCTCACTTCTGGTGGGCGGGCCCCGACACAAGTGCCAATCAAAAGTGAGTACCTGTTGCTAAATCATTTAGATGCCATTACTGGTCAAATTATATTATTTGTGTGAGCCGGGCTAAGCGTGTGGTGTTGTTTTCTAAAGGCCTACAATGTAACAGCATTGGCAATCAAATTTTAATGGATATCGACTGGATGCTTGGCTGTTACGGAGTTTCTTGCAGAGAGCTGTTTGTGTGTGTTTATTGTAATTTGGATTTTTCTTCTCATATGATACAGGAAGTCAGTACAGTTCTTACCCTAACCAACATAATTTACCTTGTCTCTGTTTGCAGTAGCTTCCGTAAGGGAGAAAGCACTTGGAGTGCAGAGGCTGCTTTAATGAAAGTGCCTATTATAATCTTAGCCTCTTCTGTGCTGTAGGTTTTATTTGTTAGGAGGTAGTGTGTCTGGTAATGCAGTGTCTCTTGCTCTAACCTTTCTTTTGTCATCAATTGCCTCTCTCTAGGTGTTTGATGTTGGCTGCTACCAAGAATTGCTTGCACCATGTTTTTGTCTGCCTCCTCACGACAATATCAACCAAATTACTGAAATCATTCTCGGGGAAACAAAAGCATATGCGTTCTTTGAAAGGAGCTATGGGGACATGCATTCCTTTGTTCGAACCTGCAAAAAGCTGAAGGAGGAGGAGGCAGCCAAACTGTTCTATCAGATAGTGTCGGCCGTTGCACACTGTCATGATGGCGGACTGGTACTGCGGGATCTCAAGCTGCGGAAATTCATCTTCAAGGATGAAGAAAGGTAACAAACTCCTTCCCCCCTCCCACCAAAATATTGGGATTGCAGTGTGACTGGGTTGTTCTGACAATGAGGGTTGATAGTGCCACTGTTATGGTTAAGTGCCACTGCTGTGTCGCAGCGGTAGACATATTCCTATCTGTTTTGATGGAGATTAAGCAAATGAGAAGTAGTCTGTTTTGGACTTGGCTTCCCCTTGGGCTGAGGGGATCATGATGCTTTGTCACCAGTTAGATTCTGTAGCAAAGTTAGCACAGTTTCTTTTGCAGTGTAGAGAGCACCTTTCCAAACGTGTATGTATGTATGTTTGTGTTAGTCCTGCACATATACCTTTTGAACTGTGGAATTTCTCCCTCCTTTTAGTTTGGGAGGAAAGTTTAACTTTTAATTTAAGGAAAAAGGTGCTTCATCTGGTTCTTCTTTTTTAACAGCAGTATAAATACTGCTACACACAATAGCAGTACTGTGTGATTGAAATAATGTTTACAGCACATTACCATCTTATTAAGAATTATAAAAAGCATCACAATGAGAACCGAAACAGAAAACCTCAGGACTGTCATATTACAATTTGAGTGTTAACATAATCCCTTGACGTGTCCCATTTCCAGTTGTCAATAAAAAGATGCCATTTATCATGAAAGGGGCCACTTGTTTGCATTCTCCCTTCCTCTATATACTTTGCACTGTAACGGTTCAAAACCATGTAATTCCAGTTTTTGTTGTCTTCGGTAGCAGATGGTGTTGTCATTGTCCAGTTGGTTGTAAGTGGGAGTTGTGTCACTATCAACGTATAAGTTGCTATGGTCATGTTAGTTTCTCACATGCCCTTGCAGTGTGTGGCAAACTGCCTCCCTCCACCTGGTGTTGGACTTTATATTTTGTAGCCCAGTATGTCTTTCATATTCAGAAATTTCCTCAAATATATCACCGTTTTACATTCCCACCATACGTGGGTAAAAGTGCCTCCATATTGCATCAACAAACTGGTAACATCTATTTCAAGTTTGCATAGCATACAATACTACCTGTGCAGCAGTTTATAGTCATTTTAACTGGAAAGCGTATCATATTCATTGAGATGAATTCTGAGGGTCATGATGTCATGATAGTGCTTTGACCCATCCTAGGTGGCTTCTAAAAGCATCCTCCTTGGTGAAGATTTTTTTTGGGGGGGGGGGGTAATATGAAGGACCTGTTTAAATGATGCCCTTGGCTAGTAGGGACATTGCACAAAACGGATCACTGGCCTGCTGGTATTGGTTATGGAAGTGGTTGTAAAAAACAGAATTGAAGGGAATGCTTTCTGGTTCCAGAAATCGGAAAGGCAGGCAAAAACCTAAATGTCTACCATGGTGGTTCTCAAACTTTTTAGCACCAGGACCCACTTTTTAAAATGATAATCTGTCATTCCAGGTCCCACCGGAAGAGATGTCATGGCCAGAAGTGCCATCATTATGACACCAGAATCTGCTGCTTTCCTGAGAATGCGGCAATGATTTTCATTATTTCTCAGCCATTCCCCAATAGGAAAGTGTATCAGAAAGCCTATTTACAACCTTGACACAAGCAACACAACCACACAGCCCTCCCCCTTTCCAGCATCCGCTCTTCCCATATTTACAATATGGCTGCCCTAGGTGCTTCACGACCCCACAGTTTGGGAACCACTGCTCTAACAGACCCTTTAACAGACCCAAAGCTTTGGCTGATGACCCAACTGTTTTTCTAAGAGGGGCTACAGTCTGGTGATGTCAACCACAGCACTGGAAGATGTTTAGATTCTCAGACTTGTAACTTATGGGATTTGTGTGGCTTCTTTCAGAAACTGATTTTGTATGGTCACTTCAGTTTGGAGTTGAGTATGCAGTAAGCGCACGACATAAGCTTGCACAGCATTAAGCTGAACTTGAAGGGGCCTTTTGGAATTCTTCTTTAATGTAATGAATTAAAATGTTAAGATGGATTCTTAAGTACTGCTAAGAATACCTGTGTAGCTACAGGGATGGAGGAAACAAGGCAGTGGAAGGGCATGGTTTGTTTTGCTTTTATAATGTCCCATAAAAACAGTAGGTAAAATTCTGAGATGTTCAGATGGCACAGAAAAGAGGAATATTTTGATAGTTATGGCTCTGTCCTCCGTATATTTGCACCGTAAGTAAACAAGCCTGCGTGACAGAGTATCTTCTGCAAACCAGTATACTTTGAGTCTGGGAATTAGAATTACCCCTCTGTGGTTATCTGTGACCTACATTGTATGCCATGCTAATGCTGCATCCGCACAGCATTTGAATCTTAGTAGAACAATGAGGACTAGAAGCAAAATATTTATAAGTATCAGAAAATGGCTGTGTTATCACCTCTCCCTTGTAGATTTCAAAAAAAAACTCATCTTCCAATTTATTTCGCAAGTGAGTGGAAACATAATAACTAATATTCTTCCCCTCCTTTTTTTGGCTATCTTTAAATCAGCCTTCAAATTTATCCCTTGTTGTTTCTGATAGTTTCAGATCCAGGAAGCTTTTTAAATGGCCTTTTCCAAATATACTGACAATTTTAAGTATAGATACAACATTTGTATGTCACCCATGTAAATCTGCCTCTCTTGTTCCTTTCTTTCCTCACCCTTGCCCATGGACTTGGAAAATTTCTAGCCTCTGGCTGGTCACATGGCTGTGATAGAATGCGATGGGCATGTCTGTAGGAAGTGCTGGTGTACATGTAATAATCTGGTGGGGGTTGGCCTTTTCGCATTTAATTCTTTTTTGAACTGTGAGGACTGTTGCATGTGGAGCCAATTCAACTCAGAAGCTCCTCCTGTTTTTGTGTTCCAATACCCCTAATTTTGGAATGCAAACCATTGAAGAGATAGGAGTTGGTC
>JAJKFI010000169.1:925339-961908 GCA_029204185.1 Lerista edwardsae | reverse complement strand
GGAAGTGAGAACTGCTGCAGTTCCCCATTTCAGTAACCTATGTGGAATGCTGTGGCCTTGAACATCCTATTGCAACTTGCGAGTTGAGGTTCCCAGTGGATGTTTCTTTTCACAGGCTTGAGGGGTTATTTAAGAGGAAATGGGGGCAAAAATTCTATCTAGATATTTTCTCTCTTTTGTGCAAGTCTGTTGGGTGTGTGTGTGGGAGAGCAATCCCCTTTGTGCTTCATGGTTGGTTGGCGCATGTTTCCTATTGGTATGAATTGCTAATTTCTCTAGTTTTTTTTATGTTCACTGTTTTCTGTTTGTCTGCATTGATTCTCCCTTATTTCCTAGAGGCAGAGCACTGTGGTTTTGCAAGCTCTGTATTTTGGTGTGCGTGCGCTCTTTTCCAGTCTGGTTTATGTTATGCTTATGACTGTGATGTCATTGACTGTGGTGCAACTGCATAACAGTGATTTTCAACCTTATTTTCCAGGAAGTGTAAGGGCTTGCCTTTCACTGGTGTATGAGTTGTGACTGTCATGCAGTGTTCTTATCCACAATGCCTGGGAATCGCGTTTCATTACTTCACATGTCTGCCCTGTGAGAGTGTGTGTGTGTGTGTGTGTGTGTGTGTGTGTGTGTGCGTATTGTATAGCTGGCTGTTGTGGTTTCTGTTATTTCTGTCTTGTGGATAGTGCTTTGACTGCTAACTTGTTTTAACACTTGTGTCTTTGGAATGAAGCATTGACTAGGCTAGGGGTGTCAAACTTATTTCGTACAACAGGCTGAATAGCATTTATGATGCTTGCTGAAGGCCAGAAGTGATGTCATTAAGCAGGAAGTGTTTTCATGAATCAGGTCATGAACAGAAACAAGTACATGTTCTCACTTCGGACCTCATTAACTGCAAATAGAAGAGAGAATACACAAATTGATCATATTTTCAAGATACGGGAGAGCCCAATTATCATGTGGGCCACTCTTTCACCAATGACAGCTCAGTAACGGGTCTGTACTGGAAGAGCCCAAGGGTAAGATAAAAAGCTTTTTGCAGGCTGCATCAGGCCTCTGGGACTAATGCTTGACACCCCTGGACTAGGTGAAGAGGGAGCAGTCCTAATCTTGATGTTCTAGATAGTATGATGACTCTCCACTCTTGTATCCCTCCTGTGCCATGTCTCTTATTTAATTCCCACAATTGCAAACTCTAGATCCCTTGTTATGGCTTCAGTGTCTGAATTGCATCATAGGCATGCAAGGTGGCAAGTAACAAATTTGTGTCTGTCTAAAGGCATGATCCCATCTGCCTTGCATATCTGTCCATGGAAGGTAAGATCTATCTATTACCCACAGGTAAACCAGTGCCTGGAAAAGAGACTTTCTAAAATGGAAGCTTAGAAGTCATGCACAGTCTGGGTGTGGCGTTTGCTTTGAGTAATATATCTTTTCCTATTGCAGGTATTTTTTTTCCTGCCAGGGAAATTATTAAATGTTTGAAGGGTCTTTTTTTTAAGTCTTCAATTTTATCCAAAAATTAGCTGTCACAATATTTTACACTTAAAGCTCAAGCTTGTTAATCAGTCTTGTTAATAGAAGTTGAGGTTTTTGGAGCTCTTTTTGTGTGTTAAGGTTTTGTTTGGCATGCTTGGTAATGCTGATTTGTGTGTGTGTATGAGAAATCTGCATACAGGTGGGAATTATTTGTTTACAAAATATCTCGTTCAATTTGATACTTGAGAACAGTGGTTCTCAAACTTTTGAGCACCAGGACGCACTTTTTAAGATTACAATCTCCCCAGGACCCATCAGAAGTTATGTCATGGCTGAAAGTGCCGTCATTGTGATGCCTGCTGTTTTCCTGAGGATGCAGCAATAAGTTGGGTTTAGTTTATTTCTCAACCATTTTCCAATAGCAAAGTGAATCAGAAAGGGGAAAAAAAAACCTATTTACAACTTTGTACAAGCAAATTGTACAAGCAAAATACAGGATGTCCACAAAGTCTCTTTACAATTTCAAACTTGTATTACAAAAACAAATGAAGAGATACATGTATGGAAAGTATACAATATTAGGAGTATATATTGAAGTTTATTTTGCATCAATTCATAAACCTCTATAAGTGCACCATTGGTTGCGGGCAGCACATCAAGGCGATAATCGATTTCCTGCCATGTTCGCTGTAGCGTAGTCTCATCAGTGGTGGCAACGGCATCAGTGAGCCTTTGCTTCAGGTTCTGTACACAATGTCTTTTAACGTAGCCCCACAGAAAGAAATCTAGGGGCGTGGTATCATTAACATATCTCATTTGCATTTTTTGTGATTTCTTGACATTGTAAAGAGACTTTGTGGACACCCTGTACCTACATAGCCCACACCCTTCCCAGTGTCCCATCTTCCCATATTTTCAGTTATGGCTGCACTAGGTACTATGTGACCCATGTGTAATTAGCTCTTGACCCACCTAATGGGTCCTAACCCACAGTTTGAGAAACACTGCTTTAGAAAGTATTTGCCAGTATGCAGGCGTATTATGATACTTCCATCAAAAAATGATTCATGTGAAAGGGTGGCATTCCTTGCAAATGGCACCCAGTAGATAGAAACCTACCATGTCAGTTTCCACATCTATCAGGTTCCTAGATCAAGGCATGATTGAACCACAGGAAAATGACTTTTGTGTCACTGTGGTACAGAGTGGATTTGATTTAAATCACTAGCAAAAAAGACTTGATTTAAATCAACTTGATTTAAATCATAATTTTTAAAGAGCAGGTGTCATCTCTGTCCCGCAGTGGCTCCTCCTCTGACCCGCTGTTGACTCACTCACAGTCCCATTCACTTTAATGGGATGGCTGGTGATGCAGCAGTGACACAACAAGGTGAGGTTCATGGCAGATGCCCGCTAACAGCCGCTGCCATGATGGATCTGAAATGACAGGTGCTCTTTCAATGTAAGGACTCATTCTTGCTGGAATCTTTAATATTTGCAAACAAAATTCCTATTTAGAATAATAAGCTGTCAGGTTAGTAAAACAGTGATATCAGAACCGATTTTAGGTTAATAGGTTAATCACACATAGTTACAGTTCGTAGTGTACATAGATTTGCAAAACAATGGGATAAAGGAATAATCCTGAACTTTGTCTTATGATTTATCTCATGGTTACCGTGAAATTGTGTGAATACATCAATGCAGTGCATGAATCTGAGCTTGCAGAGCTTGGATTCATTGAATAAGTTTACCAAAAATGTAAATATTACAGAATATACAGCCTCATGCTACATAATTAAGCTCCATTTCATGCTGAATAAACTAAATTATTAATGTATTTTAAATAGAAAACTATCTTTAGATAGATTTAAAATAAATTTGATAAAAATAAAAAAAATCCAATTTAAAAAAAAAATCATCTATTTTTATCCACCCTGTTGTGGTACCATATGAATTGGGCTTAACCCATAATTCACTGGCCATATGTGTGCAGCTCTATTGCATTCCTATAGTATTCTGCATATCTTATCACAGTTACTGGGATAGTTCTAATCCTAGGCTTCCTTTGAAAATTCAGTGAAAGGACACTCTGTCCACCAAAAATGCGACTGGAGATGCAAGCTGTTACATTCTTACTGGTTGCCAAGTAGTAGAAATCTCATAGCTGTGACTTCTGGTTTTATCCACCTGTCACGCTTTATTGCAGTCAGCTGATTTACAGTTAGAGTTAGTAACCTTTTAGCAATGCCTTAGGAAAGGGGGGGGGAGAAAGAAACACAGCCTTTTATGGTAGGTGCAACTTGGCTATTTTAAAATGTATTCCAAGGTTGAGAGCTTACATTTGTTTGTTGCAGAACATATGAAGCTGCCTTTTACTAGCCCTGTTCAACTGTTATAATTCTGGGCATGCTGTATCTGGATAGAGGAGAGGTGGCAATTGGAGCATGGTTTGGTACCCATACCAAAGCCCCTTGGAGCTGACATGCTCCATAGCTATGTCTTTCCTGTCTCCAAACACCATTTGTGTGAGAGCGCAATCCTAATCTGGAGTTAGGCTTGCTCCCTGAGGAACATACTGTAAGTCCAGGAATACTCCCCCCCCTTTGATTTGGATTACTGATTTGCCAGTCATGGTAAGAAGTGGTACCAACTAATGGCATTCAGAAATGAGCTGTGCAACCTTATTCTGCAGGTCTCTGATCTGCTGTTGAGACTGGCAGGAAGCCGTGGGTTGGGCTGAGTCAGCATACCTGATACCAGAGAAGTTTCCATTCAGAAACTTAACCAAAAAGCGTATGAGTCTTTTTGTACATCATCATATATAGGCCATCTTTAAATGTACCGCTTAAAGTCTCTATGGTGCTTGAGGGGTATTTCTCCCCCCCCCCAAGAATAGCTCAAATAGAAAGGTAGAAAGAACATAAAGAATGTATAAACCTTCACAGAAATCAGGAATCTGAGCAAGAAATCCCAGTAGAAAGTGTCTGGGTAAGAACAAAAGGAAAGTGGAAAAAGAGTGGTACTTTCATGGGAGTTGACTATAGACCACCTGGCCATGCAGAAATCATGGATGCTCCTTTCCTATACCAGATTACAAGTTTTCCGAGAGGCATGCTGTAGTGGCAATGGGGGACTTCAGCTATCCCATCGTCTGCTGGAAATTTCTTGAGAATGGGGCGGCAGGGGGAGGGGAAGTCCAATAAATTCTTGCCTTACCTTTCTGACTTTATTCTTCAGAAGGTGGAAGAAGGCACTAGGGCAATTTCTCTCAAACTGTGGGTCGTGACCTGATGTCAGGTGGGTTGTGGAAAGCTGGGAACTGCCATCTTGGAAGCTGCTGACCTTGCTCTTGCTATATAATATTCCTTTTGTGAGTGTTTGCATTTTTGAGGGACAAGGGTGGAATGGGTTCAAAGGACAGCATGAAAGTGATGAGGAGTCTGAAAATAAACTCACTTGAGAAACGGTTAAAGCAGAAGAAGACTAAGATAGCCGGATAGCTCTAGCAACAATTAAGTGATATTCTCAATATGGTATTTCTTTAATTCCTTCCCCCCCTTTCCTGTCTTCTACCTGGGTGGTGTTCTTGCTCTGCTCTTCCTTGTTTTTATTTGATGTCTGTGTTGGGAATGTACAATTTATCTTTCCTGGGGGAGCCACACACCCACTATGAATCATGATTCTAGTATGGAGATAGTCTTAGTTACCTTGGAGCTGAGAAGCAAGGTCAAAATGAGTACCATCTTAGCTATAGAAGGTGAAAGCAGAGAACGGATTTCATCCCAGAAACTACCTGTAATCCTAATTATGTTTGCATTAGTCAGTGTGTGGGAAGACTTTTTTTTTTGTCCTTCCAGGCAGTAAATTTCATTTGTCAAATGAAAGTAGAACTTAGTTATGCAACTCACTTGGCATCAAAGTTCATACTACTTTTTCAACTAACAAGCTTCCTTTTGGATTCCAGCAAGCCATCAAAGATTATTCTTCTTTGTAGATTTTATATGTAAACTTGGCTGCCTTCTTTGACTCTTTCATATATAAAAAAGCCAGCCAGCCAGCCACTTGGCTTTTCTTTCCAATCAGCCCCTTTAGCCTACCTATATCAGATATATTTTAGTGACCTGGTTAATGTGTTTTTAATGTGTTTGCAAGGCTGGTATAATGATTGCCATGCACATTTTACTGAGAAGTGATATAACAATAACTACTATCCAGCAATTCTTTTCTTACTGTTCTAACCATTGTAAAGCAGTGGTTCCCAATCACGTTAGCACTGGGACCCACCTTTTATGTATGACAACCTATCGGAACCCCCCCCCCCCCAAGACGGGAAGTGAAGTGCTGAAGAGTTTGATTAATAAATACAGTATATACTCGTATAAGTCGATCTAGTTTTAAGCCAAAAATCATGGAATTTGCCATGCCCCGTGGATAAGTCGAGGGGGAAACTTACGGGTATCTGCAATTCTTTGGATTAGATCATTTTGCCTGATTTTACCCAACACCAGATTTTGACAAATGATCTACTAGTAATTGTAACCTATACAGTCTACCTATTTATTAAAGTGCAGGGAAAAACAAAATAGCAACATAACAAGCAACTATTAAACCAGTTGTTCCCAAACCTTTTAGCACTGGGACCCACTTTCAAAAATGACAGCCTATGGGGACCAGAAGGGATGTAATTAAACAGCAGGGAGACAAGGGGGAATAATGATATAAGACACACACAAAACTGTTCAAGACTAGAACTGATTAAGCATATCTGCCTGGACTAGAGGAATGCATGTCACTCTGTTGAGCTCAGTTTACCTGCGTGCAGAGCCCTTTACAGGCTTGATCTGGCTTCTGTAGGGATAACTGTTGTGCCAAATTATCTCTCTGCAATCTTATGTTCACAGTAGGCTAATTAGTTTCCCGTCTATCATCCAAAACCATCTTAGTTTTACACAAGGCACCACCAAACCCCACCACCCATGAAAAGTCAAAGTACAGCTTGCCTGCTCAGCCACAAAGGTCTTCCTTCCTCCTCCAGTTGGTGACTCCAGGGGCATGGCACTCACACAATAATTCCCCACAGTCTCCAAGAGCAACCTGAGTTCCAACCACAATCCCAACAGCCTCAACTATTCCCCACCCATCCACAACCCTTTTCCACCTCTCTGCACCCACATCAGTGCTCCTCCCAGGAGCTCCTTTTATCCCTAGGGACCTTGTTATCCCCAACTGGCTGCAGTTGTGAACTAGCTGCAGGCAAAGGCTCAGGCTTAACCCTGTAATTCCTGGCTGATAGACAAGGGGCCACTGCTGATATCATTCCCTATCTCCTGGGGTAATCTTCTGCAATTTCCATAACAATTACCCCCTTTCCCTAAGTTGATTTGTTATGTTCTTGCAAGGAAGAGACAGGAAACTCTCTCTCTCTCTCTCTCTCTCTCTCTCTCTGTCTGTCTCTCTGTCTCTCTGTCTGTGTGTGTGTGTGTGTGTGTGTGTGTGTGTTGCCTCCTCTTCCCTCAGATTCTTCTATATGCCTTGAGAGAAGAGCAGCATACCTCCCTGGGAGTAATACTTGGGAATAATAAAAGAGCCGTTTCTCCCCCCCCCCAATAGTTTGCACGGTATCTCAGCAGCACAGCCGTCTGGAACAAAAGAGAGCACATGGTCTGAAAGTTCATCTTGAAAAGAGCCTGCCCAATAGCCTGCCTGTTTTCCAAGCAGCCTGCTTACCTTTTGCAAGTGCATGCACAATGCTCACATGTAGCGGTTGAAGAGCCTTGCTGAATTTAGCTCACTTGTTGCAGTAAACACATGTTTACTTGTGAGTAAGTGCAACTCTGTAGCTCTGTTTAACTTTCAATACTTCTTAGCTTAGAGGAAGGGACTTCCTTCTTGAGTGTTTTTGGGGCGTACGTTCATCGGATCTGGACCATTTAGGCAGCATTGCATTCCTCTCAGCCTGCTCTTTCCAATGCACCATGGCACGGCTGCCTACTCATGACTAAATACGCACTGTGGCTCAGTTTCACTTTCCATAGGACTCCATTTTCCTCAGCTGCTTCTGAGCATGCTCAAGGCTGAGCATGCTCAGAAGGCTCTGCAGCTCCCTGGCTTACAAGCAGCTCCCTGGCTTACTCAGAACAGCTCAGCCATCCACCCAGCATGTGACTTTCAGGTACTTACTTTGCCCCCCCCCCAAATATAAATCGGGCCACGTTTTTCTAGTCAATTTTTAGGCAATTTTCTAGTCAATTTCTCGAGTTACGCATGATTATATACGGTAAGTGGGTGGGTTGGGTATATATCACATTCAGCCACTAGAGGTGCTGAATGTATTGCAGTGTAATGGAATAATTCCGTTCCATTCAGCACCTCTAGTGGCTGAATGTAATATATGCCCATGCTGGGAGACCCAGAAGTGTTTCTTTTGAGCTATTTTTAGCTCAATCCATGCTGTTTGACCATGGAACCATAGGAAATGCGATTTTTGGCACTTTTTTTTCTTTTTTTAAAGGGCATTTAAATGGTGACCCCAGTATTTGGAGGGCAGAAACCCCAGTAGATACTGTGGTTGCACTGTATTAATCCCCTGTCAGTGGGTTGAACAATCAAGCTTTCTCACCACGTGTTGAGGACCGGATAAAATCCTCCGGTGGGCCAGATTTGGCTGTTGGACTGGGATTTGGAGACCCCTGAGCTAAGAATGTGAATGAGGCCCAATTTTTTTGTTTATATCCCCCAATCAATTGTTCATTTAGAACCCACTTCTCAGTCATGGGTTTTAACTGTAGTTTCCAACTGAACCACAATACTCAAAAACCTTCTCCCCCAAATAAAATGCAAAAGGGGCTGTCCTTGCTCCATGTTGTTGTTTTTTCTAGTTCAGGGCGCAATCCTAACCTGGAGTTGGGCAGGTACAAGTTAAGATAGCAAAGTTGGGCCAGCACAAAGGCCACCGTAAAGTGCATTTGGACCACTCTTAGAGTCAGGGAGGATGGCGCACATCTGTGTGCTGGTCTTTCTGGCTCAAAGAGTGATCCAAATATACTTTTCCCTTGTGCTAGCCTAACTGTGCCGGCCTAACTCAGTCAATCAACAGGTACTTATATACCGCTTTTCAACACGAAGTTCACAAAGCGGTTTACAGGCAAATAGTAATAATAATAAAATTAAATGGCTCCCTGTCCCAAAGGGGCTCACAATCTAAAAAAATGCAGAACACCACCAGCAACAGCCACTAGAAAAGACACTGCACAGGGGTGAATGGGGCCAATTGCTCTCCCCCTGCTAAATATAAGAGAAACACCACTTGAAAAAGTGCCTCTTGCCCAGTTAGCAGGGGTCAACTCCAGGTTAGGATTGCTCCCTCAGTCTCCTCATTTCAAGCCATTGATGAGGATTCTGGCAATCTTTTTACTGCACTGGCTCCAAACTAGCAACATGATGATCCAGTCGCGTGGAATTTCTTTCTCTAAAATCAACCAACCTTGTTCGCAAAGAAGTATGGGTAACTGGACCTTCCAAAAGTGCCTTGGGACAAGCGAAAACCCGTATGTGGCATTGTTGTTGTTGTTCAGTCGCTAAGTCGTGTCCGACTCTTCGCGACCCCATGGACCACAGCACGCCAGGCCTCCCTGTCCTCCACTAGCTTCCTGAGTTCGCCCAATTTCATATTCATTGCTTCAGTGACACTATCTAACCATCTCATCCTCTGTCGCCCCCTTCTCCTTTTGCCTTCAATCTTTCCCAGCATGAGGGTCTTTTCTAAAGAGTCCTCTCTTCTCATCAGGTGGCCAAAGTATTGGAGCTTCAGCTTCAGCATTTGTCCTTCCAGGGAGCAACCAGGCTTGACTTCCTGGAGAATTGACCGATTGGATCTCTTTGCAGTCCAGGGGACTCTCAAGAGTCTTCTCCAACACCATAATTCAAAAGCATCGATTCTTCGACGCTCTGCCTTTCTTATGGTCCAGCTCTCACAGCCATACATGGCTACTGGGAAAACCATCGCTTTGACTATGCGAACCTTTGTTGGCAGGGTGATGTCTCGGCTTTTGATTAAGCTACACATTTCAAGCATTCAGAAGGCTTCATGTACGTTCTCATTCTTTAAAGCATCCCTGGCACATGGGCTGGTATTATGTGCATATAGCCAGTAGGAGCATTGAAGTTGAGATAATGGCGGTTTGCCCAAGACCAGCTAGGGAGTTCATGGCTGAGGTGACCTTTGAACTGGGAAGTTTGAAACCATATGCTTGGGATCTGTAGTTCAAGCTCTTCGCCAGCTATGCTGCATGTGCTTCCATTGCCATTGGCTGAATTAATCTGTCTCTGACAAGTGAAAAATGAGAGTGTGGGGGGACTGGTTTAAGTGCTCCAGGGATATGTGTCGGTGTGGCATTCATCCAAGTCGGAACAAATGACGTTAAGTAGGGGCTGTTCTGGAGAAAATAACTCTGCTTTGTGCACATGTGCGCTTCAGGCTCAAACAGCAGCGAGGTAGAACTTCTGGTCATGCTTTTGTATTATGTCAGCCTCCTGAATGACCAAAAGATTGGCTCAAGTGAGGTAGCCAATCTTCAGCCTGCTAGCTTGATGTGAGCCTAAGCAAAACGTGACAGACCTGGTGGCATTACCAACATGCTCCCCGCACCTTCACAGCAGAACTTAATTGGCCAAATTTTGGTTAGGCATGTGTGAAACTGGACCTTTGCTCCAGTTAAATAATTTCTTTTAATTTTAGGAGCCAAAGGGAGGATGCTATATGGACATTGAATGCTTTGCATGCCCAATTTTTTGGAGGAACATGCTTAGAAGGAGTGACTGGGAGAGGGGCAGTGGTCATACAGGTTGATTATCCCTTAACTAAACTGCTTGGGACGGGAAGGTGTCCAGATTTTGAATTTTTCTGGATTTTGGAATAATTGCATAAACATGAGACATGGTCCCTCTTGCTCTTTTCACTCTTACCCATTTGGGTGTCTGCTGGCCTCTTTGACATGGTTCAACAGTGTCTGTACACTGTACACACCACAGAGCCTAGAATAGAACTTACAGCTTGTATGTGGGAATGAGCACAAGACCTTCTTTCTGAGGTCTTGGACAAAGATATCTGGGTTTTGGATGTCTGGCTAAGGGATCATCTACTTGCACTATATGATCTCCTCATCCCCTTTCCTGGCGTACCCATATGAAGTGCTTTGTCCTTGCAGCCCAAGTTGCAGTGGTGGAGTTGAGAACCCTGGTGAGTCTTCATGCCTGGAGTCCTAAAGCAGGGTACCTACCTTCAGAGTAGACTAGTGTTGATCATAGGCTCTTCCTGCCTGTGAGATAGTGTAATGTTTGTAATCTCCAGTTCTCTAAATGAGGGGGCGGAGTGATGTCATTTCATGCTCTTGATATAGGATTGGTGTTCATTGCAATGACTCTCATTCACTGGGCATGTGATTGAGTCTTTGGTTGGAAGTCTGTCCTCCAAGATGGTGCTGGGAAAGTTGTCTGAGGCTTTCTGTTCAGACTTCAACTGAAATTCCACAAGTTGTTTTGAAATTAGGTTACTACTTCCTTTGTCTTGCAGCTTTGTGTGAGCATGGGATTCAGTTTAACTTCCATTAGTCACATCTTCAAATCTACCTATACTAAGTTTTTTTTCCCATTAGCAGTGGCACAGCACAATCCTATGCATGTCTACTCGGAAGTAAATCTCACTGTGTTCAGTGACACTTACTCCCAAGGAAGTCTGTGTAGGATTGCAGCTGTAGAGTCCCAGTGGCAAAGGGATTAAGCTGGTAGTAATTTCTCATCAATGCAAGTGTTGCTACGCTGATAATATATAATTTTTTTTTCTGCTGGCATGGCAGCGCAAGGCAGGTTTAGGAGCAATTGTGTCCTGCTCAAAGGGTCTAAACTAGGGATAGGGTTACACTGTAAATCAGTGTAATCCTCCAACTCTTCAGGGAAGAATAATGTGAATGACTCTGGGAAAAAAGTCTAGGACATGCCGATGGTTCACCAGGACCGGATGCTAGCTCAGGAGTTTTTCATTGAAGGCCTTTTGGAAGAAGCTTAATTGATCGGATTTTGTTACATTGCTAAAGAACAGAGTCTGAATGCACTCAAGCAATGAATGGCATATTGATAAGAAATTCAGAATAGTATTGTTTTTCATGGGCTTCCCTGACGGTTTCTATGGGGACAAAGACGTATTTCCCGTCTGAGTGCTATTTGCTGCCCTCTGATTGCACTTCTGTGGTTTCATTCTTCAGTAATGGGAAAGCATTCATAGGCAGAATAGCTTCCCCTTTTTAAATAGCAATGATTCAAGGCCTTTTTTTTTTTTTAAAGCATTAGAGTAATGCAGGATTCTAGCAGTGATCTGATAGATGGATAATGCCATCTTTCCAAGTGCCTATTCCATCTCCACTTTCCAAATTGAAATGATATACTGTAATTATGCCGGCCTTGACAAAAAGCTTTGCATTATATCTCAAGTTTTATAAAGCAGTTCTTGTCTGGCTTTGGAAGCCCATAGCTAGCTGGCTAATTTATTTCAACTATTCATATGGCCAGAGCAGTGGCGGGGGGGGGGTGTCGCAAGCACTTGGTTGCTAGGGTCTCGCTGCTTGAAATAATACTTCTTTGGTTTTTTGGTTGGCTCCTGCTTCTGGTAATATGTTTGGCAGCAGCCCACCAAGAGTGTTGGCAGCGGTGACTATACATACATTGTTGGCAATTGCTGCCTGCCCCTCCCCTAGCACAAAGACCATATTTCCCTCTCCACTGCCACCATGTGTTCAGATCATTGCATTGAACTTGGGAGGGATGTGTGTATATGGGGGGGGGGGGGAGGCTGTCTTTTACCCAAAGGCTGGAGGCCAAACATTGTCTTCTGAGAGGCTGCTGGCATTTGCAGAGGTCTTGGGGAACAGGTAGTTTCACCTGTTGAGCTTTGGAGCAGCTTGACTAGCCAGAGCACCACCCTACCCCTGAGTTTCTCAGGCAGATGATCCCATGTTCAATCTCTGGAACCTCCAGGTAGGGCTGGGAAGGGCTCCTGTGAGCTTCTGCCCATCGGTGTTATGTAGGCAAGACTGATTTAAGGGCACCAGTGGTCTAACTTTGATATAAGGCAGCTCCAGACCTTCTCTGGTGCCTGGCACATAGAGACTTCCTTTTGACATCAGGTGTTGTCCCACCAAACTAGCCAAATTGTGTGGAACCTGGTATTGAAACCAGGATGCTCCACCTCACTGTAAGAGAAAGATGTTCTAGGAACAAGTATTGATGGGACAGTTTTGGGGAGGTGGTGATTCTTTCCTGCATTTTTTTTTAAAAAATACTGAATTATTTCAGTATGTGTTTTGCTCACACAGACGTTGATGCGGTCTTTGTATACTCTGGCCTAATCCATTCAACAGGATGAAAGCCTGGCTGCTGCTTGTTTTGCTGGGTCTTGTCTGAGATTATAATGGAACAAGCAGATAAAGACCAGCTGTTGTTCAGCAGTCTGCTTTAATATGCTACACATTTGCAAAATGAAAGTGTGACCCTTTGTTATAGTTCTGCCTCCTCCCACAAAGCGGACTGGAATACCAAACTGGGCTTCATTTAAAAAAGGAAAAAAAAAAAACCTCTACTGTATCGAAGAACCAAGAAACCTGCGTTCAGAGGAGAAATAAGCAGGCTGTCTGAACTTGCAGTTTCAGGTTTATGCCGAAGAGGAAACACAGGAGAATATGGAGAACTGGGAGTTCCAGAACCCTCATTTTGTAAAGGAGCATCAAAGATAGGACACAAAGCACCTGTTCCCCGTGGCATAGCTAGTCCATGTCCGTGGGACGTGCTCAGCAGGGAGCCCAAGACTTAGTTCTCACTGGTGGTAAACCCTGACCTGGGCTGTGCCTCCTACATCAGAAAGGAATGCAGGGAATACTTGTCTGAAGGAGTAGTTAATCATGTGAATCCCCTCCTACAGGTTGAAATGGTACAGCTCAGACAATGGGATTGCCACCTCAGTGGCAGGGAAATCATATTTCAGGAATCCTCAGCCTCATGGAGCTTGTGGGCACCCCAGGAATTCGGAGAGGGGCTGTCGGGTGCCACTGCAAAATGGCTATTGGAGGGGCAGTTGGCCCAGGCACAGGATCTTGTGCACTCTCCATGCACAGACACACTGCACACACCTTTCCTCTCTCTTCTGCAGTCACCATAGCTGTCAAGTTGCCTTATCTCACTGCTGTCTGCCTTGCTTGATGTGCTGCTCTCGGAAGCTCTGCTTGTGTTTTGATGGGGAGGAGCGCAAGAGGGATTGTAGGCAAGAGCAGAGGGATAGCTCTGCCTTCCACTTTCCTTTCTCTACTTCCTCTTTCAATATAGAAGCTCCCAGAACTCGTAGGGGGCTAGGTCGTGATGGTGGCGGCAGCAGCAGGTGTGCATCCCCAGACACTTTTGCAGGGGCTCATGCGCCCATAGACAACCTACTGGAGACCTCTGCCATAGTCCATGTAACCAGTGTATTTATGCGGATTTTCAAATACCTGTATATTGCATTCACTTTTTTTAGGGGTGCATGCTTTTAATGCATGCAAGTTAATGGAATATGCTGAGTGATTCTGTGAATGTGTGTAGGGAAGGGGGTAGTTAGCGTCCTCAGAACAGGATTTTCACAGGCCTTCCCAATGTTTAACCACTTGAGACAGTGTCTAATTGCACGCTAGTTGCCTCTTTCTCTGTCGTTTTGAGGCACAGAAGATTGGCCTATAAGGAGGAAAAGCACCATGAGCAAAGTCTGTTTGCCATGTTGAATATACAAGTTGCCAAGGAGGAAGCCGGAGGTTTTAAAACCATTTCTATGGGGCCCGAGTATAAAATGGGCAGGCTTAGGGATGCAAGGAAATGATTGTGGCTGTGTACTCTGAGGTAGCAACCGTAGCTGTTTAAATAGAAATGTTACCTTTCATCCTGTCAGGTAAGAGCTAGTTACGGTGAATTCATGAACTTCCTTTTCCAAGACTCTTTACCAAACGAAACTCTCATCCTTTTGCTAGTATGAAAACGCATCTGGATGTGTAGTATGAACATACATCTAGATGTTACAATGGTTTGATGTGTGGCTGGATTTTAAAGAAGAGATTATGTGTAATAAAAACAAAACTACCCCCCTAATAGTTTCCCTGGTGCTATGAGACACATAGAACTTTTCATTTGGTTCGGTGGTCAGTGGTCCCTCGAAGTCAGGAGTGTCAAACATAATATAAGGCCTGCAGGCTGTGTACAGCCTGCGAAGCTCTTTATCCAACTAATTGGGCTCCCCCCCAGTGCTGCCCTTTCGGCAGTACCACTTCTGCTAAGGCTCTGGAAGGAAGAGATAGAAGGTCTTGGAAGGCAAGGAACACCGCCAAGATGCTGCGCAGACCCCTTCAGCTGCTGCGTGGCAGCTCACTGCCCTTTTTCAGACACGTGGCGATGACCTCTAATGCTGTTGCTGGATTTCCAGGACTGCTGAGCTCCAAATTATGCAGAGTGTGGCTTTCCAGAGCTTTGAGCTGCACATTAAAAGGAATAAGGTCTCTGATGCTCGAACATTTAGTACGGAAAGGAACGTTGGAGGCTCTCCATTCGTAACAGGTGGCCATCCAGCCTCTGCTTGAAAACCTGCAGTGAGGGAGAGCCCACAACTTCACGAATCTGGATATTCCTGTGCTGGGCAGCGTTGACAGTTCAGAACTCCTTCTTAATCTTTAGCTTTCCCTGTAGTCTCAACCAATTGGTTCAAGTCCTGCCTTCAGGTACCAGAGAGAATAAGTCCAACCCCTTTTTTGTGTGTGACAGGCTTTCAGATATTTGACAACTCCTGTCGTAACACTCTTTAACCTGGAGAAGAGGTGACGGTGCAGGGCTTTTTTTTTTTTTAATGTTCCTTTCAGGACCTGATTTTTCAGACCCTTCACCATCTTTGTTGCACTCCCCTGAACCCATTGCGGTGTGTCAACAACATCCTTAAAATGTAGTGCCCAAAACTGGACGCAGTATTCCAAGTGAGGTTTGTTTGAGGGCTGAATAGACTGGAACTATTACTTCTCATGGTTTGGCCTCTGTTCATGCAGCCCAGAATGGCATTTGCTTTTTTTGCAGTTGGATTGCATTGTTGGCTTCCGTTCAGCTTGTGGTCCATTAGAGATGCCCAGATCCTTTTCATACAAACCTGGTACTTATGCCTCTGAGTCATCTCTTTGGCATGGGTCTAATGATTGTACCTAATGGTTCTTCCACGGTTTGTATCACTTGAAAACTTGACAAGTTTTCTCTCTACTTTCTCATTCAGATAACTCCTGTAAAAATATTGAACAGCAAAAGGGCCCAAGACAGAGTTATGTGGCACTCCATTTAATACCTCTCTCTGGTTTGACATGGAGCCATTTATTAGCACACATTGGCATGTGAATGCAGGGCTGGCCCAAAACCTGTTTGGTGCAGCATGCCAAATGCTGTTCCCCCACTGCACTCAATTATGTGCCAGCCTCTGCTCCTCTATCCACATTTTTTTTTCCTTTTCCAAACCAGGGAGAGGGGAGAGGAGCAGATTGGCAGATAGAAATGGGTACCCTACTCTCCTTTGCTGCCTGAGGTGACCACTTCAGTTAGCCTCATGGATAGCCTGGCCCTGTGTGGATGGGAATGGGCATAGGATCAATCAATCAATCAATCAATCAATCAATTGTATTTATATACTGCTTTTCAACACAAGGTTCACAAAGTGGTTTACAGGCAAATAACAATAATAAAGTTAAATGGCTCCCTGTCCCAAAAGGGCTAACAGTCTAAAAAATATAGAACATCACCTGCAACAGCCACTGGAAAAGATATTGTGCTGGGGTGAAGAGGGACAATTACTCTCCTCCTGCTAAATATAAGAGGAGCACCACTTGAAAAAGTGCCTCTTGCCCAGTTAGCAGGGCAATTCCATTAGCAGAAATTCCATTAATGAGATAAGTCTTTATCTCATTGTCCTTGGGGGCTGGAGTTTAACAGTGTGGACAATTTCAGATAGACCTTCTGAAGGTTCTGTCTGAAACTGGAGTTTCAACCAACCAGAACTTGGAGTACTTTAGGTTCCCTGTTGCCTTTTTAGGACATGGCAGTTGCTGCAGAATCCAAACATATGGCATTGAATATCTGCTGATAGGTCTGATGTTCAAGATACGTCTGTATCTAATCTGGTCTCCAAAAGTGAGGATGCTGCAGTGAATGATTTTCATCTGAAGTTACTGGGTCTGCCTGTGATTGGTATTGGTCTGGGAAGTGCCAGCTGGATCCTTGTCCCCACATGTCATTGATGACTGAATAAGTAGTTAGAGTTCACAGGGCTTGGTAATATCAGTAGACATTCCAAAACCAAATGTAACTCAGGTGGATTCCGGTAAGCTTCCTCTGCTGTAGAAAGAAAATACATCAGTCGTAGGAACTGTCTCTGTGCAGTTCTATCCTAAGAATTCAAAGGAACTCTGGACACTACCAATATTGCTAGCAAAAAATCTTTGAGAAATGTATGTACTCTGCATGTCTCATTCTTTAAAGCTAGGAGTGGCATCAGTCTTGCAAGAACTACAGCCACAGGGAGATCAGGAAGAACTGTTACTGCAGTGTAGTGGTATTCAAACATTTTAGACCGGGACCCGCTTTTTAAAATGGCAATTGTGTCAGGACCCACCGGAAGTGACATTATCAAGCAGGAAGTGCTGTCATTGTCGCTCAGTAAAATGATGCTCTTGAAATGCAAGCTGGCATTCTTACAACCATGAAGTATCCTTGACAGAAAGCAAGATTAGCACAAAATATTATGTAAAATCGGTAAGCTAAAAACAATTTTTTTAAAAAACCCACACTTGAAAATTCAAACTGTTAATACCTTAGAAAGCAACCTTTAGCAGTTCCAACCACATAGGCCCCACTGATTTTTCCTTAGGAAATGGCTACTTGCAAAGTAGCGTGAGTTTTGAGAATAGGAAAGGACTACTAAAAACAGTTAAAATCTGCAGAACCCTGACAATCACAGAAGTTTTAGCAACAGAACGTTCTGATCTTCGAAGCTTGATTTTCCTGCATCTCTTTGGATTATGCATATTACAACATCATTAAAAAAAGACAGATGAGGAAAATAGAAAAATTCTATTTTTCTCAAACCGTATCTAAGAGACCTGTCAAACCGGCCTAAACATGCATGGAAATGCCATTTCAGAAATGGCCAATGCACATCTTACTCTCTGAACGTGTTTGCCTCATCAGCTTCTGGCATCTTGTCAAATGTGTTGGCTGATTCTCAGTTTGCCTGGAAGAGCATCTTTGGCCTGCTTCCTTTCGCCCGCCCTTGCGTGGGAGGGAAAAGTCAGGGTTCCACAAAGGGCAATTTTTGTCGGTAACCAGGAATCGCTTCCTGGCAACCACAGTTGTAGATGACATGAAACCTCTCTTCTCCCTGCGTCATAGAGAACTTGCGAATAAGGAGTGTTCTCTCTGAGCTGGACTTAGAGGATAGTTGTAAGCAGCCTGTCTCTGTTATCTCCAAAGTGCAGTGTGAAGGGGGGGAGGCCACTCTGAATCCCCTTGAACCTGCAGGGGGAATGGATCTAGTCATTTACTTTGCCACATTGAGTGAGATTCTTCTTCAGAGTGCCTTGCAACCCAGCATGAAATGAGAACTGACACACACACTCATCCCCTGTGTCTGCAAGCAAACTGGGGAGGGGGTCAGAAGAACCACAACTACTGGCTGACTGCCAAGGTGTGAAGCTTCCTGCCCTGAAAGGGGCAGATCTGGATAGTAGTGTGAGGTCTAGGAGGTGGCCTGCCCAGAAGGTGACCTCCCAGCAAAAAGATTAGTTGAATGACACAAAAGATGCTGCTCAAGGAAGGGGTTTATTCAAGGCACTCTCCTGTGAAGTACATGTTTTCTCATAACACTGGAAGTACTTGCTAGGAATCTTCAGCTAGTCAGTCACAAAGAGCACATACAGGGTTATACTTAATGCAAAGACTTTCCCATCTTTCCTAGTCACCATTTCCACCTCACAAGGAGAGGGAACCCATGGGCTTTCTTAAGGCTTCTATTCTGCCAGTGAAACCCAAAGACTTTCCTCTGCTGAGGGCTTCCTATCCCAGGCAGATGTGGGTTGATGTCTTCCCCACACTCCCACAAAGTGTGTCCTTTTGTCTCCCCCCCCCCCCCGGTTGCCCTTTTGTCAGGTTCTTCTCCCTTTCACCTCATCTGTATTCATGTTTCTTTTTCTTGGCTTTGTTTCCTCCTCCTCACTTTCGTTGTCTATTTTCCTTTTTTTCCTCCTCCGGGTCCTCCCCTCTCTCCTTTCCTGTACCTCCCCTGGCTTTTCTACTTTCCCCCCTTTTTGTTCTCCCTGCATTCTCATCACCTGCTCATCTTCCCCAGCAGCTGCCAAGCGGTCTGTGTCTTCCCAACAGGTGGTGCTGTAGTATGGTATCGCCCTCACTCTGCCTGTTGGGTGGTGGCCAGCTGTCAGGGCTCCTTGCAGCTGCACCAAGGCTCATACACATGATGGAGCCTACCCAAGACCAGACCAGCTTTGTGGATCCACTGTATGGCAGTGGATATCGTTGAATGCAGTTTGAAAGAGGGATTTATGATGTGTACATGCTTCCTGTTTTCATGTCACGTCAATGGGCTTTTGTGGCTTTTTTGGGTCTTTCATAAGCCTACTACCCCTGTTTGACCAAAAGTGATGGTGGAACAAAAGGTGGAATGCAGGTGCATCTCAAACCACTTTCGGCAGTGTTCATTCTCCTGCCTCCGTTGAAGGGAAGGCATTCTTTATTTGCATGTATATATTGTCTCCCTGATAGGTCAAGATGCCAAAAGGACTGTCTTTTCATAATGAACATTCTTGCATTTCCATGGTCGTGCCATAGTATGGTGACTGTGAGTCATTTGTCGGTTAGTTATAACAGTTGCCTCTCTCTTCTCTACAGGACTCGAGTCAAATTGGAGAGCCTTGAAGATGCCTACATTTTGCGAGGAAATGACGACTCCCTTTCCGATAAGCATGGATGCCCAGCCTACGTGAGCCCAGAGATCTTGAACACAAATGGCAGCTACTCAGGCAAAGCAGCGGACGTGTGGAGTCTAGGTGTCATGCTTTACACCATGCTAGTTGGACGCTATCCCTTTCATGACATTGAGCCTAGTTCTCTCTTCAGCAAGATTCGCCGCGGGCAATTCAGCATTCCAGAGACTCTGTCCCCCAAGGCCAAATGCCTTATACGTAGCATTCTACGCCGGGAGCCCTCAGAAAGGCTGACTTCGCAGGAAATTCTGGACCACCCTTGGTTTTCTACAGATTTTAATGTGTCTAATTCAGGATACGGTGCTAAGGAAGTAACAGATCAGCTGGTGCCTGATGTCAATATGGAAGAGGACTCGGACCCTTTCTTCAACTGAGCTTCAGGACCAACGGTCAGACGATGCATGGTCTGGAAAGGGCCACGTGAAGGGAGTTCTTCCTGATCATGTCGAATTCTCGCTGTGCGTCTCAGCCTGGCTTGATAGCAAGAACACACCTTGGAATGCCCAAGACATGAGCTAACACAACCGATGTAGCATGGAGATGGACGGTTGGGGAGAGGAATTGTTGCTATCAAGTTAGATTGACCTAGAGAAAGGCAGCATGGAGCAACTGTAGCTTCTCATCTTCATGGAGCCAAGGACCCTGTGCACCCCAGTTCCGGTGCAGCCACTATTCCACTCCTGAATTCCGTTTCATTCGAATATTTACAGTTCCCAGTGACTAGAAACTTTTTGCCTGAACTTGCATCTTGGCATCGCACTGTTAGATATTTAACTTCAGCCATTATTCAGGGAAGGTACAATTAGCTATTATTTGATTCTTTTTTTTTCCTGTTTCACTTGTTAAAATCTGATGTTTAATAGTTGCAGTGGGATTTTTCTTTTCGGGGGTGGGGTGGGGTGGGCAGGTGGGAAATGCACAAAGGAGGACCTGAGAAGTGGGTGCTAAAGCAAAGTTTAGGTTCATGTCTCTTGGTAGCTAGTTTATTATTATTTTTAAAATACACAGTCCTTCTCAAATAAACTACTTAATTCTTGTCAGGTGGAGAAATGACATTTGAAAAGTTTTTGTTCCCTTAAGAGGAAAGGGCCTGTCACTTCACAAGCTGTTCTGGTTTTTTTGGTCAGATGGTTTTGTTGCAGGAAGCAGTTATAAATCTTCTATAAACACAGACCTCCTGCTGTGTTCGCTTTAATAGCAAAAGAAAAGAATTCTTTTTTTTTTTTTTTAAAGGGGAGGGATCTTGAAATCCTGGTTTCCACTTCACCGTTCTAGACAAAAAATTGACCACATTGGACAAAAATCTCCCCTTAGAGTATTTCTAAAAAGAGTGAAAGAACCCTAATCCTGGAACCAGCTTTTCCTTGGACTGCCTTGAACAGAGGGGTTCTTCATTATTGAAGAAAAAAAATGGCATTTCCCCCCTCTTTCATTTCTTGGCAAGGCAGTGTCTTTAGGGTTGGTTGTGGGCTTTTTGTTTAATTGTTTCTTTTTTTTTCCTTCATGGAAAGGATGCTGTTCTAATTTCCTTCTGGTTGGATCTGCCCTGAATACGACTATTAAAAGGGTATGAATAAGCTGAACATTATTAGGATACAAATCTGTCTCCTAAAAAAAAAAAAGTACACAGTAATATGCACCTTTTGTATTGTCAAGACTTTATTTATTGATGAAACTGTCACAGTTGTGATGAATTAAGCCAGTACTTCAATTACGGGTTGACTTGGGGTGACATGTTACATACTGTGTAGTTAACACTTTTATTTTCTCTTCAGGTATTCCTGTCCCTGAATGACATACTTTTTTATTATTATAACTATGAGGATGATTTCTTTAGCTCCCTACCACCACCTCCACCACCACCTTCCTTAGAAAGCTTTTGTTTTGATTTAGACTGGCAACTGATTTTTATTACTGCTTTTATATTGCTGTATGATATTGGGGGGAGGGGAAACAAAACAAAAACCGACAAAAAATCTCTTGGCATAAATATTTGTGTTTCCAGTACCTCAGTTGTTCTGATGTTTCTGCCTGTATGCGTTTTTTGTGAAGTGGTCCTGTTTTTTGGGTAGGTACATGTGGACTCTTATAGTATGTAAATGTTACTTGAATTTTGTGCTTAATGATAGTATGTGGCATGTGCGTACAGCTACTTGGCATTTTACGTATGGATGCTCTTTGCCTGCCCTGCAGGAAGGTTTCGATCCCACTCTCAAGATGATGGTTCACAGTTCCTTATCAAGAGACACAAAGCTGCAGCTGACCTGCCTTGGTTCTATTTTGGTATCTGAGAAAAAATAAAGGAGTAACGTTTTTACACTCTGAAGATGGTGCTGTGTTGAGGGACTTCTTTTTTTTTTTTTAATGTTTATTTTATAAACTTTGTAGGAGGAAAGATTGGTGATGTGCATGGTGGGATTTTACTGCCTCTGGTGCTTTGTCTTGTATTTGGTTTAATGTTTTCGTCCTAATCTCTTCAATAAACAAAATGTGCATATTTAACTAAATTCAGTTTGTGAAAGGTTATTTTTTGTTGGGCTTTTTTTTTTTTTTTTTTTTTTTTTTTGGGGGGGGTGGTGTTTCTTTAAAAGCATAACCTTTTTTTCATTGTTTCTATATTATGGGCCACATCCTAACCTTTTGTGCAAAGATGCAGTGTGGCTGCAAGCTTCTTCAGTCTACAGAAGAAGAGTTGCAGTCATACCGGAGCCCTTTCCCTGAGTCCATTATAAGCTATGGTTCTCAAACATTTTAGAATGGCACTTAAGTTGGGACCCACTGGAAGTGATGTCACAGCCGGAAGTGACATCATCCAGCAGGAAGTGCTGTCATTGTGGAGTAATCAAATGACACTCCTGGAATGCAAACTGCAGCAATTTCACAACCATGAAACATCTCTGAAAGAAAGCAAGATTAGGTCAAAATATTATGTAAAAGAACTGAATTTAAAAACAATTAACAAAAAACACCCCTCACTTGAAAATTCAAACTGTTAACACTCACAACAAGAATATAGCAAGAGTAAGGTCTGCAGCTTCCAAGATGGCTGATCCCACCTTTCAGTAACCCTCCTGACGTTAGGTCGCAGCCCACCAGGTGGGTCCCAATCCACAGTTTGAATAACACTGAGTTATGGGGTGCCTTCATGTTAAAGACTTAAGATACAGTATCAAGCACCTCCTAAGCCAATGTGCATGATTCTTCTCTGCCTCCTATTTTATCCTCAAACAAACCTGAGAGGCAGGTTAAGCAGAGAGATGGTGACTGGCCCAAACTCACCAGGTAAGCTGAATGGGGATTTGAACTTGGGTATCTCCAGTTCTAGTCTGACCACTGCACCCCACTGGCCTACAAACATATTGAGCTGGAAGTCAGATCCATTACTTATACTTGAGTTCTTCATTGTGTATTAAGGATCGAAGCCTTGGGATACCATCCAATCAAAGCTAAGTATCTCACCTTTAAGGGGGGAAGTAATCTAATGCCTGTTGTTTCTTAGGTTAATTCTCACTAGTTTAATGTGTTCATGTAATTAGTTCTCCCACTGCAATCAAATGGGAGTTAGAGCGCAGTCCTAACCAACCTAGCACCAAGGTAAGGGCAATGCAGCTCTGTGGTAAGAGAATCAACCTTCCCTTATCTTGAGGAGGCCTCCGTGACTGCCCCCCCCCCGCAACTGCAGGATGGAGCACATGCTCCATTGGCACAGCTGTGTCAGTGCTGGAAAGTGAGTTAGGATTGCACTCTTAGAAGGTTTAATTAGTCTGAATGATTCCCTTTCTTTTCTCACCATATACTTCCTAGTACATGATAGTATTTCTCAAGCTCAGCTAAAAGTTGCTGCATTTATCTACTTAGATGTATGTTGGTGGCATATGTATGCAAGATTCCTTAAAAAAAACTGCCATAAACTAAACTTAGAACTTAAGCAAATTGAGACTGTACTGCTCCAAACTTTAAAAAGTCAGGTATTAAGCTTGATCTGTACTGGTTTAGTTGCTGATTGTCAAAAACTACTTCCCAAATTTAATCTGAATTCAATATTTTGGTCAGACATTCAGGAGTTTGCCATCAAACATGGAATCTTTTGCTTTGGGAACAGACTGGCTTGAAAAATGACCAAGAACTAGCCCTTATTGGTTGTCAGTGACTTTCCAACACAAAAGAGTCTCGGCCAAAGTCTTGCTTAGAGGTAACATGGCACATCTGTGACAATCTGACAGACTTCCTTTCTACCAGAGCATTTCCTTCGCGGTGGTTTTTGGCACAATTAGTACAGTCTCAACTGTTGTTGTCTTACAATTTCATATCATTCCTCAGAATGGCAGCATAAAATTTCATTAATATGTAAACTTGGAGGGAGATTAGTTTTATAAAAGCAGCCAGAGTTTAAATTACTTGAAAGTCTTTCCAATTTAACTCCTACAGTAAATGTGCTTTGTTTTTAAAACCAGACTGTGATTTCTTTCTTTTTTCCATTTTTCAAAGCAGCTTGGGTAAGAGGAATTACATTTCCCCCCTCCCTTTTTTCCAATTCCCCTCACTTCAGTCCACCTCCTTCTTTGGAGCCTGTGTGAGCAGCTTCTGTTCTGTTTGGGTGGAAATCGTTAGACGTGTGCATGTTTCCTTTGCACTGCCAATAATTATATAAAAATGTGGCTGACTAATGGTTGCTCATTTTCACTGAATTATATTAAACACTGAAGCCTGCTCCATGCTGGTGTGAAGAAAACCTTTTGGCAAAAGGAGCCAAATTCCTACGATGAGGCAGATTGTCAATTCCTTGTCCTCACAGCCCTCGGCCTGAACTTTTCTACTTGAGGCACAAAAACACCTGGTTTCCACACTCTTTAAAAATATATAGCCATATTATTTCAAAAAGTCCAGTCACACTGCAGCTATGTACGGTACCCAAGTGTTGAATGCTTCTGGTTTTCTTCCAGCATTGCTAATTCCTGTCAGAAATGCTTGCATGCATGCAGCACCAAGTCATTTATCAGTGCATGCCCACAATTGTGCATAGAAAGGAAATAGAAATAATGTTGTATTTCAATTTCTACGCTATTCACATACAAAGAGGCACGGGACAGGTAACAACATTTAAACCAATGACTTGAAGTGCATATTGAATACTTACATCGCTGCCTAATGCAGACCACGGCAACCCAAAGCAGACAAGGAGATCTTGTAGTACTTAGCGACCTGGAAAAGGTATGGGATGCAGACCCCCTCAGTGGCATGCTTGTCGCACATTTGCATTGAGATCCTATGTTGCTATTGCTGCAGTGGGCAAATATGGAAGCAATCAGTTCAGCTTAACTGCAGAGGACAGGAATATTAAACCACATTCGTATTAATACAGATGACCAACCAACCATGTGGTAAGGTACCTATGTTCATCCGGGAAGTGTATTTGAGAACAGGAACTATTAAATATGGATTTTTTCCACAGGAGTGCAGATTTTCCTGCACCACTATGCAATCTCATTACAGAGAAGCTCTTCCCCTGCTACGGACATGAGGAGGGTCTCTTAAGGGCGCGTTCTTAACCTGTGCAGGAACAGTTAGGAGCTGACTGGCTGACCCATGCTGCATCCGAACCACGTTAGTAGGTGGCAGCAGCTTAGTTAGCAGCCCACGGTAAGCCGCACACAGCCCAAAAGGGCTGCTCCGATCTGTGCCAGCAAAATAGCGGGCACAAGTCCACGCAGCCAGGAGCGGCCTGAATCAGGGCCACCCAGCCTGGAGATGAGGGGTTGGATGTGGCTTTAACAACTGTCTCCATTCCTCCTATGGGTCTTCTGTCCCTCCACTCTGTAACGCTTCCTGTGACAAGGAGGTCCATAGTCCACGTTCCCAGAATTTCTGATGGTGATTCAGTGTGGAGCATGATCTCCAAAGATGTGGACAACTTAAGATCATGCCAGAGAAGCTAGTCTTTCAAATACTCTTTTGGTGTTAAAAGTGCATGGGGGCATACCCTGGAGCTGCGGAGCCCAATGCAAAACATTTTTGCGGAGGCCCCTGCCCCTGCTCACCAGAATAAGTGGCGGCAGCAGCAAGGCACCCGACAGTGGCAATACTGCCAATGGCCTGGGGGGGGATTTCAAGCCAATCAGACCCAGCAGATGGCAGGAGGACCGCCCAGCAGCAATGCTTTGCTTGCCACACTCTCATTGTGATGCTTCAGCAAGGGAGATTCGATGCTGAGCATTAGCTACAGAGCAAAGTGCCACTTGCAGGTGCTCTCTCTCCCAGTGTGGGTCCCCTCCTGGCACTGGGCCCAATTTGGCCACTTTGGTCAAATTACCCTAAGGCCAGCCCTGACATGGGGTATTCTTTCATGGTTGGAACTTATGATTGGCATATGTTTAAACATTAAGCAGGAAATCATTTCAGGCAATCCTACAGGAAGTCAAGCCTGATTGCTCATTGGAAGGCCAAATGCTAAAGCTGAAGCACTTTGAGAGACCTCCTGAGAAGAGAGGACTCCTTAGAAAAGACCCTCATGCTGGGAAAGATTGAAGGCAAAAGGAGAAGGGGGTGGCAGAGGATGAGATGGTTAGATAGTGTCACCGGAACTCCAGAAGCTAGTGGACGACAGGGAAGCCTGACGTGCTGTGGTCCATGGGGTCACGAAGAGTTGGACACGACAGCGACTGAACAACAACTATACAGCAGATTTGATGACTTCGGTGTGCTTTACCGCTTACAGTTCATGCTCTGCAGTCTCCTGGCAGTTTGCAATTGAATTCCAGTAATTCATTCAGTATAATAGCCATTTTCAAAATATCAGGATGCAGCTGAGTTTACTTTATGTCCAAGTATGTGCCACTAAATAAACCAAAAAAAGAGGAGATCTTTCCCAAAATTTGCTTGGGAGACTTCCAAGCCTAAACAACCATATTTTTCCAGGCAAATGGAGGAAGGAATATAACCTAATCCAATGTGAAATTATTGGGCAGGGAAGAAAAATATTCTTCAAATAATACTGTATAAACTTGCAAGTGTCTGAGCGAGTCGTCTGACTAAGACTGTAATGAATACCAAAGCTATTACTAGCGATCAGTTCTTGACTAACTTCTTGTTGAAGTCTGTGAAACAATCTAGTGAACTTAATAGGTGTTACAGTGGAGCCAAAAATGTTAACGGGAAAAGTACAAATGAGTCATCTACTGTAAGAGCAGTTCAGCACTGCTAGAACAGGCTGCTGCAGAGAGGTCCTTGGAGGTTTTCAAGAAGGGGCTGTGCAGGCACCTGTGATGGCAACTAGTTAGATCTACCGAACCCCAACCTATGTCTCAGTGATTTCTAGTGAATACAAATATTGATAAAACAAGGTCAAATACTGATAAAACAAGGCAATTGTAAGTCAAACCTGGATGGTTCCTCAAGGTCATACTACGTTCTTTTGCTGGCTGGCCTTCTCGCACACTCCCACACTTGCGGTGACCAATCAGCTCACCCCGCCTCCGTCCTGCCAGAACAGGTACAGCAGCTTGTCACAGCCTGACATTCTGCCTCCCATCCAAAAACAAGACCACGGATTCAAAAATTAAAAGATGCAATTTGCATAGATAGGCCCAGTGAGAGCTCAGACCTTTGTGGGAGTTGAGCCCAAGTCCTCGGAACCCCTTCTTTTGGGAAGCCCATTCTGTTGCCCCCTTGTTAGCTTTATGCAACATTGTCAAAACTTACCTGTTATAGCAAACTGCCAACCTGCAGAGAAGCCGCGTAAACCCCAGTTGTTGTTGTTGTTGTTTTTTAAGTATTTTGTCTGGCTATCAATTTTTATTTTTATTTTTTAAAGCAAAGAATTTTTTGTATGAATATTATTGTTGTGAGCCATCTTGAGTCTCGCTGATGATTGAAAAGCGGGATACACTACATTACGTAAGCAAAGAATCTTCTATAACCTTTCCTCAGAAGCTTGAGACAGGATTGAAACCCACACTTGCTGATTTGGAAACCATTCACGCATCTTAATCTATGGTATTGTCCCCCCAAAATTTTTTTTTTAAAAATAAAATAGTCAAATGCATAGTTTTGAATGCTCTTTCTTCATCAATATTGAAAGTGGCCAATATTTAAATTGCGCATTATCTATGGAGCTCATTTAAATGCTCACTGTAAATGCAAGGATTTCAGTGTGATTCTGGAAAATCACTGATTTTCCACTGATTATACCTGAGAAATATGGTTATTGTAAACATCTGGAGAAATGGAAGAAACTAGATAGACATCCTGGGTGAGAAGAGTGGATTACAAGCATCAAAAGTGTGGCTGCAAAACTTATCCACTGGTTTTGAGGGACTGGAAGCGAGAAGAATATTGGTATGTTGAAGTAGCTCTATTAGCCCATCTGTTTCAGGTAATAGTAACACAGCAACACCCTTGCTAAAAAGTCTCTCTCAGGCACATGACATATGGTAGAGGAAAATACGTTTATTTTTGAATGTAGATATGCGGGTATGCCTTTATCCTAAGGACAAAGGTCATCCTATCCTAAGGACAAAGACGCAGATCCTGTGATTACCATAGGTGCGGAATGCTCCTGCTCATGGCACTAGGCAGGATTTGAATTGCTCCAAGGGGAAGGAAGCTCCTCCTGCTTTCCCAGACTGACCTTTCCTGAGTGGCAGGGTACAGGATCTGGAACTTACTTCCTGCTTAGCTTTCTTAAACAGCCTAGCTAGTTTCTAATTTTAGTTTCTTTTTTCTAGTTAGCTCTCTTCCTTCCCTTATGTTAGACAGGGTCTGGAAAGACCCCTTCATCTAAACTTGGGGAAACATAGTGCTTGGAGTGAGGTGGCCAAGGGGCAAGCAAAGGCCACAGTAGCCACCACAGAGAAACTATACCATGGTTGAGCACCAAACCCCTTGGATCCACTTAGACCCTATTCCCTAGGGGCAGACTGAGGTCACACATGCAAGAGGGAACATCCTTTTGGCCTAAAAGTGGCCTGGGACTTCCCTGCCTGCATGACCCTTAGGAAAGGAGAAAGTAACTGTGAACTTTGGGGAGAACTCCTCCCTTAGGTCAAGATAAACCTCCATCCTTTTTCTGACCTGTAATAAACCCTGGTAAGCCTCTGTCCTATTTTCTCACAATATTTCTCATACCTTATTATGTCTTGTCAACTTTCTCCCATGGAATGACAAGTAGGGGCATGTGGAGTAGAGCTACTTCCTTGGGCTGATACCTTCCCAATTCCCGCGTTCCTGCTTCTGGCAGTAAACGTGGCCATGTAAAACACTCATGCGCTACTCACAATTAATGCCATGGAACGCCATATGTTTTTTGCCATTTTAAACCTTGGACTTTTACTTGGCAATCCCCAGAACGCCTCAGGATTCAGAAGCAGGTAAGCCAAATCTGGTGGTGGTTTGGTATAACTGTTTGTGACTCATTATTTTAGACCTACGAAAGGGTTGCTGGAATGTTCTATATGTGGATATTAAGATAGGATGATTGCCCAGTGGTGGTCCAAAGTTGTCAGGGACCCTGGGGCAAAATGCTGTACTGGGTATCCTATGCCATCTCCTGCCCAACCTCCAATGGCACAATGGGCACTACCACCAGTGATTAGAGTTCAGGGTTGGTCTGGCCAAGTGAGCCCTCCGATGGGCATGGGGGTCCTCAGCCTTTGTCCAACCTCCTCATTTTGTGACAGATGTCATACTTGGATCGAAGTCCAAATTCAGACGTGTTGCTGTCGCTCCTTTTATAATTCAGAGAAAATACAAGAACTACCTGATTTTATTCAGTGTCTTTCATACTAATCCAAACAAAGCTGGATTTTGCTATTTGTGACCCATTTGAAGATGGCACAGAGATGGAAGGGGAAAGTGTCCAAGTGTCTTTTTTCCACTGGGCTTCATTCAAACTGCTGTCTGGGATAAAAGTGTCTGAAAAGGTCACCTCTAGCTTCAATCTATTCATAGTTCAGCGGGAAGAGACGTTAAAATATACCAGTACTTCACACGCTGATATTTTACAGGGCACACTCCTCTGTTCAGTACAGTATTGATCTAAATGCCTGTAGTTGAAAGAGAGGAATTAATGCTTTTGCTCTTTTTCAAAACCTTTTAGTTGAGGTGCACTTCTGCAAGGCTTCTGTGGAAAACAAAAGGTTACAATTTCTGTAATAAAAGTCTGTTATTCTTTGCTTATAACAACACATTCCAATGATTAACTCTTGGGAGGGGGAAACACAAGAGTTTGTTATTGTCCTTGTTGCTTTTGTAACAAGGAGAAAAAGGTAGATAGTTGGATCATAAGTGGTTCTACGAAGGAAATGAGGTGGAATAAGAACAGGGTGGAGAAAATGAGGAGGAGGGCATTAGATTAGGTTCAACACACCTGTGCTGAATTGGCTTTTCTCTCACAACCATTCTGAGGTGGGGACAGATGTTGTAAAGTCACCGCAAGGTGACATTTTATTAGCTGTGCTTGGCAATCACTTGGAAGATTTGGAAGTCAGGTTGGCCACATCCCTGACGATGATGTACAAAGCGGGTGGCTGGAAGTTGACGTTGGGCCCTGGAGCTAGGCTGCAGGGGGTGGCTGGGAGACCAGTAGCATATGAGGGTGACTGGGATGGTTTGCCCCCTTCTTGACTCTATGGGTGTTTCATGGGCTCTCCACTCATCACCTAAAATGGTGAGGCCCACACACATTCCCCTGCTTCTGCTTGGCTCTGAAATTGAGCCATTCTGGAAGGGGGTAATGCAGCAATCCAGGGAGTAACGTCACCGCATTGCTGCGTCACCTCACCCCAGGTGCCATTAGGCCCTGGAATGCTGCTGATCCTGGACAATATATAGGATCTCGGTCGAGCCAGGATTCGACAATTCCTGATCTCAGCATGTGTCCCCATAGCCAAAATCATTGTGTGGTGTCTTCACCATTCGGTCATCAGAAAGATCACCTGAATCTGTTTACATAGCTGGCATTGAACCATTGAAACAGCACCATACATTAGAAGCAGGGCCTGCTAGGGCCTCCCCTGCCAGCATCCTTCATCCAAAATAGCATTGTAGGTCTTGCTCTAGCCTTGTCTGCAGAATCCAGCAATGGGTCTAGACAACCTTTGCAATGCGGTAGACTAGAAACTCCCAAGTGGAATGGTGCGCAGTGATTGGCAGTGCAATTCAACCCCCCCTCCCTTGGGCCGATGCAAGCTGCTTGTTCAGTTGTGCCCGTGCGGTAAAGCTGCAGCATTTACACAAGCAGCTTATGTGGACGCTGCAGCGCCAGCACAAGATGCCAGCGTGCCGCTCCTGCACCAGCTGAGCAGCTGTCTCTGGGGCATTTCCGGGCAGGGTGAGGATAGGAGGGAGGGTGTAAATGGCCAGGGGGTGAGGGGCTTGGAGGCATGCTGGCCTGGGGAGCGGGGTGGAGCTGGGATGTAGCCATTAGGCCACATCCAAGCTCTGGTCCCTGGGCTAAGCAGCCCTGATTTGGGCTGCTTGGCGCACTTGGATCTACACCTGCTAAATAGCAGGCACAGATCCGAGTAGCTCATCAGAGAGACTGGCCCTTGCCTCATGTACATGGAGGCTCCAGGCAGCTCCCAACATGCACCCGATATGGCACAGCCCACTCCAGCGCAAGTTAGGGGTGCGCCCTAAATCTTGTTGCCCTCCTGCACTTCTTTATCTGTGTCCCTGGCTGGAATGATTTAACACAGATTAGAAGCTCCGGAACAGATCCAACTGAGCCTTCTTTGGACCTGTTTTTATTCCTTGCACGTTATTCTTTATTTCAGAGTGGAATTGGGGGAGTGGGGCGGGGGAGAGAATCAGTTTCAGATCAGGCATGCAGAATTCAGACTCCAGGTGGAAATACATTTGATGTACGGCAATTGGTAAATAGTGGTGTTGTATCTGTGTGTGTTTACTGCTAACCTTAGCTAACACTTTGTTTTCCTGACAAATATGTTTGGAAGGCATTTTACACTCCCTCCCCCTTTAAAGGCAGCCATGGTACAAACCTGCCTGGGGCTCAGCAGTTGCTCGCTCAGTAAACATCCTATGGCAACCAATACGTGAGAGCCAAAATATGTTGCAATATTATTTTAGAGGATTCATCGAGCTTATTTTCTTGCTAGTCTTGCATAACCCTCCTTTCTTTCTGAACTCTGCCTTTTGTGGATATTTTTTTTTTAAAAAAAGTGTTCCACTTTCAACGAACATTTGGATAGTTCACAGAAACAAATGACTCACTAATACTTGCCCTTGATGATGTTATCCTGCTCTTGTGTAACCCAGGGATTTGTGTATCAGTTTGGAAGAATTTTTTTTGTTCAACTCCTGAGCAAAACCCTACTCTGTGGATTTAGGAACAGAATGTGCATGGTGCAATAGCACCGCTCTATTCCGATATTTGGGAAAAATGTCTTCTCCCTTACATGGACAAATTTGAATTTATTTGCACATATGCTAAAATATGAGCACCCTGAGCCAGAGATCCTGGCATCAGTAGCATTATGGATACCTGTCCTCACCCCACCCCCGCTTCTCTACATCAAGCAAATGATCAATAGTGGGAGTGGTGGGGATTGTACAGGTGTGGCCTGGTATCCACTGATTCGGTATCCATGGTATCAGTTATCCACGGATACCATGAATAGTGAGATGCCTATTAACAAGATAGAGGTAAAGGTTTCCCCATGACCAAATGGTCTAGTCGTGATCAACTGTAGGGGGCGGTGCTCATCTCCGTTGAGCCGGAGCTCCGTTGAACCCTACTCTGTAGAGCTGACGTTTGTCCGAGGACAAGCTTCCGTGTTCATGTGGCCGGCATGACTATATGCCAAGGCGCACGGAACGCCGTTACCTTCCCACCGAAGCGGTCCCTATTTATCTACTTGCATTTTGACGTGCTTTCGAACTGCTAGGTTGGCAGGAGCTGGGACAAGAGACGGGAGCTCACTCAGTCACACAGTCTCAAACTCCCAACCTTCCAGTTGGAAGCTCAGCAGCAGCGGTTTAACCCGCTGTGCCACCACGTCCCATTAACAAGATAGGGGAACATTAAATAAATCTCTTTTTTTAACCTTGTTGTAGCAAAACCACTGATGTTCCCCTGTCTTTAAAAAGGGCGTCCCCAGTATCCACAGTTTCAGTTTTCCACAGTGGGGTCTGGAACGGAACCCCAGCAGATACCAGGGCATGCCTGTATATCTGTTCTGAGTGGGGTTTTTTTTTTTCAGGGAAGGAAGAGCATGCCAGATTATTGTATGTCATGTGTGTGTGTGTGGGGGGGGGTTTAGGAAATGCCCTCCACTTTGTAAGCCATCCTGCAATCATAAGACACATATGCATGTGTCTTGCTCTTTGTTCACTCAAAACCTAGGGTGGTTCATACACATCTGAAAATCTGCCACTCTCAGAGTCGCAAAGCAGTCATGCTGTTCCAAGGGGAACTGTAAGAAATGGCTGTGCTCATTTAACATTTTCTGCCAGTGATGCGTTACAGCAACATTGGTAGAAATGCCATCTCCAGCACATCATTGGTAGAACATGGTGGCGCTTGAATGGAGGAAGATGCTCTCATGGAGGGCACCTACTGGCTGGCCATGTGAGGTCAAGAATACTCCCTCCCTCCAGTTTTTTTGGGGTTTTTTTGCATTTTTTAAACAATGTTTGCAGTTGTGTGTTTTTTAAAGGGGACAATGAATGTGTACATTTATTTATTTATTATTATTTGTCTGTACACCGCTTTGTGAACTTCATGTTGAAAAGCAGTACATAAATACTGTTGATTGATTAAGTGAATTTATTTTTTTCACATTTTAATATTGCCCTTCCTCCAGGGAGCTCGGGGTGGTGTGCGTTGTTCCTTTCTTCCTCACAACTGCCCTTTGAGGAAGGTGAGGCTGAGAGGTAGTGACTGGCCCAGGGTCATCCAGAAAGCTTCACAGCCGAGTGGAGATTTGAACCTGGATCTTCCAGGTCATCCCCAGAATCACTGCACCATTCTGGCTGCTGTTAAATAAATTTAATCTGTGAGTGGTGCTTTGAAAATAACCATGACAGGTAGCCTACCTGATGGGCAGAGAGAGGGGAAAATCTAACCACTGAACCACAATTTTCAGCCCAATCCTATGCATGTCTACTCAGAAGTCTCACTGAGTTAAACAAGAATTACTCCCAGGTAAGTGTGCATAGGATTGCATTCCTTTTTTGATAGGCTATTAAGCAAATATTAAAGCTGGGAGGAGGGGGGGAAACTGGGCTCGAGTTGTGGATAAAGCACCTGCTGTGACTACTCCTGTTGTCTTACGCAGAATGCCATGGTTGGTGGCTGGATTAACCACATGGGCTCATTAGCACAGCTCAATTGCAGACAATTAAAAATTAGGTAGTTGGATCTTGCTAAGATGAAACGTGGGGTTTTTTCCCTTCATCTTCAGGTTGTATTTTTTTTTCTCTTCCCAACAACAACAGAGTGTGGTTTTCAGCATGACTGTTTTCATCATACCATCTTCAGAGCACATAGAATGACACTGCCTAGATTTCCAGCTGGTTCTGTGTCACAGACAGTGGTGACGTGCTCCTGGCAAGATGTTGAATTCCTGCCTGCCAGTGTTGGAGTCATGTCTTTACAGCAACCTTTTGGACCAGTGTGCCCCAGCTCTAGTGCAGAGTATGATTTGGTGCCAATCTAGTGTGCGCTACAGTAGACATAGATGTCGTCGTCCCCACAAGCCTAGTCTACTGAACAAGGACAACAGGAAACAGCACAGTGCCTGAGGGGCCAGCAGGAGTTGTCGACCTGACTCCATGACATAATTGAGCCCATGAGCTTCCCTGCTCCAGGAGCACCTCTGCTGCCTGTCCTACTTGTGCCACAGATTGGCTACTCATGTTCTATTTGCTGCTTCCGACAATATAGGAAAAAATGGGGATTTCCAGTGTTTCCTCCCCCATGAGTGACACCGTCTTTCATCTTCAGTGATGCAACTCAGTAACTGCACCGCAACTGGGTCATTTTCCCCCAGGGATTAGCAAAACCGGGGAAATGAAAGAAACAAAGTCTTGTGTGCCAGCTGTTGTTGCTACATCGCAGACCCATCATCACTAGCACTTCAATTAGTGGGAAGAAAATGGGGGGGGGGGTGCAGTATGCTGCTGTGTGCGCCACTGGCTCTATTCCGGTGATTTTTCTAGAGCACGCCTGCATGACTACCAGTTTATCATAAGCCGGTACTAAGGGGAAGTTGATTTTCATCAGTACACATCCTGACCATTTTTTTGACCTGTGTCATCTCTATTGCCAGCATGTAAGGAACTGCCATGGGCATGAACTGATGCCTTTGTAGTGCTGACAATTGTGCCAGGTGGAAAAGGTGCCAATTTGCCTGTGTTGTGTACTTGACATTTTGCAAAAATGGCATGCTGATGCAAAACCCAGTAATATTGTTGTGATTTGTCATCTGTCATTTGTATGAAAGAGGGCTTGTGTGATTCCACCCCCCGTCATTATAGTCATGCCTCAGCGTCCACCAGTTCTGCTCCCGGAACTCCCGTGGATACAGAAATCTGCGGATAATCATGGGCATGCCGGACCGCCAAACATGACTGGAGCATGTCCAGAGGGGTTTCTGAGGCCAGGAATGACATGTGCAGCTTCCCTAGGCCTCAGAATGCCTTCTACAGACATAAATATGTCACCTCCTGTTTTCCCTAAAAATCCGAAAGTGATGTTTTATGGCTTTAAAAGGCTTTAGAAGGCATTCTGGGGCTCAAGAAAGTTGTATGCAGCCTCCCCAGGCCTCAGAACACTCGCCAGGTGGGACCAGAGATGTACTCAGATGGACATGCTCCAGTCCAGTCCAGAGATGTACTCTGGTCTCATCCAGAGGGTACAGGTCTGGCCTCCACCGCAAGTTCAGAACCCATTAGTTCAAACAGGTCCCATTTTTTTTGCAAGTGTGTTATAAAACATGCAGCCCAACACTGGAATGGCACTTGAAGACAGCTGGAATACTTCAATTACTGAAAAATGCTACTGTGGTACCACCACAACCTGGGAGCAGGGGGTTGAGTTGGCTGTCTCATATATCACTTTTATTGAATCCTGTATTGACCACTGATGAATTTCTGAACCCAACCCAAGGGCTGTTTTTGACTCACAAAACCCTACATGGTCTAATCATGATTTATCCAATCACCACCATCACCCAGTACTGAAAGTCTACTGCTGCGGCTCTACTGCAACTTTTATTTTGCCCAAATTGAAGATTGGTGTCCACAAGAAGAAGGGCAGTCTCTGTTGCAGGTAACCCTAGTGCAGTGATGGTGAATTTAGGACACCTGTGTCAAATGTAACACACCACAACATTTGGGGTGACACACCAAAATTCACCAACACCTAACAAAAACTGAGAGTGCAATCCTAACCTGGGGTTAGGCCAGCACAGTTAGGCCAGCACAAGGGACACTGTAAAATATGTTTGGACCACTCTTGGAGTAGGAGAGGCCCGCACACAGACATGCGCCATCCTCCCTGACTTCAAGAGTTGTCCAAACACACTTTACGGTGTCCCTTGTACCATCCAAACTTTGCTGGCCTAACCTGTGCCAGACTAACTCCAAGTTAGGATTAAGCCCTGAGTTTGTTTTACTCGTTTTTCATTGTTGAAATTATTTGATGTTCCTATATACAATACATTGCACTGCACATGATTGGACTGTTTTTTGTTTTTGTTTACATAAATGAATATAAAGAATTTTTTTCTCTTTTGTTGGGGAGAATGGGTTGACACACCAGCAGAGTCAGATTAAGCATTTTCCCAAGTTTTGACAGGTGTTGCCCAAAAGGTTTGCCATCACTGCCCTAATGCTTCAAAGGCCCTGCCTTGGGAAGTTCTCCTGATCTCTTTCTTTATGGTCTTTTCAGAAACCAATTGAGATGTTTTTGTTTTCTTGTTTCATCTGCTTTCATTAGCTCTCTCTCTCTCTCTCTCTCTCTCTCTCTCTCTCTCTCTCTCTCTC
>JAJKFI010000169.1:876900-924772 GCA_029204185.1 Lerista edwardsae | reverse complement strand
TCAATCAATCAATCAATCAATCAATCAATCAATCAATCAATCAATCACTAGTATTTATATACCGCTTTTCAACACAAAGTTCACAAAGCGGTTTACAGGCAAATAATAACATTAAAGTTAACTGGCTCCCTGTTACAAAAGGGCTCACAATCTAAAAGAATGGAGAACACCACCAGCAACAGCCACGAGAAAGACACTGTGCTGGGGTGAAGAGGGACAATTGCTCTCCCCCTGCTAAATATAAGAGGACACCACTGGAAAAAGTGCCTCTTGCCCACTTAGCAGGGGTTTAGTACTGTTTTATCAGACACTGGACTGCAAAGAACATAGCTTTCCATTTACAGCAACATATTGAAAACATGAAAGCCTGAATATTTTGGTGGGTTCTGTTTCTCATTTTAAGATCTGGGCTAGGAGAAATAAAAGATGTGCATGTTTTAAAAGCAGGCTATTGGTTTTGTAACACAACCAAAGAGAAAACACTACAGAACTTCAAAGTCATTCATATAGCTAGGGGTGGGGTGTTTTTGTTGTTGTTGAAAACCGCTTTTTGGGTGTTAACAACCTCGTTTGGTGGTTAAAATATCTGAATAAAAACACAAAACATCGCATTTTGGTGTTTAAGATATTTTCCAGAAATTAAAATAGACGATTTTTCCAAATAGAAACAATGCTGTGTCTGCATCTGCTGACACTATATCACCTGTATCATCTACCTAGTACACTTTTAAAGCATTTAAAATGAATCAAAATGAGAACTTGGATTGAGAATGTAGAATAAAAACACAACACCACAATTTGCTATTTTAATCAAGAAATTTTGGACAATAATATCACCAAAAGAAAGCACCCCTACATATAGCAAAAAGAATTAAAAGACAAAATTATGCCTTTAAAAAGATCACAAATGTATAATAATTGGAAATTACAAGGAAAAGCAAACCCATCTAGGTTATCTGCTATGTCTTTGCTTCCTCAACATGGACATATCCGGAATTTCATTTCAGGTAAGATGGAATTATCATTATTTTTTGCCTCAGAATGTAGATTCCCACCTCAGCCTACTTCACACACACATTTTCTCTATAAAGCACTTAAATACTGTTTTTTGTTTTTACAGTATTTTAAGAAGTGACAGGAAGGAAGCAGCACAAGAATGGATTGTGGGCAAATTTTATCTAGTTTTATAATAAAATTGGAAGTCAAAATTTCACATGCTCCCCTGATACATGAAATTGAGCATACGTGGCAATACCTAAGAGTTGCTTCTGAAAGCTTCTCAGTGCTCTTTTATTTACAATGGATTTCACAATCCACTGAAATTGCCATGAGGTAATTCATCATCATTCCTTACTCCCAGCATTAGCTCCTACAGTGCTTTGCAGATTCTTCCAAGATCTTTCTAGAACCCTGTGCAGGTGAGAAAAGCAACAACAACACCCAGTGAGAAGTGAGCACGTGTGTGCTCATGAAAAGAGAGAGCGATTTTTAAACAAGTCCTCTTGTCCCACCCCAGACATTTCTATAGATCAGTGAAGCTCCACTGAGTCACGTTTCCCATTGGTAGAAGCAGCTGCTGGCCACCTCATTAGGCAGCAGCAAACAATGAAGTAGTTCATTTTCCAAATAGTAGTGCTTTTGTGGTCGGCAAATCCTGAGAATGGAGAGACCATGTCTGCACGCTGCCGTTCAAGTGCGCTGCATAGCATCCCTTCCTTTGTATGATCCCAGGATAATGTCGATGGAACACTCTGAATGTGTACATTGATCACATTTGGATCTTAAGGAGCATAAGCTGGTATGCATGAGGATGACTCATTTTATTCTCATAACAGCCCTGTGGGGTGTCTTGCATTTGGTATAGTCCATAACACCTTATGCTGAAATACCTGTAAATGCATTCGTCTGCTAACAGCTTCTTAGTTGATTTTTTTTGCAACAGACTGAGAACACAATCCTAACATGGAGTTAGGCCAGCAAAGTTTGTCCAGCACAAGGGACACTGTAAAGTATGTCTGGAACACTCTCAGAGTCAGGAAGGATGGCATATGTATGGCGTATGTATGCTGGCCTCTCTGCCTCTGAGAGTGGTCCAAACATACTTTACAGTGACCCTTGTGCCAGTCAAACTTTGCTGGATTGCGCTCTGAGTCTGAAAGCAATAATTCTGCCCTGGAAGCCAGTTAAATGAAGACACCTGACGTCTTTAAAAATAATGAATGGATTGGCCCCTAGGCTTTGCGGGTCGCTCCTTGGATGGGGTCCCATGCCTCACTGTATACCAGCAACATACAAAGAAACCAAAATATACAGCATCATGCAATGTGTAAAGTCACATCTTATTTGGTCCTGGGCTCTCAGCTCAAGCCTAGGCTGGTCTACTCAGAAGTAAATCCCATTGTGTTCAATGGGGCTTACTCCCAGGAGAGTGTGTGTAGAACAGCAGACTTCCTTAGGCGCAATCCTAACCCAGAGTTAGGCTGGCACAGTTAGGCCAGCACAAGGGCTACCGTAAAGTATGTTTGGACCACTCTTGGAGTCAGAGAAGCCGGCACACAGATGTCCGCCATCCCCCCTGACTCCGAGAGTGGTCCAAACATGCTTTACGGTAGCCCTTGTGCCAGCCAAACTTTGCTGGCCTGCCTGAGCCGGCCTAGCGTCAGGTTAGGATCAGAGGCGTTTCTACAGGGAGGGCAAAGCTCTAAGAGTTGCAAGAAGCCTTACCCTGTCATGTAAATCCCTCCTCTCCCTTGCTGCTGTAGCCAGTAAGCAACGCCAAGATGTTGCTTTTCCCTGTGAGGATTGGCTAGAACAGTGCAGGAGAGGAGTGATTTCCACTGCAAGGTAAGGCTTCTTGCAAAACTTAGAGCTTTGCCCTCCCTTAGATCTGCCTCTGGCTAGGATTGCCCTCTCAGTTTCTTAGATGACAGGGCAACGTTCCTATCATGCCTTTTAAATGCAAATCACTAAACCAGCCTGTTTGCAGACGGAACAGATCCTCTCACTAGCCGGAGAGTAACTGCCATTATGTTGAGATCCTGCTCTTAATTGCACTTTCCTGTCTGGGAAACTTCCATGTCATAATTAATATTTGCTCAGGCATTTCCCTTGGTTAATCACCTCAATTTTGTATAATCGCAACTTCCTGCCCTGTGAAGTCTCCTGGAAGGGTGAAAAAGGGTGAGTTTGTGTAACTTCCAACCCAGCTGAGTGCCTTGACAATGATTCAGCCTGCTTGTGTCGATGTCAAAAGGCTCACCTCATATTTCTCCAGGCTTTCCCTAACCTTTAACTGGGAGGACTGATGGGGTAAGAATGTGAAATACACACCATGCCAGTCTGACCTAGTTTTTCCAAGAGGGAGAAAACTAGAATCTTTCCACTATATAAATGTACACATTTGGACTCTGTAAGCTTCAGTGCTCAGGTTGACAGTGTCATCTGTCACTGTGATAAGCTGCACAGAGAATTCTTTTAAATCCTTTATTTTCTATTATAAGACAACTTTGCTCCCATCTTTTGCAGAAGTCATTTTTTGTTGAGTTTAAGAGCGCAATCCTAACCTGGAGTTAGGTCGGTGCAGCTGGGCCAGCAAAGTTTGGCTGGCATAAGGGCCACTGTAAAGTATATTTGGACCACTCTCGGAATTAGAAAGGACAGCACACAGACGCTCGCCATCCTCCCTGACTCCGAGAGTGGTCCAAACACGCTTTAAATTGGCCTTTATGCCAGCCAAACTTTGCTGGCCTAACTGTGCCAGCCTAACTCCAGGTTAGGATTGCACCCTAAATGTGATTTTACCTTGGCTTTCAGTGATTATATCCATCCCCTCAAGATAGAGCCGTAACATTTAGTTTCATGTTTAGTTCACTTATGCAGTATCTTAAAGATCTCTGGGCAGAAGAAGACAGTGGAGAGATGAGTCATAGTTAGTGGTTGCCAGTGATCACAGTGGACGTCAAGTCCACTTGAAATGAATGGGCTCAAGCACAATTCACTCTGATCTCAGCAGGTTCTAGCATATTTAACACTGTGTTGGACTGTGTTGGTCACTAGAATCCAGGCTACCCTGGATGTAAAAAGAAACTCTGGTAGCAGCAGTGACACCAAGAGCTAGACCAGCAGTTTGAAACGTTGGATTGTTTATGCATCTAACAAGAGTGATCCTCGTAATACAGGATGGCTCTTACAAAATCTTATTGGTCATTTAAGAGAAGTCAATTGCATATTACTTAAAAGGCATGCAACCAAATTACCTGGGGCATTGAGCGTGAGGCTGGTTCCTTTCTTCCATCACAAAATGTGATACTATAAAGTAAAGGAGCATTTATTTTTCAATTGAATTCCTAACCTTGGAAACTTGGGTGATGATGATAATCTTTGTTAATAAATGCATTACTTTGTTCCTGTTCAAAAGGCTTCCATGTTTATTGGAGCAGAACAGTCTGAGCAGCAGCTTGCATTTAGTAGGAGAGAAATACAAGATTGATAGAGACACCTTATTTAGGAATACATTGCCTTGAGCTATGTTATAACTAATGTGTATGCATAAACATTTATTGAACATTCTGTGTGCCCTTGGTAGAATGTTCTGGGATAAGCTGTTCCTGTACGTTATCAGACTTCATATTAAAGGACTGCTCATGGCAAGCGACATTTCTCTAGGTATTCTCCTTTGCCTGTGATATCCAGTGGCTCTCACACAAACCTCTCCCTGTGCATTCCAATTCCTACTCTCTGTGACACACATTAATCAACTTTCCATATTCTCAGACTTTGGAAGAAAAGGATGCACTTTGACTTTACACTGTTTTTCTCAATGCAGATTTCATATATTAAAAGAGCCAGTGTGATATAGTTAGTGGAGACTTGGGAAGCTGCGAGTTCAAATCTCTAGCCTTGTGAAAGCATTGCGTATGGCTTTGAGCAAGTCCCAGCCTCACAGAACTCCTTGTTTTAGCTCTTTGAAAGAGTGGCAGGTGAGAGGCATGAAATAGCAGTGTGTTCTTTACTGTGTCCCACTGTTTGGTTTTGTTGTTGTGATGTGGGGGAGCATTTAAAAAATGTGACTCCCTCATTCGTACTCTGAAGTGATTTAGTTCATTCTACCCTCACAGGATTCAGCTATGGTATCTCCACATCATGTTACTACATGTGTAAAGCAAGGCAAATTCCACATTCCCGTTAAGGGCACAATCCTAACCTGGAGTTAGGCAGGCACAGTTAGGCCAGCAAAGTTTGGACCACAATTGGACCAATTATAAAGTACAATTGGAGCGCCTGTATGCTGGCCTCTCTGACTCAGAGTCAGAGAAGCCAGCACACAGACGCTCACCATCCTCCCTGACTCTGAGAGTGGTCCAAATGTGCTTGACAGTGGCCCTTGTGCAAGCCAAACTTTGCTGGCCTAACTGTGCTAGCCTAACTCCATGTTAGGATTGTGCTCTTAGTTACGCCATTGATTAGTATGATTCCATACCTTGAAAAAAAATGAAGTTCATGTATGCATACACACAGAAACCCATGTAGATGGGAACCTAGGCAGCTGGAAGACTGAAGTAAGGACACCAGCCCAGTGCAACCTGCAGGAGACCTCTGGAGCCTATGGAATAGATGAGGTGAGGGCATGTGGGAAAGTGGGGTATAAATAATCTATAGAGAAAGTTGGAGTATTGGAGATTTTTTTTTTTTTTTGGAGTTCCAGGACACATGGAAACGTTGGTTCAAATGTTGACGGTCCTTGTTGTAACAAATCCCTCCTCCCAAAAAATTAGTCCTGAAAGCTATTAGAAGACACAGATGTCAGCAATCATCCCAAAATGCCAACCCATCATCGCCTGCATTGCATTAGTAGAGGGGACCAGCCATGCACGTAATATATTCCAAGATCACTTTTTGCAAGCATAGTAACATAAAAGAATGCCATCTGAAATATTAACATGGAAACATTCCATCGGCATTCCTCTGTAAACCAACCATATTGTGAATTCTGCCAGCAGCTGCTCTCCTTTATCGAAATTGAATCTCTACAGTTTTTTTTTTTCATAGCCAATACAGCTAAAGTTTAAGTATTTTTGCTGAAGTTTTCACACAACCACTAAACCACCTTATAGAAATATGACATATAAACACACAAATTCATATAAATATGAGATGAATTGGCTCAATGATTTGCCTGAGAAATAAAATATTTCAGCTGGGAACATATTTTCTAATATATTAGCAGGATTAAAACCAAATATTTAATACATTCAGATTCCTCACGTGTTCTTTAAATTATCCCACTTGTTTTGAAACCATGTAAAACTGTTGCCATTTTAGGGCGCATTCCTACATGCGCCCTGAGCTGGCCCAAGCTGCTTGCGCTTGCTGCTTGTGTTGTAAGGCACATTTGCGCTAGCCCAGGATGTGCGGGTTTGGTGCAAGGACTCACGCTGGCCCAGCAAAGCTATGAACAGCAGCAGGTGCTGCCTGTACTGGGCTGAACTGGAGAGAGGGCGGCCCCATGGGTGGGGCGGTCTGGGAAGCTGGGAGGATCCAGGATCTGGCCACTAGGCCAGATTCTAACCCCCGTCCCCCAGCCTCTCTGGGCCGCTCAAGTCTGAACAGTCCCATCGGACTGCCTGGGGCTTACCCCACGATAAGGGGACAAACGCCCACAGTGAGCTCCAGCTGCCTCCTACCCTGGGTAGGAAGCAGCCCGAGCCAGCCAGCCAGCCTGCCTGCTCCTGCCCAGGTTAAGATTGGGCTGTTAATACCCAACTTCAGGAGCTCCAGATTGCGAGTTCCGGTGGGCGGGGTGGCTCGGGGAGGGGGTGGAGTGTGGGTGTGGCCTAATGGCCCAGCCTGCACAGCACTGATTCGGGCCACTGCAGGAAGCTCGGACTTGCGCCTACAATTTTGCGGGCGCAGATCCGAGCAGCCCTATTGAGTTGCATGCAGCTTACCACTAAGCCGCTGTGGCCTCCTTACTTGGGTAGGCTTCTTACTTGGGCAGGCTGGCCTGCCTGCATCTGCCCAAGTTAGGATTGCGCTCATCCTTACATAGCCTTGGACCTCTGTCTCTTTTACATTGCTTATTCCTTAGCACACACAATGCTGTATCTTCAGCCTCACTCCTAATTCCAGTAGGTGGTGGTTTCTATTTGACTGCAACTCACTATCTCCAGCTTCCTCTGGCAGCATGAGGGCATACCATTTGTGCCACCCTTAGAGGGTGGCAAAATCCTAACCTGGTTTAGTCCAGCACAGTTGGGCCAGCACAGTTTGGCCGGCTCAAGGGACACCGTAAAGTATGCTTGGGCCACTCTCGGAGTCAGATTGGCCAGCACACAGACCCTCCCTTGTGCAGGCCAAACTTTGCTGGCTTAACTGTGCTGGCCTAACTCAGGTTAAGATTGTGCCCTTAGTGGTGTTTGTAAAGCAGGATTTTTCTTTCTACAAACCTGGGAAGCCCCTACCCCCCCCTCCTTCCCCACCCTGAATCAGCCCCTCCATGCCTCGGGCAGCTCAATCCTACACCCCCCTTTCGCCGGCGCTAAGCTCTTGCACCGGACGAACGCAGTCGCAAACATGCCGTCAAGCGCGTCCACGTCGGCGCTGTGGCCCTGGACTGGCACAAGCAGCAGTGCCGGTGCTCGGGCGCTGCTGCGACCGTTGGCAGCGCTGGCCATGTGCCAGTCAAGTGTTGGTGTCGCTTGGTCAGTGCAGGGCTGCCACGAGGGTGTTCCACGGTACGCGTTCCAGGGGCGTACCTGGGCGGCACAGTGGGCGGAGACAGCAGTTGTGACGCAGGACGGCTGTAGTGCCAAATCCTAAACCCCGTCCCCAGCCGGGGTGGCCCTGATTTGGGCCGCTTCTGTGCACTTTCCTCTGTGCCGGCAAAACAGCAGGCGCAGTTCCGAGCAGGCCCATAGCGGCGACCGGGGCTTACGCGGGTGCAAGGGGAAAACCTCCCCTTGTCCTGCACCTTGCTGCCACCGCCTCCTAATGGACTTTAGGATACAGCCAGTGATTAGATGTCATTCAGGGGGAACGGACCAGAACGGGCGTTCCGGATTCTAACGGGCTCCGTGGCTGGTTCCGGGTTCCCGACAAGTGCCAATCAAAAGTGAGTTCCTGTTCCTAAATCATTGGAATGACACCACTGGATACAGCCCTGCTATGTCAGCCTTACTAGGCTGGCATAGTATAGGATTGAGCTCTGAAACGCCTTTCACCACCCTCCCCATGCCCCTCCTCTGCCTGGGGCAAATCTTGTCTCCGCCAGTGGCTGGTGGGTGGGATTAAATAATAATAATAATAATAATAATAATAATACATTTATATACCGCCTTTCTTAATATCACTAGATTTCTCTAATGATTGAACTCAAGGCGGTTTACATAGGCAGACTTTCTCACAAACCCGAAGGTTTTTACAATTTACAGAATGTTCTATCTTCCAAGAACAACACTCCTACAGATCTTTCTTTCTGGATTTAGCCTTCTTTCTTTAGCCACCCGTCTGTCGTCTGCTGGCTGATGGGGCTTCCCTGCTGCCACCAGAGAAGCTGATTTCAGCACACTCCTCCTCTCACGAGGCAGCTGAAACTCAGCTTGTAATCAGCCGCAGTTTCCAAGGTCTGCTGCTCGCAGAGACTTCCGGCAGTCCCGAGCTCATGACCTTGAGATCTTCAGGTGTTATCTTCGGGCAAACGGAGGCATTAACCCTCTCGGCTAAATCTTCTGCCCCTGCGGCACAACTGTTGCTGGGTTGCAGGCCTGCAAGCCACTTCTGGGTCACTCTGGCCCATGCCATGTGTGACTGGCTGTGCTATGTCTGATCGCGCACAGCATGCCGTCCGGGTAGCTTCCGCAAGGCATTCTAGGCACAACATGGCTTGAAGCAGCCAATCACTCAGGGCATGGGCCAGCATGGCCTGGAAGCAGCTTCTGGATCATGCCCCTTATTGCCCTGTCGCTTCCTGGTTGCGGCGGGACCAGGATGTACTGTGGATGTCAATGTGAGTTGCAGAGGTGAGTGGGGATCACTGGCTTAGAAGATGAACCAACTTCGTTACAATTATTTTTTTTAGGGGAGTGAAGAAATTGGTTCATCGCTGAACCCATAGAAAGTGAGGAGAGTTTATGTTCGCTAAAAGCAGCTGTGGGGGGGGGCATTTGGACTGGAGATGCGATGCAAGAGACAATGGTTAGGCCTTGCACAAGGGACCTATATCAAATTGGCACTCCTCTGGGTACTTTCTGAAAAAGAAAAGGACGCTGAAGGCACAATCTCAGGGAACAATCCTAACCTGGAGTTAGGCTGGCACAGTTAGGCCAGCAAAGTTTGACTGGCACAAGGGCTACTGTAAAGCACGTTTGGACCACTCTTGGAGTCAGAGAGGCCAGCACACAGACGTGCATCATCCTCTCTGACTCCAAGAGTGGTCCAAACATACTTTATGGTGTCTCTTGTGCCAGCCAAACTTTGCTGGTCTAATTGTGCCGGTCTAACTCCAGGATTGCGCCCTCTGTCAGAGAACTGCTGTCGTATCTCATTTGGCCCAAGGCTATTTTTGTGGGAGGCTGAAGAGCTCTCTTGCACCATTGGATATACCTCGGAGCATTAATGAGATCCTTGTGATGGCATCTTCCCATAAAGCTAATGAAGGTTTGGGGTAATCCCCCATGTGATCCCATGGAAGACTAATCATGACTGAGATTATTTCACATCAAACATACAGCAGATGGGGACCAGCTGGGGAGCCAGACTCATTATTTCTGAAAATGTGTCACCCCTCATAAAATATCTTAAGCGCTATCAGCCCCTGAAAATGCAATCTTCAGCTGGCTGGGCTGACCGAGTGAGCATGATTTGATCTGCCCAACGTATCTATACAAAAATGCTGCAACGCCTGTGAAAGGCACCGATTTTGTTCTATGGGTAGCAATGGGGTTCCCATTCTCAACAACACTATGTACATAAAACACACACACATAGGTCAAAGTTCATCTTTTGTTCGGTCCATTGAACTCACATGGCTATGATGCAACACTCAGCAGAGTTTTGGAGTTGCCGTTTGTTTTATCTGGGGGTTAGACTGCCCTTTTTCATCAGGGTGGAAAACAATTATTTCCTTTACAGAGCTCAGTGGCTAAAAAGCAAAGTAACCAGAAATGAGGTGGTTTGTTCCCTAAAGTAACATTAAGCTTTTCAATGTAATAAGAGTGGGCAGTGCAATGGAAACAATCAAGGTTACAAATGGCTTTTTTTTTTTTTTTTTTTTTTTTGTAGACTGGAGGAAAATGACCACATTGAGTTATGTGCTGCAGGACAAATAGATCTGGAACTGCATTTGTTATTGAAGGCAAGAACAAACTGCTGGTGATTAGGTGGATTTATTTTATTTTATTGTAATTAATTAATTGATTGATTTTATTGATTTCTAGCTGGGCTTTCTACCAGAATACTCAAGGCATAGTTTACTTGCAGCAGTCAAGTTAAAAACAACAGCCCAATATAAATACAGGTCATTGTATTGCAAAAAATAAATCTGATTTTCTTCTCCTTTTACTCTACTTTTTCTACCTCTTTTGGACCTATTCTGGATTCCTGGGTGGAGTTCAGCATCCTGAATGCACTGCTGCAGTAGTGTACCAAAGCCATCTGCCCCCCTGGGGTCACAGAAAATTTTTGGCACCCCTATACAATATCAGTCAGTCAGTCAATTAATTAATATATACTTAATTCAAATATATTACTGAAACATTAATGCATTATCACTCATGTCACATGCTACTAGCTTCCATTTTGAAAGCTTAACCACCAGTGATGTCATGCAGGGGGAACGCGGGGGAACTCAGTTCCACTAGTTAAAATTAGGGCTGACTCCGCCCACTTCACTCTCACTCCTCCCCCCTCCCAATTCCTCTGCAAAGAGCTTTTCTTCTTGGTTGGCTGGCACTCAGAAGGTTAAAGGGAGTGACTCCGGATTCCTAGAGGGGCGAAGGGGGAAGGGCTGCAGTGAGGAAGTCCCGTCCTGCACAGACCCCTTCCTCGCTCCCTCCAGCCACACACGTGGAGTCAGCAGCCACCCTGTTGAGTCTGCAGCCCACTGGGGAGAAGGGGCGTCCTGGGGGTGCAGTGGCGAATCAAGGGGGGCCCTGGAGGGGACGGAGGGGAGCTGGGACTTTTTAAAGCTCCCTCTTGATGTGCCCGGCATAAGCGGGCTTTGGGGTGGGGAAGCGCCCAAGGGTGCCGTCCAGAATGGTGCCGCCCCTCAGCCCCTTCCACAGGTTCCTGCCTCATTCTGCTCAGCCAGCCTCAGCTTCGAGTCTGCTGCCCCCGTGCCAATTTTCAACTTCCCTGGCAATTTTGAATAACTCCACCTCGCCTAGCCGCGAAGACCAAGGAAAGGCTTTCGCCGCTGTCTCTCCAGTCCAGAGCGTTTCACTGGCGCTCTGGGTGTGAAGCTTCTTTGGGAGACTGTCCCCATCGCTATTGGAGCTGCAATTGGGGAGGGGGGAATTCTTTGCTTTCTGTTCTGCAGGCGCCAGGCGCTGTACAGAACCAGCTGGCTCTGCCCACTCATTGCTGACATTGTCGCTGGCTAGGAACCAGCCGCAGGTAGACCTGGGCTCTGCCATCCTCCGGCTTATGACATCACTTCCGGTGGGCGGGTCCTGACACGTGCCAATCAAAAGTAAGTTCCTGTTCTTAAATCATTTAGATGCCACCACTGTTAACCACCCATTTCCCTCCCTGCCACAATAGAGCATTACCTTTCTCTTCCCGCCAAAGGGGAGAGTGCAGGCACATTGGAATCCCATGAGTGAAACCCGACTCTCCTGCCACCCTCCATTCACCTTACCTGCTTGCCATTGATTGTCTGCTGAACCAATCAGGTGCCACTGTTTATTCTGGTGCATTGATAGGTGTTGTGGCAGCCTTGTCCAAGCCACCGTAGCTCACACATCAAGAGGGCGAGTCTTTTCCATACAACGAGATGGTGGCATCCACCTTCCTGCTCGGAGAAGAGAGCAGGTGGCAGTGAGCAACACAGCCCTGGGACTCTGCAAAAGTTGTGCAAGTGGGGTCACAACTCCCCCCCCCCAAGAATGTACCAAAGAGCCAAGAAGGCAGTTTGGAAATGTGGATTTCCACAGCCTAAGAATACAGGCACAAAGTGTGACATGGTTGATTGCCGCCCCCCCTCCCCCGTGGAGTGCCACCTGGTTGCGCAGTATCCCCCAGCTCTCCCTCAGGTACGCAGCTGCACTGCTGTGTCATCTGGATGTAGAGACCATTGCTTGATTGGTTGTTGGAGACTTCTTCTTCAACTGATTGTAACAAAAGTCCTTGGATTTCAGTAAATTCATTGGATAGTGAAGCTGACCTGACTGCCCAGAGTGGGAGTATCAATAGTTCAGGTGACCCCATCCTCTCCCTACTTTCCCAATCCCTCAGAAAAAGAGCCCAATCCTTTCCACCACCATCTTCTGCCATGCAGCCACACTGATGGAGAGCACACCACATGCAATGGTGGAGGGGCCATTGCAGGCATCTTGTTGTCTTATGTGCTCCCTGAGGCACCTGGTGGGCCACTGTGAGATACAGGAAGCTGCACTAGATGGGCCTTTGGCCTGATCCAGCAGGGCTCTTCTTACGTTCTTAGAGGCACTTCCCTCAGGGCCCACCCTACCCAGTACTGCACTGCACTGTTCTGTGCAGTTTTGTCTATGGTGATGTCCTGGTGCAAAGCCTGTGGGGATGTCATGCCATAGATGTGACTGCCCAGAGTGTCCCTATGCCCAGATCAGGTGAAGACTGCAGCTATGGGGCAGTGGAACAGTATACGCCCTTGGGCCGGTGCCCTTGGACCGACGCTAGTGCTAGCGTTGGCCCAAGATCACTAGCCCTTGGCACTAGTGACATTGAGCCGATGCAAGCACGTTGCGTCGGCCCAATGTCCAGTTCAGGATTGCGCCCTGAATCCAAAATAAAAATGGAAATGCTCCTTGAAAGACAGCACAACTATGTGTAACACGTAGAATCTTGCTATCATGGATATCCACGCTGTCTCTTTCAGTAAAACCACATTAAAGAACATGTGCTGGGCAGATGCTATGCTACCCTGAAATGGACGGATTTACTCATGACACCGGTGGTCTGTAAATCTTGGCTCTGTTTAAACAGCGTGGGCCAAGTCTCATTGCTGAACTTTTCATTAATATAATTTAGTACCAATGTCACAGTTTTGAAGAGTGGTACTGTGTCCTACTCATCCCGAGTTATCAAGAATTCAACAAGTGCTAATTGCTTATTGCAATTTGCTTTCCACATTTCATTACATTTCACTGAGGAAATGCTTTTTCAGTGGCGTATTAAATGGCTGTGTTGACAGAACAGATTAGAAATGCAGGAAATCAATCTTCTGTGGTGCTGCTGTGGGTCCAGGGAGATGTCTCTTTCCACAGTTGGAAAGGGGCTGTTCCACTTTAAAATAAAACCTTATTATTATAAGCAAGTATATCAGTTGTGTTCAGTGAAGTTATTATTATTTTTTCCTGAAGTTATATTGTATGGAGCCTAAATGCCCAGGTATAGTTAAATGCGCAAAGCGTGATCCAATCAAAAAGATGCGTGCATGGAACTGGCGGTTCCTTTAATATTTCAAACACAGTCAATGCATTGCTGAGGACATAAAAAATGTCTCTGTCAGAAACTGAAACTGACAACTGAAACTGAGTGTTCCCTGCAGTTCAAGTGGTTGGAGCTGAAACGGCAATGAAATTTCCGTTTGCAAATGTGGTTATCCCCTGCATATGTACATACTTCTGTTGGATCATGGCCCATTTTTTAAACACTGATTTGATCATAGATATAGATCTGTGGTGGTCTTCCACGCAGACATCGGCATCATAAAATCTAGCAGGGTGGGATGCTGAATTTATGAGTCTGGTTGACTCGACCTTTGAAAGCGCCTTGCCAAATATCTCCATGCTGGATCAATTGTGTTGTAAAATGCACACCATCAAAAATGAAGTGCAGGGTAATCTTTATGGTTTTTTTTAATAGGATTTTGATGACCAAGCCACAGAAAAATGAGAATGTTTGGATTTGATAATATATGTAATTGTTCAACATTATGGCACTGAGTTTAGCTGACCACGATATACTACCACTGTGGTTCCCAAAGTGCTGGCCTAGGGAAGGGGGTGGGTTAGGGTTAGCACTTAGGCTGGATCCAAACCCCCATCCCTGGCCCAGCTGGCTCTACATGCACTGCTTGGAGTTGCACCAGTGATTTCGCTAGAGTTACCTGGGGTAAGGGCAGTGGTGGGATTCAAATAAATTAACAACCGGTTCTATGACATCATAGCCGGAGCCAAAAAAAACCCGAAGCCAGCCGAGGTAAGCGAGTGGGCGGGGCCCGGCCATTTAACAACCGGTTCTATAGAATCTGGGCGAACCCCCTGAATCCCACCACTGGGTAAGGGAATTCTCCTTAATCTAAGCTGTGCCTCATGCACCCCTATGTAATGCATAGTTTGTCCCTAAAAGCCCCCTTCTTTGAGTGTTAATGCCAGAAAAGGACAAACCTGCCACAGTAAACAAATTATAGTCCTGTAATTTCTTTTAAAATTGCTGCAAATTCATCCTTAAACCTGTTTTTTTTTTCTTAGTGGTGATGTTTGCCCAGCTCTATAAATATTTGACTTGTTGAATGGTCAGTTGGCTTGTATGTATCGCCTTTTACATGATGCCACAGAAGCCAATTATTTTCAATGAACATGTATCTTTTATGTGGCTGAATTTTTCTTTAGTCTAAATACAAAATATTTATATTCCATTACATATTTACAGTCCTGTTCATGAAAAAATAATGGTCGTCTCAAAGCAGTAATTCCCCAGGAACTATTTAAAGGAATGTTCTAATGCAATTTCCTGTTTCCCACAGTGAATAAAACCACTTTCTCATGGACGTCGGAGGAAGATTCACTATACAGTGGTTGCCATAATCAGCTAGTGGGGAATGTGGCCTTTGTCACCTGATGCAAAATCCTGACTATGAGTGCAATCCTAACCTGGAGTTAGGCCAGCACAGTTAGGCCTGCAAAGTTTGGCTGGCACAAGGGCCACTATAAAACACGTTTGGACCACTCTCTGTGGGTGCAATCCTATACTGCGCTGGATTGGCAAGGCCGGCTAGTCTGTGCCAAATCCAGCACAGTATAAGTGAGGAACCTCCCAATGGCAAGGGAACATTTGTGCCCTTACCGTTGGAGAGGCTCTAGCCTCCCCTATGACCTCCTTGGATCTGTACCTGCTAAACAGCAGGTGCAGAGCTGAGGAGACCGCACAGCCCAAATCGGGGCCATGCGGCCTCCCGAACGGGTATAGGATTCAGCCTTAGGGCCGAATCCTGGACCCACCAATGTCCCGCCCCCAACCCCCAACTCCCCGCCAATGCCGTGTCCAGATGGACATGGAGCCTCCCTCGTGCCAGCCGGCTTCGGCCGACTCAGGGGTACCAATTGGTGCTCCCACATCGGTGCTAAGTGCGCAGTATCGACACAACCCTATTTCTAGGATTGCGCTGTGAGTCAGGGACGATGGTGCATGTCTCTGTGCTGGCCTCTCTAACTCCGAGAATGGTCCAAGCATACTTTACCATGTCCCTTGTGCCAGCCAAACTTTGCTGGTCTAACTGTGCCGGCCTAACTCCAGGTTAGGATTGAACCCTATGCAGACATGTCATGTAGCGGGTATGCGGGGGTATGCGCATACCTGTTCCTAGGATTAGGGCTGGCCCCGCCTATTCGCCCGCCCACTTGTCGACTCCGTCGGCACTCCGCTCTGCCCCCTGCAACGTTTGAATTGCCTGCACGTTTGAGCTGCCTGCACATTCTTAGAGCCAGGCAGGCAGGCAGGCAGGCAGCGGAGCGAGGGAGACCGACGGCAGCAGCGGCGTGAGCAGATAGGCTGCCTGGGGCTCCCCCCCCGAGGAGGCACGGCAGTTCCTGGAGGGGGAATCGGTAGTCTATGCGGCAGCCCCAAGGAAGGCCCGGGATTCCCTACCGAGGAGGCGCAGTGGTTCCTGGGGGTGGTTCCTGGGTTCCGGCTATCACTTCCGGTGGGCGGGCCCCGACACAAGTGCCAATCAAAAGTGAGTACCTGTTGCTAAATCATTTAGATGCCATTACTGACCCTATGTCACAAACTCTGTGAATTCTTAAAGTATCTCTGGTGCTCTGGCTCAAGGAAAGATATATTCTTGGCTCTTCTACCTAAAAATGATCACGTCCAGCTACCTGTTTCAATTTTTTTCCACAGTTCTGTCATGTCACATTCTGATGTAATGGCCAGCCCAATTTGCTTGTAGTGAGTCATCTCTAAAACTGAATGCTTCTGGTGGTTTGGAAAGGGACAGATCACTGAACAGATTAAGGGCACAATCCTAAACTGGAGTTAGGCCAGCATAAGTGCATTCGGATCACTCTCAGAGTCAAGGAGCATGGCGCATGTGCTGGCCTCTCCGACTCCAAGAGTGGTCCAAACATACTTTATAGTGTCCCTAGTGCTGGCCAAACTTTGCTGGCCTAACTGTGCCAGCCTAACTCCAGTTTAGGATTGTGCCCTAAGACATTGTCACCACCATCATCCTTTGCCTTTGAGCCATTTGCAAAAATAATCCCATTGGTTTCTGTGCTGCTTGCCATCATTGTAATCATTTTGAGTTATTACTATCAACCTCATTTTTAGCCGATAGCTTTTGGAATGGGCCAAGGAGAATTCCAAGCTTTTCTGGGCCACATCAAAATTGCCAGATCTGTGCCAAGTTGGATAAATTTATCGCACAAGGCATAATCTAATGCTAATGCAATGCTTTTTTGTTTAGATGTATATTCGAGCCCTTAAGCAAATGACATTTAAAAATAAATGAAAGCCACACATGATATTGTAAAGTGCCCTTTAAAACAAAAAAAGCTTGCTGTTTGAAAATGCCATTTTGGAAATGGTAATGAAGCCCTCTCATTCTATATATGGTTTTTCTTTTCTGAACACTCCATAAATGTTAAACAACAAACAACAACCTGGTTTTAAGACTCCCATAATGTTGAAATTACTAACGTGAGATGTTTTCTTCTCCCACTTTGGTAATCCAACTGAGTTCAAGAGACTTCATGCATCCATATGAGAAGGATGTTCCTCCTGAAAGTAATTAGTTTCCTTCCTCTTTAATGCTTCACCCATAGGTGGCTCCTGCTCCTTGCCAGTTTTTGCCTGCCTACCCCCACTTCACTTTTCCTAGCATTGCTGTTCATCAGCACTCCTGATCCAGTCCGATCTGCAAAAGAACTGAGTTGGCCAACTGGCAGCCCAATCCTAAGTTGCGTTGGGACCATATTTTCCCTTTTCCTTGAGTAATGCTCCAGCCTGCCCTTTGGGGCGACTTGAATCTGTGCCTGCTAAATAGCAGGAACAAGTGCAAGCAGCCCCGCATAAAGCTGGGGGACCCAGGATGGGAGTTAGGATATGGCGGACACCGGCTCTGTTGCTCCTGCCCCCTTCCCAGCCCAATCTGAGCCGGAAAAACAGGGATTCCTGCAAAGTACTGTTGGCCATGTAGAGTCTTTTCAGCTTTTTCTATTCTGCCTGGTGCCCTGTGGTGCTCAAGGACACCCCAGTGTTCTCCCCAGTGACATACTTCCACAAGAACGTACTTCCATGAGGCCTGTTGGCTGTTGGTGACCTCTAAAATAAGGGGCAGCAGGCCTTCCGCAACAGGGCATATGCCTTTAAATGGCAGGAAACCCAATTCATAGAACCATAGGATCATAGAGTTGGAAGGGACCTACAAGGTCATCTAGTCCAACCCCCTGCCTTTAGCAGGAAATCCTACTAGAGCATCTCCAGCAGGTGCCTGTCAAGCCTCTGCTTGAAGGTCTCCAGTGAGGGAGAATCCACCACCTCCCTTGGCCGACTATTCCACTGTCGAACTGCCCTTATCGTCAAGAAATTCTTCCTAATGTCCAGCCGGACTCTCCTCTCTTGCAGTTTGTACTCATTGGACCTAGTTCTACTGTAAAGGCAGATTTGTACCTTCTTCCTTATGACTCCCTTATGACAGCCCTTCAGATGTTTTGTATGTTGTTTTGTGTCAGTTCTTGGGGAGAAGATCTTGTGCTGTCTGGTCATGCCAACAGGAAGCTGGACATGCAGCAGGAGGGCTTTGTCTGAGGTTGCCTAAGCTCTATCCTCAAAAATAGTCTTGAGAACTGAAAATTCTGGTGTTGGGCCAGACATTCTGTAGGATTATATTTCCTGTTTATTTTTAATGAATGGGGATCAACTGTTCACATCAATGCTAAGCCAAAGTTGCAGAAGGAGCAGGCTCAGCGAGCAATTTTGCTGCCACTGCTAAGCATCTCCCCTTTGGGGGTGGTTGTGTTTTCTGTGCCCCAGAAGGAGAGGGTGAACCCCAGGTAGTGAAAAACAGGGTTATTAGGTTACTTCAACAAAAGTGCCTAACATTTTTTTGCTTGACCTCTTACACTTCCTCCAAGGCAAGAATATCTGTCCATGTTTTTCTCAGGATAAAATAAGATTCATCCAGTCAGTCGTACTGGAGTCATCTAATCAGTTTGTTTTTAGTACCTTTTTTAAATCTCTCTCTCTCTCTCTCTCTCTCTCTCTCTCTCTCTCTCTCTCTCTGCTATTATTGGTGCTAATTTTTCATCCCACCCTTTTTAGCCTTGCTTGATTTTTCTGTTGGAGCAGGTAATGGGGAGAAAACAACACATGCCTGATACAGTCTGGCCACATGGGTTGACTAGTATGCCCGTATGCACTGGATGTTGGATGTGCATCTGAATGCACACCTCATTAATAGATATGCCGTGCAGATGGACAACAGTATCCAAATGTGCATTCGCACCCACATTCTTTTGCAACAGCTCATGTCCAGCTTTGCTCAACTCAAGCCGGATCACCATGATCATTTTGCAGTGCTGATGCATGAACCTAGCAGCTCTGGGTGGCAAGATAAGGATCCAGCTCATTTCACTGGACCATAGAAACATGCTTCTCCTCTCCTCTCCCCAAATCAGATGGAGGGCGCAATCCTAAACTGAGTTATAAACTAAACCAGCAAAGTTTGGCTGGCCCAAGAGCCACCGTAAAGTATGTTTGGACCGCTCTTGGAGACATAGAGGCCAGCCCACAGACGTGAGCCATCCTCCCTGACTTCGGAAGTAGTCCAAACATGCTTTATGGTGGCCCTTGTGCTGGCCAAACTTTGCTGTCTTAGTTTATGCTGGCCTAACTCCAGTTTAGGATTGTGCTCGGAGAGAAACAAGGAGGCTCTGCTGTATCCAGAAATGAGGCTACTCAAAGTCGAAACATACCCAAGAAAAGGGGATGTTTGTCCCCCTACCCTGGGGTAAGCCTCAGCAGCCTCTATGGGGCTATGTGGTTCTGCAACAGTAAATCACTGGTGTAGGAACGTGCAGCTGTACGTTGGTGGATGGGGCCCATGAAAGGGGTAGGATCTAATGGTAACTTCAGCTGCTGCCCCCACCCCTTCTTAGGCCATATGGAAGCTGGACCTCAGTTTCCACAAGGAATGCATTCTAGGATGGACACACACAGAGAGAGATTGAAGCCTCCTTCCCTCCCAGAAATGATTCTTCCAGTCATGTCCAGTGGGTACAGCAAGGCTTTCCAGACCTGCATTGGGTCAAAGCCATGGATCCCAAACCCACAGATAAGGAGGGCCGACTGTATTCTATCTCATAGATCTATGGTTGTGTGAAATATGGGGCATGCTTTAAATACAAAACGTCATGTAGAGAAAAGAGAATCACAGATGTTTCCATTCTTTGCTTTTAACGTACCATTAGAGGGGATCTCCTTAGTGCAGTGGTTCCCAAACAGTGGGTTACAAGTCAATGAGGTGGGTCGCAAAGCACCTTGGGCAGCCATTTTGAAAATATGGGATGTTGGGATGCTGGAAAGGGGAAGGGCTTTGTGGCTGTTTTGCTGGTGTCAAGGTTGTAAATAGGTTCTTTTCCTTTCTGATTCACTTTGCTAGTGGAAAATGGCGGAGAAATAACCCAACTGATTGCTGCATTCTCAGGAAAGCCGCAGGGTCTGGCATCACAACACTTCTGGCATGATGGCACTTCAGACCATGACATCACTTCTGGTGGGTCCCAGACAGATTGACATCCTAAAAAGTAAGTCCCTGTGCTAAAAAGTTTAAGAACCATTGCCTACGTGTTTTGAAATAGTGTTGTTGATTGAGTAAATCACACACATTAAGGTTGCAATTTTAAGCACAGTTACTTGGGAGCAACCCTTTCTGAACTCAGTTGGACATTTCTGTCTAAACCGAACTAGGATTGTACTAGAAATCTTATCCTTGGTAAAAATAAATTTACTGGGAGTTATTATGAAGATATGAATGCTAATGAATGAAGGTAATTCAGTGTGAATTCACTGGAAGTAAACAATTTTAGCCGTCTTATGTTTAATAAGCCTCCTGAGAGTCTCAGTCCCTTCATTCACGGTCATGTAATTGGTCTTTGATCAAGTCATTGCTAGGAGATTATTTTGTGGTCATATGTATTTCTGACACACTGCAAGTTGACAGGCTAGGCCATCTGAAAAAAATACATGCATGAGGAAATTGGGCTGGGGACCTGGGTGGCTGTATCTGGGGTATTTAAAAAAAGCATTTGCCCTCAAATCAGATGGCAGTCAGTGTGATTGTGTGGAACGTTCCATACCAGAGCTCTTCTGGTGGCCCCCTCTGCCTGTGCAGAGACATTCCGTGCACTGTTATGTGGTGACATGTTGTACATCACCCACCCTGAGACCAAATCGTGCAAACATACTTTTCACTGGCAACCTCATTGCCACTATAACATGGGGTTCCCCCAAACCTTTGGGAGAAGGTATTTGAGAGGCAAAGAAGGGAAGTTGGCAAAATGACCCCTATTTCATGGGAATGTCTTCTGTACAGAGATGAAGCACTTAATATACAATCCCTGGAAGCAGGACATCCAGTTCCAGCTGTAAGCCAATGTGACCAATGTCATCACATTGGGCCCCGCACTTTGGGAGCCCCTGCACGAGTGCTGTGAGCAAATTGCCTGCTGCTGCAGATGGGATCTCTATGGGCTGTAAGCCTGTGGGGCGAGCAGAACAGCTTTACTTCGGGCCCTCCCACCTGCTCCTCCCCCCAAATAGCTCAAAATAGGCCTCCTGGAAGCAGTTGGCAGTGATGTCGTCATGTCACCACCAACTACTTTGAGGTGCCATGCGCAGCACCACAAGTGTGTATCTTGGTGTTTGTGGGCCCCACAGGAAGGTTGGGGGGGCCCCATGGGAATGCCCTGCATTGGACCCTGCCACTCCTAGAGCCAGCTCTGAGGCCATCTAACTGGGAAGTGCTTCCATCTCATTTCAGACCTGTAGGAGAATAACCAGTGGGCTAACGTAATGAACTGCTGGTAAGCTTTCTATCATCTCACTTTAATGGAGTCACAGGACAGATGGTGTGCTGCTCCTGTAATGTTAGAACTGGCCCAGAGAAGCTCTACTCCAGAGTTTCTGTTTGCTAGCAAAATGGGTTGCTCATACTGCATTGTTAAATGCAAATTGTCGACATCAATATTTCTCAAACTGTGGGTAGGCAAGGGTGGGTTCCCATTCATTTCAATGTGTATTTTATTTTTAGTATATTAGATTTGATGCTATTACGGCATGTGACTGGATTTGGGGAAATGTTACAGATCTGTATGTTTAACAGGCTACTATGCCTATACTTTGAACCATGATAATCAATGGGGGCTCACCCCAGGTAAATGTGAACAGGATTGCAGTCTTTGGGATGTTGGGGGATTTTTTTTTAAACAGGTCAGCAACTGCTTTGGAGAGTTAGGAAGGGGCTTCTTTATTATAAATAATTCTTGAAACTTACACTTATTGTAGACGTTTAATTTACTTAATTCAGGGTGCAATCCTAACCAACTTTCCAGCACCAGGGTAAGGGCAATGCAGCTTTGAGCTAAAGGAACAAACATGTCCTTACCTTGAGGAGGTCTCTGTGACTATTACTCCACTGAAGAGTGCAGAACATGCCCCACTGGCACAGCTATGTCAGTGCTGGAAGGTTGCTTAGGATTGCACCCAATATTTGATTTTGTCATATGGGGGTGTTAGAGATTTTCCTGCTTGATTATGTTACTTCCAGCCATGACATCACTTCCAGATTAATGACATCACTTCCGGGTGGTCCCAACTGACTGTCATTCTAAAAAGTGGGTCCCAGTGCTGAAATGTTTGCTTGTCTACATTATTAACAGTATCCCACATAAACTTAACATCTAAGAGAGGAAAAGAGCATAATTCTGCATTTGCCTTGGGCTCCTTACTTGGTTGACTTCTTTTGCATCCAGAAGGATTTTCTTTCTTACATCTTTGAACAAATAATTGACTTATTTCTATCTTGTAATAGGTGCAGATCTTTCAGAACATAGTAGGTATGTGAGAGACCCAAGTTTCAGAGCTCACCGCTCTTATGTTCTTTGTAGTGGTTAAAGGGGAAGCTGCAATCCTAAAAATACAGCCGTTCAGAGAGCAACAGTGAAGTCAGCAAGGCTCCTAATGTGTGTGTTCAAGATCATAGTCAAAGTAATCAACCTGTAATGTGATTATGTGGTTGAATAATAATAGAGCTGTTCCTCTAATTAAATCATCCTATGCAGGAGGGCCACAGACATGACTCAAAGGAAAGAAATCCTCCATTTGTATTTTCCTTTCCCTGATAACATTTGATCTTTGCCATGACTCTCACTGGTCTGATCAGCAGCTTGTCTGTTTTATGCTACTCAAGCATAATTCTTCATGCACCCCCCCCCCGCCACCTTTAATTTAGTGGCTCAGGCCCCACCAGACTTGTTGGCACAGCTGGTTTACACAGCATGCTTGGGGAGACCTCTCTTAAGAAAATCATTGCCAGGCTTGTGGTTTATAAAGATTTTTTTTTAAAAACTGTATTGAAGGAGCTACATAATTGGGTAGGAGAGTGAGAGACAGAAGGCCTGTCTGTCTAGCTGAGAGGAGAGAGAGAGAGAGAGAGAGAGAGAGAGAGAGAGAGAGAGAGAGAGAGAGAGAGAGAGAGAGAGAGATGGCATCAAAAGGGTTTGCATTACCCGGTGCAGGAGGACAGCGTGTCACACCCACAATGGACTTCCCCTCGATCCAGATCCAGAGGTGTATCTAGGGTATCTAGGGTATATCTAGGGTGTAGTGTGGGGTGGCAAGAGCCATGGGCGCCGTTTCCTTGGGGGCACCGATGGCCCTCAGCTCCACCACGCAGCACCCTAGAAGATGCGCCCTCCCCCCGCTTGCCGAGCAGGGAGACACAAGGGAGACACAGCAGCAGAGGAAAGCTGCGCCCCAGGGGGAACACATGTGCGTCCTCCCTGCTCAGCCCCACCCCCATTTCCCGGCGGGGAGGAACAGTGCCTCCATGGCTGGACAGCCAGGGACGCGCAGTTCCTCCTGGCCAGGGATCGGAGGCGAGGGAAGGCACGCGTCTCCCCCCCCTCCGATCAGGCAAAAATGCCCAATCAGAGGCCAAGGGAAGGCACGTGCCTCCCCCCTCCAACCAGGGAGGCGCAGTTCCTCCTGGCCTGAGGCCAAGGGTGTGTGTGGCTTCTCTCTAAATGGAGAGAAGTCACACCCTTCAACATCATGACGTCACAACATTGTGACATCATGATGTGCCATGGGCACAATTTCATCCTGGTACGCCTCTGTCCAGACCATGCAGAATAAATTACAATGTCATACATACACTGCCTAAATGCAGTGGTACTAGGGTTTGATTTGTTTGTTTATTTTAGGGTGCAATCCAGGAGGGTGGAACGGGGCAGCAAGAGGGCATTCCAGGGGGTGGCCCGGCCCGAGGAGGGGGTAGTGGGATGTGGATACAGCTGTTAGGGCACATCCAAATGCGCTTCCACAGACCACATGGCCACGATTTGGGCTGCACAGTGTGCTCGGACCTGTGCCTGCTATATAGCGGGCGCAGATCCAAGTACCCCATAGGCATGGCTGGCGCCTACCCTGGGACAAGGGGACAAATGTGCCCTTGTCCCATGGAGGCGCCAGTCTACTTCCAAGCTGCACTGGATATAGCACAGGCCCACCGGCCTGCCTGTTCCATCACAGCTTAGGAGAGCACCCTTAATATATAACAGTATAGGTCATCCAACAAATCAGTAAAAAGGTAAAGGTAAAGGTTTCCCCACGACCAAATGGTCTAGTCGTGACCGACTGTAGGGGGCAGTGCTCAACTTTGTTTCAAAGCCTGCAGAGCCAGCGTTTTGTCTGAGGACAAGCTTCCGTGGTCATGTGGCCGGCATGACCATACGCCGTAGCGCACGGAACGCCGTTATCTTCCCACCGAAGTGGTCCCTATTTATCTACTTGCATTTTTAAGTGCTTTTGAACTGCTAGGTTGGCAGGAGCTGGGACAAGCAATGGGAGCTCACTCTGTCGCATGGTCTCGAACTCCCAACCTTCCGGTCAGAAAGCCCAGCAGCAACTATTGAACCCGCAGCACCACCACTTCCCTTCAAAAGTGTACTAGTTAGGGAATATATGTGGTATAGTGTGAGCAGATGACACCACAGTCATTACCCATGCACCCCTATTAAATAATAAATGAAAATGGCTAATCTATCTCTATAAAAGAGGATGTGTGTGTGTGTGTGTGTGTGTGTGTGTTCCACATAAGCTCCGGAACACCTGGAGCGATTGACACCAAACTTGGTACGCATATGCCTTACACTCTGGAAAGAAATACTATGGGGGTAAGACACACCTAGCGCCCCTAGGGGTGGGGGTGCGAAGGGGTGCCGTGTAAAAATGATTGAAAATGGCCGATATCGGTGTCGGAGCCATAGTTTCCGGGGTTGCTGAGACGAGCGGCGATGCTCCCGACGCCGTTTGAGTCCAGGTTCAGCCCCCATCAGCATGGGGGGGGGCGAGAAGGGGTGCAAAATAAAAAGTCCACAATGACCTGCTGGAACACCTGGAGCAATTGACACCAAACTTGGTACGGATATGCCTTACACTCTGGAAAGAAATACTGTGGGGGTAAGACACCCCTAGCGCCCCCGGGAGTGGGGGCGCGAAGGGGGTGTCATGTAAAAATGATCAAAAACGGCCGATATCAGTGTCGGATCCATAGTTTCCAGGGCCGCCAAGACAAGCAGTGACGCTCCCGATGCCATCCGCGTTAGGCCCCCCTCAGCATGAGGGGTGAGAAGAGGTGAAAGATACTGTGCTTGGAAATAGAAGATCTGCAGCACGCTGATGGTGGTGTACACTGTTTGCTTTCAGATTTCACAACTCATCCCACTTCTAAAAATACTGTGGGGGTACGACACCCCTAGCGCCCCTAGGGGTGAGGGTGGAAAGGGGGTGCCATGTAAAAGTAGTCGAAAACGGCCAATATTAGTGTCCACTCCATAGTTTTCAGGGTCGCTGAGATGAACGGTGACACTCCTGATGCCGTTTAAGCCCAAGTTCAGCCCCCATCGGCATGGGGGGTGAGAAGGGGTGCAAGATACAGCGCTTGGAAATAGAATGTCTGCAGTATGCTGATGGTGGCATAGAGGATGCCATTTAATTTCAGATTGCACAACTCATCCCACTGCTACAAATACTGTAGGGGTAAGAGACCCCTAGCACCACTGGTGGTACCTAAAGCAGGAGGAACCGGTACGCTGGGCGGGACTTACGTGTGATTGGCTGCCCGTCTGTTTGGTTCCACCGCCTGCCTGCCGCGCAGGCTGCCCTGGCCTCGGAGGGGGCGGCGCCTGCTCGCCGGGGGGACAGGTGGGGGGCGCGCCGGGTGCCTGGGCGAGCAGTGGTGGGGTGCGCCAACCAGTGGCAGCCCGTGCGGCGGGCGGGCAGGTGGTGGAACAGAACGGACGGGCTGCCAATCAACCATACATCCCGCCCAGCATTCCGGTTCCTCCCACTTTAGATACCACCACTGCCTAGGACCCCTAGGGGTGGGGATGGGAAGCGGGTAACATGCAAAAATAACCAAAAATGACCGATATTAGTTTCCACTCCATAGTTTTCGGGGTCGCTGAGATGAACGGCGACACTCCCAATGCCGTGTAAGTCCACGTTCAGCCCCCATCAGCGTGGGGGGTGAGAAGGGGTGCAAAATAAAATGTCCAAAATGACCGACATTAGTTTCAAATCCATAGTTTTTGGGGTTGCTAAGCTGATTGGTGACAGTCCCAATGACATTTAAGCCCAACTGTAGTCGAATAGAACTCTGTAGAACCTTCTGGAAATGTTTAGAAATCATTAGGCCCCGGTCTTGGACTCCAATTAAATACTTGCCATGTTACCAGGCGTAGTCACTGAATACACGTCTATCGATACCGTAGTAGATGCCTATGAGGTCGTCAATATCCCATCAGACTTCCTAAACTCACTTGATCCCACTGAATTGCCACTATGTCATCTTTTACTTACAGTGGGATTTCCAATTATTTTACTACGGAACCTTGACCCGCCAAAACTTTGCCACGGCACAAGGCTGTGTGTCAAGAAGATGCTGGGTACTGTAATTGAAGTGACTATCTTAACAGGAAAGGGAGAGGGTGAAACAGTTTTTTTCCCCAGGGATAACACTCATTCTGACAGATCTCCTTTTAACTTTAAGAGATTGCAATTTCCAGTGAGACTTGCATTCTCAATCACGATCAACAAGTCACGGGGCAGTCTATTAAGTACTGTGGAGTGGATTTGATATTGCCATGTTTCTCCCACGGACAACTTTCTGTTGCTTGCTCAAGGGTGGGTTCACCCAAGAATTTATTTATTCTTGCTCCTGGAGGTGAAACTAAAAATATTGTTTATACTCAAGTTCTGAGTTAAATTAATATTATAGTGAATTTGCAAAAGATTTTACTTTATAATTTTTATACTGTATTTATACTTTCAATTACCTGTACATAAAATTACTTCGATTTTACACTATAGATAGAATTCATTCCTTTTGCTGTCTAATAGAAGCTTGGGATAAATAAATACCCGGGCAACGCCGGGTAAGGACAATAAAATAATAAAATAAAACAGTTATTTTTCACATATTTTGGGTTCTTCTTAAAACAAATATAAGAAGTGCAGAGGTAAGTGTTTCTGTTTTGTTCACAGTTCACAGTTTTACCCCACCCCTCCTTATTGGCTCTAACACAGCCTTCCATTGCAATCACCACGTACAGGAGCAATTAAATCTATAGTAAAAGTATAGTAAAACAGCAAAAGAGAAATCTGGGGATTATTGAAACCACATATTTTTCTCCTAAGTGGAAGCATTTTCCCCAAAGGCCTAGAAGTCAATCTGATGTATGAAAAACTCCTATTTTAGCACAATCAGTTCTACTAGACGTACTGATGAAATGTGGTGATTCATTTTGCACGTTCAAACATGCCAATTACATCTGTGTTCATCAGCGTTATAGATGCATAAGGATCTGTCGAAACCAGAAAGAGACCAAAACTCTGTAATGTGCAGTACAATTTCACTTGGATCAAAGACATGCTTAGAAGCTGGGGATTTCCGTTGTGCTTTTTCAGAATGATGTTTAGGGCTTTGTTTTGTTTTTTTAATTTGGGAGGAAATGTTCTCATTTGCCACATAGTGAGATAGCGGCAGTGTGAAAATAAGATTAGGTGTCATCGCTCAGTGGTCATGTGCTTTCCAGTTTCCATCTCCAGGTAGAGCCGATCATTGTAACAGAGACTATTTCTTGATGCAGACAAATCTATACCTATAGTAGTGGCATAGCTGTAGAGCCGGGGGGGTCCCCGGCAATGGAGTGGTAGATTCTGCCATCTCTGCTAGAGGGAGAGCAGGGCTGGGCTTAAGCCAGTGTGGCCTTTGTTATCACATTGGGTGCGCGCTTTGGGGGCCGTCCACACTGGAATGGTGAGTGGATTGCTTGCTGCTGAACCAGGTTCTCCGTGGGCTGTAAGACAGTGGGGCAAATGGAGCGACTGCTCGTTGGGCCGTTCCACCTGGCTGTGCCTTTGGATCAGTGGTGTCATCTAAATGATTTAAGAACAGGTACTCACTTTTGATTGGCACATGCCGGGATCCGCCCACCGGAAGTGACGTCATAAGCCGGAAGTGATGTCATGGCAGGAAGGGACATAAAAAAGCCCTTTTTGAGGCCTCAGACGATTTTAAACTGACCCAACTGTTCAACAGTATTCCACAGCACCCCCAGAACATGTTAAGGAGGCCTGGCATCATGTTAAAGTGACCCAACAGTTCCAAAAGTATTTGAGAGCAACCCCTGAGCAGCTCATTTTTCAGTGGCAAGGCAAGGCCTGGCCTGGCTTGGGAAGGCAAGGCAAGTTGTTGTTGTTGTTGTTGAAACCTTTATTGGCATTACTGCTAAAAGCTAAGGCAAGTTTAAAAAAGCCACCAGCTCATTTCAGCAATTCCAAAATCTTACAGAGCAACAGCACAGCAGTTTAACAAAGACACCAGCTCATTTTTCAGTGGCAAGGCAAGGCAAGACCTGGCCTGGCTTGGGAAGGCAAGGCAAGTTTTAAAAAGCCACCAGCTCATTTCAGCAATTCCAAAATCTTTTGGAGACAAATTCCAAAATCCCCCCCCCAAGAACCTCTGCGCCTCCTCGGAGAGGGAGCCCCAGGTAGTCTACCTGCTCATGCTGCTGCTGCCGTCGGTCTCCCTCACTTCGCTTTGCTCCGCTCCACTCGCTGCCAGGCAACTCAAACGTGCAGGAAATTCAAACGTTGCAGGGGGCGGAGTGGAGCGCCGACGGAGTCGATGAGTGGGCGGGCGAATGGGTGGGGCCAGCCGTAATCCTAGGAATGGGTATTCGTGTACCCCCGCGTACCCCCTACATGACATCACTGCTTCGGATGGCCCAAAATGGGCCTCCTGGAAGTAGTTGGTGGTGACGTCATCACATTACTGCTGATATCGGCCATTTTCGATCGTTTTTATGTGGCACCTCCTTCGCACCCCCACCTGTGGGGGCGCTAGGGGGGCCATACCCCCTCAGTCTTTGTTGCCAGGCCGCAAGGCATGCGTGCCAATCGCTCCAGGCATTCCAGTGGGTCATGATGGACGCCAAGGGGGCCCGAACTGGGACTCCAACAGCGTCGGGAGTGTTGCCGCTCGTCTCAGCGACCCCGGAAACTACGGATTTGACACCAATATCGGCCGTTTTCGACCACTTTTATGCAGGGCCCCCTGTGTACCCTCACCCCCAGGGATGCTACAGGGGCCTGCTACGGGGGCCTCTTTGTCGCCAGGCCGCAAGGCATGTGCATGCCAAGTTTGGTGCAGGTTGCTCCAGGCGTTCCAGCAGGGCATGGCGGATGTTTTGGTTAGCACCCCTTCTCGCCCCCCCCACACCGGGGGGCCAAACCCGGACTCCAACAGCGTCGGGAGTGTCGCTGCTCATCCCAGCGACCCTGGAAATTACAGATTTGATGCCAATTTTGGCCATTTTCAACCGTTTTCAAGTGGGGCCCCCGCGTACCCCCACCCCCGGGGGCGCTAGGGGTGTGTGACCCCCTCAGCGTTTGTCGCCAGGCCACAAGGCATGCACATGCCGTGTTTGATGCGCGTCGCTCCAGGCGTTGCGGACCCTATGCGGAAAATACGCACACACACACATACATACGATATACTAGCTTTTTGTTACCCGGCGTTGCCCGGGGGACAAAGTATCCCCAGCGTGTAGTAGGAGAAGGAATGAATACAGGGACAGAATCAAGCAAAGGAGCATACTGAAATTGTCACACGCACTGATCAATGTCTGCAGGTCCCGTGGCAGTGTGAGAAACTCACAGTAATGTTAATTTAACTCAAACCCTGTTTGTAACCCACATTGTTAGTTTCCCCTCCAGGAGGAAGAATAAATATGAGGAGACAGGGACAAAATCACGTACAAGGGCAAACTGGAGCAGTCATACTCACTGACCAATGTCTGCAGGTCGTGTGTTAGGATAGCACTGAAGTATGAGAAAGTGGAAGAGGTGGCCAGCTAGCTCTCTGGAAATAGGTCCCTCTCAGATCCGACTGGGTGCTGGAACTCTCTGGATCATTTGCAACTCTTTTAAGCCAGTTTCACTTTCGGTTTGGCTTTGTGAATCACATAACCTGCAGAATCGTTTCTGACCACAGGGTGGCAGCAGACCTGTAGCCCAATGCAATCCCTTTGGTTCCTGACAATCTGGCCCCGCTCCCCAAAAAACGGGGGGCTGTAGGGGGGTCTGACCCCCGCAGTGTTCTTTGCCAGGCTGCAAGGTACGTGTGTGCCAAGTTTCGTGGCTGTGGGTCAAGGCACGGAGACGCCTATAAATAACATACATACATACCCACATACATACACACACACATACACACGTATATCTATATCTATATCTATATCTATATCTATCTATCTATCTATCTATCTATATATATATAGTGTGTTTTACTTGAATCTTTTTTTGTAATCAGCTTGATATGATTCAGAGAACAATCCTATACTGTGCTGGATGGGCCTGCACCAAACGTATTGCACGTTTGTGCCTATGCGCTCCTCGGATTTGTGCCTGCCAAAGAGCAGGTGCAGAGCCAAGGATACTGCGCAGCCCGAATCAGGGCCGTGTGGCCTCCCGATTGGGCTTGGTATTCAGCCTTATTGCCGAATCCCAAGCCCACCCACAGACCAGGCCAGTACGCCTGCCGGCCCGTCCGCCTACAGCTCTCCCAGAACTGCCCTCCCCCGCCCACTCCCTCCCTGTCCCAACATGGCGCCTCCCTTGGATCAGCCAGCTTTGGCCGGCGTAAGGAAGATGCAGTGTAGGCGCAACTGTACTGCTGACATGGGGTGCCGCTCAGCACCCCCACATCGGTGCTACTGACATCACACCTACGCTATGACGTAGCTTTGTTGTGACGGGCACACCAGGATTGCGCTGCCCGCACCAAACAGAAATGTGATAATTACAATAAAACAATGCTTGCTTAAACTGAGAAATGATACATGATGAGTAAAAAATGTCAAACATGCTGTGACAAAAAAAAAAAAAAACCCCAACGTTGCTGCATGCCAGATAAAATCTTGTGGCATGCCAGATTTGGGCCCCAGGCCGTAGTTTGGAGACCTCTGATATAGACAATACTGAACCCAAGTGTATCAATGGTAGAAGTAGCTTCCTATGTTCATTCAAAGAGCCATTTCTAGTCTTTTCCTAACTGTGAATTTGTCTATTAACTCTTAATTATTAGCACTTGAAAATAGTGGTATTTATTTTACTCAGAAGTAGGTCCACTGTGTTCAGTAAGACTTAGAGCCCAATCCTACTCAGCTTTCCAGCGCTGATGCAGCTGCAATGCAGCTCTGAGATAAGGAAACAAACATACCCTTACCTTGAGGAGGACTCTGTGACTGCCCCCTCACCTCAGGGTTCAGTTGCACACCCCATTGGCACTGCTGCATCAATGCTCAAAAGTTGGAAAGGCCCACCCTTAGGCTGTAATCCTCTCTTACCACAAACCTCTTTTAATCAAGTATAGAGCAGTGGTTCTCAAATGTTTTAGCATTGGGACCCACTTTTTAGAATTAAATGACAATCTGTCCGGGACCCACCAGAAGTGATGTCATGACTGGAAGTACCATCATTGTGACACCGGAGCCTGCTGCTTTCCTAAGAATGCAGCAATAAGTTGGGGTATTTCTCAGTCATTTTCCAATGGCAAAGTGAATCGCAAAGAAAAAAAAGCCTAAGTATAACCTTGACACAAGCAAAATTACTACCCAGCTCTCCCCCTTTTCAGCAACCCATCTTCCAATATTTTCAATATGGCTGCCCTAGGTGCTTCACAACCCACCTGAAATTGGCTTGTGCCTCACTGGAGGGTCCCTCCCAACCCACAGTTTGGGAACCATCGCTTTGAAGTCTTCATCTTTTTCATTGTCATAACCAACCTGGTGAAATGGTTGTATACTATTTCTACATCCAAATGAAGCACTGAGGCTCGGGCTGAACTACAAATTCTTATCCACCTTCTGCACACTCTCCACCTTGTGCACCTTCTGCATGTCTGATACATATGATGGCAGTTTGTGTGTGTGTGTGTGTGTGTGTGTGTGTGTGTGTGTGTGTGCTTTGCAGAGATGGGCAAAGATCTGCCTCAGCCAGGTCTGCCCCAGTCCTGAGATTCAGGCAGGGTATGTGCTGCCTGTGGTGACTGTTTGACTATTTCTCCATGCAGAGACATTCAGAGGCATGGTTGAGCCTCTCTTTTTGGGGGCACCAATGGCACACTCACCTGTTCCACGCTAAAGAGGGAAGCCTTTTCCTGTCACATCACTGTACCCATACTTTAAATTCGGTATTGATTCTCTGCTTTGCTTATCCAAATGGGCTCATCTGAGGTATCATTAGACAGCAAAAGGAGAACAGATTAAAATCACTGTAGACATTGTGCTCCCACGCATGGCTTGTATTTATAGGTATTGGGAATGTGGATGCGTCATCAAGAAAATACAGCTAAGTACTGACAAATGACTGTCTAAAGCTCTTACTGGTGAAATCTGACATATTGCAAATCTCCCGCTTCTACATATTGTAGATTGGAAGCCAAACAGTGAACATTGTGGGGAGGACAGTATTTTCTGAAATATATAAGCACTAATTTTGAACACCATCAGAGCTTGGGAAGTACGTAATCATGGAAACGGCCTGGGTGAACCAAACGCACTGTTCACAGAACACAGCATGACCTGGAGGAAAAGGGAGAAGACAGAATGAACACTCTGTACAGTAAGGGCCACTTACATACATACATAAACCTTTATTGGCATTAAAATAGATGACAATAACCAGCACAATAGCATTACCACCGAGAGGAAGGAGAGAAAGGATAGGTCATAGTGAGGGGGGTAATAGAGAGGTGATAAGGGAAAAGAGGAAAGGATATTGGCTCAGGGAGGGGTTTTTAGTTTGGAGACCGCAGATAGGAATTCCGCTACTGAGTTTGTAAGAGCTGCAGAACTGTCGCTTAAGAAGGTAGACAAAAGGACAGTAGAAGTGCCAAGGAGGGAGGACAACAAAGGTTTGAGATGTATATCCGGCAGAGGTTGATGGACAGGGCAGCGGAATAATATATGAGCCACTGTGTCCGGTTCCAGATGGCAAAAATGGCATAATCTGTTATCACGCGGGATATTTGAGGATCTGCCATCGTGTACAGCTGAGGGGAAGATGTTGAGTCTCGCGAGCATAAATGCTCTCCTCTTACTGGTGTTGGTCAGTTCGCTGAAATAATTGAAGGGGCGACCAAATGAGGGGGGAAGGCCGAAAAATGGGGGGGGGAGTAGGTAGGGTTAAGATTTGAAAGAAGTTGTTGTGATTCAGATTCCCAAAGCTTGGATTTAATAACTGAGTGGGCCCTACTATGGAGATTAGTATCCGCAAGGGATTCGAGGGATAAATCCAAGGATAGAAGTTTGGATTCGAGGAATCCAAACCACTTTGAAGTGTATGGATCCTTGAAAGGGCCACTTTACAGACACATTTTAGATGCGTTCATCCAATTTTTAAAAGATGTATGCCAAACAATATCAAACAGAAATGTGGCAAACAATAATATTATGTAGGTATGTTCACCAGACAGCTGTGAGTATTGACTATACTACAGATCCTTGTCGATTGTACCCTAAATAGAAAACCCAGACTATGGTTTGAATGGTGCAACCCATTTGCTAAAACAGGACTGGGGGTGCAATCCCAAAATGAGTTAGGCCGGCATAAGCTTAAGCCAGCAAAGTTTGGCCAGTACAAGGGACACCATAAAGTATGTTTGGACCACTCTCGGAGGCAGAGAGGCCAGCACACAGATGTGAGCCATCCTCCTTTGACTCTGAGAGTAGTACAAACATGCTTTATGGTGGCCCTTGTGCTGGCCAAACTTTGCTGGTTTACAGTGCAATCCAACCCCTCCCCTTGCGTCAATGCTACGTCATAGCATCGACGCAAGGGGTGGAGCACCGGCGTGCCGAGCAGCACCCCCGCATTGGCACTCCAGCTCTGAAGCCGACACTACTTGTAGCGTTGGCTTCAGAGCGCCAACGGAGAGCCTCCCATGCATCGACTGAAACCGGCTGGCGCAAAGGAGGCGCTGTCTATCGGGACGGGGATTGGTGGGAGGGAGGGAGGTGGGGGCGGGACATGGGCGGGTTTGGGAGGTGGCCATATGGCCACTTCCTAAGCCTGTCCACAAGGCCACGAGGCCATGATTCAGGCCGCACAGTCTCCTCGGATCTGCGCCCGCTCTTTAATAGGCACAGATCTGAGGAGCATATAGGGGAGGCTGGAGCCTCCCCTACGGTAAGGGAGCAAATGCTCCCTTGCCATGGGTGTGTGTGCTTTAGCCTCTCCTATGCAGCGTTGGATATGGCGCTTGCCATTCCAGCGCAGCATAGGATTGTGCCCTTAGTTATGCCGGCCTAACTCCAATTTAGGATTGCGCTCTGGGTCTGGTTACTGCCTGGATTTCATGGTAACCTTTTTTTATTGTCTTGTGCTTTGTCTGAAAAAAAAGCAGCATGTAAATATATATATATATATATATATTTCAAAATGCACAAGTCAAAGCATAACACAAAGTGATGCATGTGTGTTGGGTCTGGGAGGGGGAAACTCACGTTCAAATCTCTTTTTAGTCACATTTTCCAAGGACATCCCTATCCTAAACTGCCCTGGCTCCTGGAGGAACAGTGGTGCCAATATGGCTGTCACTGTATCCTATGGGGCCAGGGCAACCGCTGGAATCTCCGCGGGACAAGAGAGCACTTGCTCTGTTACCACAGATAGACTGCAACAGGCAGTAATGGGTCTCCTCAGTTTGTGCCAGCTATTTAGCAGGTGCAGAACTAAGTAGGCTCCCATTGGTCTGGCCAGGGAGGCGATGTAAGATTCAGCAGCAGTCTACTGCTGTCTCTGCCCTTCCCTCTCCCTACTTCCCTCTCCCCCCTCCCCAATAAACCTCACCATCACTCAGTGGTATAACCTACTGTCTGGCACTCCCGCAGCAATACCTGCAGGGCTGTGGCCCAACACGGACTGGGCCTTACTGCACTTTTGCGACGGCGGTTGCTGGGGCAGCATGACAGCCACCAGTGCTGCCCCAGCACAGGATTGGGCCCTGTGTGTCCTTGGCAAAAAAAACTGTGGGTCTAACTATCTCAAATGTTTAATGTGTGTTGGGCCTGATTTCCCCCTCCCCAAAAAACCCACCTGTGGTATTTAAAAAAACAACAAAAAGAAACATATTGGTCTAAAACACACACTCTACACCTTCTCTAGTTTGGCCCTGTGTCCTGGCCAACAGCACCTCATGGGGGTGTTGAAAGTATGAAGTGCTTCTCTGAGGAAAATGCTTCTCTGAGAAGGAGGAGCAGACATAGATGCAACAAAAATAAATACATAATACATTGCATGGAAATAAGTTGGCTTTGTGTCTAAGTAAATGTGTTTGTGATGAGTCTGCCAGAATGTCTCCAAGACCACCTAAGTTTGTCTGTCTCCAAGCACCAGACTCCCTTCCTGCATCACTTCATACTAGCTCTCAAAAAGAGAAGAATTCCAGGAATTAGTATTAGGGGTGTGTGTGTGTGTGTGTGTGTGTGTGTGTGTGTGTGAGAGAGAGAGAGAGAGAGAGAGACAGACAGACAGACAGACAGACAGACAGACAGCCACCCTTTGCACACTTACCCGGGAGTAAGTCCCAACAGGATGTACTTCCCATTGACAGACAGGTTTAGCCTGCATAGACAGGCGTGTTGTCTCTCTCTCTCTCTCTCTCTCTCTCTCTCTCTCTCTCTCTCTCTGAGTGTGTTAGTTGCACTGAGATGCTACCTCCATTTTCTAAATCACCTTTGTGCCTGTCTGTCTCAGAGGCATAGAGAGGGTGCTGCGGGGGGGAGGCAAGCATGGCGGGCGCTGGGTGCAGTTGGGCGCAGTGGTGCAGAAAAATCCATGCACTTTTCAGCTCTCCCGCCCTCCCTTGCATTCTGATTGCTCCTAAATGGAGCGATTCCAGGTGTAGGGAGGTGTAGCCGGGCAATTAAATGCACAAGGGGCAGGAAGGCTGCGCTGGGGGCACAATGACGTCACCCTGCCCCAGGCGTGCTGTGAGTCGAGTACAGCTTTGGTCTGTCTACCAAATAAACATGAACAAGACAAGCTAAAATTGTCTGTGACTGCTACTACTACTACTACTAGTAGTAGTAGTAGTACCCAGTGACGTTATCTACAAACATGCTGCAGGAACGCTGGGTGGGACTTACGCTCTGATTGGCTGCCCGTCTGTAGCGTTCCACTGCCTGCCCGCGCTGCCCTGGCCTCGGAGGGGGCGCCGGCTTGCCGCAGGGGCCGGGGGGGCACGCACCGGGTGTCTGGGTGAGCAGCGATGGGGCGTGCCAACCAGGGGCGCCCTGAGCGGTGGCAGAACGCATCGGACGGGCTGCCAATCAACCGTAAGCCCCGCCCAGCGTTCCGTCTCCGCGGGAGTAGATGACACCACTGGTAATACCCCACCTTGCCCATGCCGAAGTAAATGCCCAAGACGGCTTATAGAGCTATATAGGCTTATAGAGCTATAAAGTACAATGTAAATAAACAATAAGTTGTAACTTCAAAAACAAAGGCATTTAAGTATTAATTTTAACATTAAAACACACACAGGCTGCAATCCTATATTCACTTTCATGGGAGTAAGCTGCATTGAACGCAATGAGACTTACTTCTGAGTAGAAATGCATAGGATTGTGCTTGCTCTCTCTCTCTCTCTCTCTCTCTCTCTCTCTCTCTCTCTCTCTCACACACACACACACACACACACACACACACACACACACACACACACAGCCAGCTGAAAACTGGGCAAACCCCAATACATTTTTTCAGGCCATGGGGCAGCAAAGTGTGGTGCGGGTGTGGCAGGTGAGGCAGAGAACTTCACTACAGGAGTTCTTTGAAAAGTGCTGACACTGCTGTGATCCACAAACACAACCCATGGGGTCTGATCAGCTGGAGCCTGTGGGTTGTAAGCAGTGGTGTCATTCAAATGATTTAGGAACAGGAACTCACTTTTGATTGGCACTTGTCTTGATTGGATTGGCACCCGGAACCAGCCACGGAGCCCTTTAGGATCCAGAATGCCCGTTCTAGTCTGTTCCCCCTGAATGACATCACTGGTTGTAAGTGTTTGCAGGATCACAGCCACGGCAGCGGAAGCACTTTTCAAAGAACTCCAGTAGGGCAGTTCTGCCTCGCCTGCCACACCCACAGAAGAATTCCATTCTGCTGTCATAAGTTCCTGTATGGACTGGCTCAATGCTGGATATTGGGCCACTGTTCTGAGAGCAAATTGGTTAAAGAGGAGGGGGAGCAGGCCTTATGCAAATAAAATAGAATTACATATACAATTACGCAATTCATGCCTTTTCCAGATATCTAATATCTGTATCCAGAGATGGCATCCTCAAATAAGAACTTAGACGATGATATTATTCTCCAGGAGTCCCTGACCTTGTTGGGCACATTCTTTTCCGTCAGAAAGATTGTCTGCAGCCTGAAAGGCATATATATGTTTTATTTCAAATGAGTATTCAAATTCTATTACCATTCCTACTGCTTTTAAAATAACTTGTCAGGAAATGCTGGGAATGGTTGTTCCCAAGCAAGCCTGTCAAAAAGCCAAAGTGGTGCCATTTTTCTGAAAAGGAAATCCCACCGAACAGTGAAAAACCCCAATGGCTGTTCACACCGTTCTGTTTCCAACCACGCTTTTAAGGCTTCAAAGGGGAACAGCATGTTCAATCGGCTTAATGCAGAGACAACCAACCCTGGATCACCAACGCTTTCTTTTGCTTTGGAACATTTTAATTGTAATCCAATTATTCTAACATATTTGATATATATCCAGCACATATTTCTAAAGGGTGCACTCAAATGACTTTCTAAGACTTTCTACAAAATTGTGAGTCAGAAATGAATTCTTTTCCCCGCAATGAAATATTATGAGTCATGGAGTGGCCAAAGCTCTCCTCTTGCATAGAAAAATTTCTGGGAGGGTTTGGAGAAATGACTCAAAGCTCAAATCACTTGCCAACACCCCCCCTTTTTTTTCTTTTTTGAAAGGTTGCGACTCACATTTCAGATCAGGACTGGGCAACAGACCCATCAGGCCATACAAAACCTACCAGCCATGTATTGTAGCCTGGCAGCTGCAGGTTTGCATAAGATTCTGCAAAATAACATTTTTAGGTGGCTAAAATATTATTTTGGCAGAGCTATGTAGTCTATTCTAATATGTGACGTCTTCTTGAAATTAACTTTCCGTCATCCAGGCCAGTGTTTCTCAAACTGTGGGTCGGGACCAGCGGTGTTATGCTGCTGGAACGCTGGGTGGGACATCCGGGTGATTGACAGCCCGCCTGTTGCGTTCCGGAGCGTTACGCCGTTTGCGTAACCAATTACGCCGCTTGCGTAAGTTATGCAAACGGCGTAACGCTGCGGAACGCAACAGGTGGGCTGTCGATCACCCGGATGTCCCGCCCAGCGTTCTGGCAGCATAACACCGCTGGTCGGGACCCACTAGGTAGGTCCCCACTCATTTCAATGTGTATTTTATTTTTTAATATATTAGACTTGGGGCTCAATTCCGAGCCTGTTATCACTGGCAGTATGTGTGTACCGCCAGTTAAAAGTGTTGCGTACATGCCATAAAGCACGTCTGCGACATTTTACCACCTGTGCTGGGCTGGTGCTCAGTTAGTGCCAGTCCCCAATGTGGACGGATGAGACTGCTGATGTTCCAACAGCATCGGCCGCCGGTAAGCCTGTTTGGGGCAGTGGGAGGTGGGAAGGGGCGGAACCAGGTGGAGGGAGGGGAGGAGCCAGCCTGTGAGGAGGTTAGACCCAGTGGTGCTTCCACTGCCAGATCTTATCCCTGACCTAGGCAGCCCAACATGGGGCTGCTCGATTCACAGCCAGCAAAATAGCCGGATGTGAGCCGAGGAGCCTCATTGCAGGCGGCAGGCCTTTCTTCAGGGGTTTTACTGATTCTACTGTGACTTGGAAGTAGGGAAGCTGTGGCTTCTTTGAGTCAGAGAGAGAGAGAGAGAGAGAGAGAGAGAGAGAGAGAGAGAGAGAGAGCTTCCCATGACTGATGGTGATGCTCATTCTCAGGGCACAATCCTAATCAACTTTACAGCATTGACATAACTGTGCCAGTGGTGGATATTCAGCATTCTGCAGTGGAATAGTGGAACGAAGGCCTTGTCAAGGTAAGGGAATGTTTCTCCCCGTACTTCAAAGCTGCACTGTCCTTACCCCAGCGCAGGAAAGTTGGATAGGATTGCGCCTTTAGTGGCTAGCAAGGAATGCCCCCCCTCCCGCAGCATTGGCTGTTCATTAGCTCTGCCCCTGCCCCCCACTCAGTTCACCCTGGTGGCCCTTCTCTGGGTGCCAGTGTTGGAACTGAATGGATGCAATGACATACAGATGTCACATGGATGATGCGCCAACTTCATGGCGCATGATGATACATGGATGATGTATCATGATGATACATGGATGTCACACAGATGGCATGCTGATTTCATGGTGAATATTGGATATCACATGGATGGCACACTGATGTCACGGTGATGACACATTGTAGTCAGGACTCTGCTCTGTGGATAACAGGCTGTGTTGGTATTTCCATGGACACTGGGAGTGTTATTGTTTTGCCAAGACAGGCTTGGCATAGAGGCCTTATTGCGCTGACATGAGTGTGCCGTCTGAGTAGCATTGCCACGACAGGCTTGGAATATGACTGATGTTGCACTGGTGCCCATGCAAGGTCAATGTCCAAGTAGGGTGGGGCCTTTAGAGACTAATGGCTGGGTCAGTGGCTGTCTGAGACATATCTAGACTTTAGCTTCTACTGTAGAATGGCTTTGATATTGCAAGACCTTCTCCTATAACTGCATTTCTTTGCAATGGAATGTGTACATTCTCTTTGTTATCATCCACTAATCATTTGCCTCCTTGCAAACAAAACACTCTTCGTGTTCCGATGTACAGTGAGAACCATTTGAAAGGTTGGGACATTTTGTCAAAATCCATGCTGTATCGCTGACAGCCTAGTATATAATGGATCAAAGGATGAAATACACTTGAGATGATTGAAAAATTCATTCCAAGATTAAAATAAATTGAGGCATAAGAATAGTTGTGGGCCAAATGTGAAGGTTTAATTTTCCATCTAAATTCTAATGGAATACCTTTTGGCTTCATGGAAACAGCATTTTAATTGAACTGCCTAGTCCCGAGTCTTCTGGCGTTAAACCTTAGTTAGGATGCAGTAGTAGAGCTCATATCTACTGGAAACGGACACAATACGAGGGCAATGCAGTAGCGCTGAAGCTGCAGACAAAATGTCATAGTCTTTTATTACAATCGGGAAGTGTCAGAAAAAAGATCCAGACGAAGACAAGCTGATATGAGAGCTTTTGAATCCATTGTTTTTACTTTTGAGAGAATGGCGTTAGCACACCCATAGTACACTGGCAAGCTTGCCCTGCCCCGCCTCGTGGCTTCAATCCATGAAGGTGGGCTGAGCACCTCGGTCAGACATGCAGACTCCCCCTGAGCTCAATTTTTGCCCCATGAGATTAGCTGGTTGCTTGTATGAGAGCCAGCTAGGAATGTTTTGCTATGAACCTGATTGGCCTTTGGTCAGTAGTTTTTTTTTCCCCTCGCCTACCCCACCTGACAAGGATAAGGGCTCTTTTTGGTCACTTTAGCAGGTGTTGTGCAGGGTTGGGGTAAGTAGGTGTCTATCTTGATGCCCAATCTGAGGCAGCAGAGTCAAGGGATTAGCCAGGACTGCTCCAATAATGCTTGACAGGCACAACGAGGCTGGCTAGCAAGCCCTGTGACTCACCTGGCACAGGCTTCGGAAGGCTTGTCCTATGGGTCTGACTAGCTGCCTCAAGCCTTCTGGATTGGCTATGACAGATTTGCTGAGTCTAGGGACTGAGCATTGCTTTGAATCAGGTGGTTTGCCCAATGAGATCTCGGCTAGGACAGTTTCCCCCAATTTAATTCCTCGCTTGCTTTAGTTGTGTTCTTCGGAATTAGCCTGCTAGAGTTGTATTTAAATAAAGTGGTCCAGTAATATCTAAATAAAGTGGTCCAATTAATTCCAAGCCTCTTGTCTCATTTTTGGTGGTTGCGAGAGTAATTAAGTAGACAACAAAGGGGGCAATCATAAGCACATCTGTATCAGAATGCACTATCACACGGGCAGCACACTCCAAGCATGCCCCTTGTGTCAACGCGACATTGATGTGATGTCATTGTATCGATGCAAGGGGCGGAGCTTCGGCGCTGAAGCTTTGAAGACTCACAGCGTCAGCTTCAGAGCACCAATGAAGAGCCACCCTTGCGCCGACTGAAGATGGTCGGCACAAGGGATCCTCTGCCAAGTATCGGGACAGGGATTGGTGGGAGGGGGGAGGCAGGACTTGGGTGGGCTTGGGAAGTGGCTGTATGGCCACATCCTAAGCACGTCAGTGAGGCCCCGATTCAGGCTGCGCAGTCTCCTCGGAACTGCGCCCGCTCTTTAGCGGCCTTACGCTCTTTAGCCTCCCCTATGGTAAGCAAGTGCATGCCCCCTTGCCATGGGGAGGCTGCAGCCCATCCTAAGCAGTGCTGGATGTGGCTGTGGCCCATCGGCCTCACCAGTCCAGTGCTGCTTGGGATTGCACTCTCAATGAGACTTAGAGCGCAATCCTAACCTGGAGAGAGGCCAGCACAGTTAGGACAGCAAAGTTTGGCTGTCACAAGGGCCACCGTAAAGTATGTTTGGACCACTCTCGGAGTCAGAGTGACATGCACATACTCCCTGCTCACAGACATGCTCCATCCTCCCTGACTCTGAGAGTGGTCCAAATGCACTTTATGGTGGCCCTTGTGCTAGCCTAACTGTGCTGACCTAACTGTGCTGACCTAACTCCAGGTTAGGATCGCGCCCTCCTTTTCAAGTAAACGTACGTAGGCCGGCACTATCAATCTCGCTCATTGAAATTACGTGGGTTCCAAAATGTCTAACTTTTGCTGCTTTGGTCCTGTTCCGTAGATCCGGAGCACAATAATTGGACGACTGTTGTCTGTAAGTAATTATTTTTGTTTGCCTTTCTCTTTTCCTGGTGATTTTAATCCAAGAATGACTTCTGAGCTCCATAAGGCATCTGTTTTTTTTAAAATGCAGCCTAGCCATTAACTGCTGGCACATGCACATCAATTTGAAGTTAAGCATTGTGAAATAAGCATTTTGTCAGCAATAAAACTGAAATTGTATGTAACACTTCTGGTTTCTGCTGGTGAACTGCCTTATACAAAGATGATGAGAAAGGGTTCTTTGAGTGTGCTTCAGTCCCAGGGAAGAGAGTAGATTTTTGTTTTTTATTTCTCCATTTCCAAGTTTGTAGGAGTTTAAAGGCAACTTTAAAAACCAGTTTTTGAGTAATGGTTGGTTATTGTCATTGAAATATGCATTTGCAACTCAATCCTATTCATTCTCCTATCAATGCAGCAGTGCAAAATGATTATTAGTGCAGTAGCCACTGCGGCTAAACCCACCCCTGAATTCAATCCACCCATCCCTCACCCCACGCAGTTTGGAGAGTAGTGGGAGAAGGTAGGTGCTGGCCTTCCTACTGGCACTACCTGCAATATGCAGCTGGCGCTTTAAAACTGGCAAAGCACCAGCAAACAACAACTAGCCACATTACCTGCTGAGTCTAGGATTGGGCTCTTTGTCACCTTTGTCTCCCAAAAGGCAATGTTCACATACTGTAATTAAAATAAAGTACATTCCACTATTGATAAAACTTGCTGCTTTGTGCTTAGGAAAAATCCACCCTACAAAATATGATGAAGACTATATATAATTTAAACACAGTGAGACTTACTAGTAAACATGCCAAGGAGCGCAATGTTACCCTGTAAATTTTCTGTCTTTCTCTCTGCCTCAGTTGCTTCCCCAAGAACTGGTTTTTGTTAGGTCTAGCACCTTTTTTTTGTAGATGACTGTATTGTGAACTGCTTGAGAGAGCAATCCTAACCTGGAATTAAGCAGGCACAGTTAGGCCAGCAAAGTTTGGCCAGCATAAGGGCCGCTATAAAGCGCATATGGACCACTCCATATCAATGGCATACATCTATGTGCTGGCCTCTCTGACCCCGAGAGTGGTCCAAAGATGCTTTACGGTGTCCCTTGTGCCAGCCAAACTTTGCTGGTCTAACTGTTGTGGTCTAACTCCAGGTTACTCCAGATCACTGCTGATCTATTTGTTAACTTGCATCTATATTGGACTCTTTTATCTTTTGTGAGAATCCCCCCAAAGGCCATTGTATTCAGCAGCCCCTTTGACTTATGATGTTCTGCCAGGTATTTAGACCCTTCAAAGTCTTTTAAATCCAGCCTTTAAATCCAGCAAGGACCTTTAAATCCAGCAAGGCTATCAAGTTGGGCTCTTTGGGTTTGTTTGTTTTTAAATGTAATTGTTGCCTAAATTCTGTGTTTGTGGCGATATATGGCGTGCACACAGCCCTACAAAAAGGAGCCAATCTTGCCAACCAAGAAGACCAAGGTTTGGAAGGAAAGATCCTTCTAAAGGCACTTCTCGATTACAAATATTGATTAGGGACTACTAGTTACAACTGATTAGGGGCGCAATCCAGCAATGTTGTTGTGTCGACACTACATCATTAGTGCCAAAACGGGGATGCCAGGCGGCATCCCCTCATCGGCGCTACAGCCCCGGGGCCAACGCCACTCATGGCATCAGCCTGAGAGCGCCAATGGGGAGCCTCCTGTGCGCCAGTCAAACTTGGCTTTAAGGCCACATCCAAGGCCCTGTTGGGAGGCCATGTGGCCCCAATTTTGGCCATGCGGCTTCCTCGGATCTGCGCCTGCTAAACCGAGCCTCCCCTGGGTCAGGAGATGAATGTGCCTTTGCCTGGGGAAGGCCCCCCTGCACACCTAAGTTGTGCTGGATTTGGCGCAGGCCTGCTGGCCTTGCCAATCCAGCGCAATTTAGAATAGTGCTGTTAAAAAAATAATTGCCGATCGCCAGTCGTCATGATCTGTCATTGACTCCCTAACATGAACAATTCCCAGAAGCAGATTAGTCTATCTTGATATGCCTCACGTTCCTAATGTAACATGAACTGCCACACATACAGTATGAGACGGCAGCAGGAAAGCTAGTTGTGTTTGTTACATTTGACAGGCGTTTCTCAGAGTACCAATATTAAAAGTGTGCATTTAAAATGATGCCCCGTGGCCCATACTTCGGTTTCTAAACACTGACTGGATCTCTACAATTAGGCATATCAATTAGGGCAAATAACTGTGTTTGGAAATAAGGAAATAACTCAACATTGCAAGTGCTAATATTTCTGAAGTTTCTTTTCCCAGAGCAACCTTTTCTGCCCTGGTTGTCAATGGGCGTAATTTCACACTGCAGGAGTCGTGTTGTGTACTTTGCCGTGGTGCGTGGCTTTCCCCACAAACAAGGAGAAAAGGGGTCATACACAATCACTCATAATAATATGCCATTCCTATGGCAAGTGAATAAACTCCGTAATTAAGAAGATGGAAGCCTGTGACTCTTGAAGTGAGCTGGAAGAGTGTCATTGAAGCCCACACACAGCCGGTTTCAGGCACCCGCTAATTAATGCTTACAAAACTCCTGTATGGTGGCAGGTAACATGCTTGAAAGGGTAAGCAGGAGTTTTGATGGGGGAACACGCTTCAAAGCATGTTCATGTGACTCTATTGGCAGGGTCAGGACATGAATATGGCCTGCTTAGTCACAGAACGATAGAGTTGGAAGAGGTCCAACGGATTAGATGGTTGACACCCCCTGCCTTCTGCTCAGGGGTTTCTGCTTGAAACTCCTCAACATATGCTTATCCGATCTTTTCTCGTTGTCCAAAAAATTGGCCCAAATGTAGGAGCCATTTTGGAGTGACTGAACACAGAGTTTGCGTATCTGAGGGTGCAGTCCTAACCAACTTTCCAGCACTGACACAGCTGTGCCAATGGGGCATGTGCTGCATCCTGCAGTTGGGGGGGGGGAGCTGTCAATGAGGCCTTCTCAAGGTAAGGGAATGTTGGTTCCTCTGCCTCAGAGCTGCACTGTCCTTACCCCAATGCTGGAAAGTTGGTTAGGATTGCTCCCTAAGGCCTCATGGGATCACAAGCAATTGCCATTCATATTGATGCGTTAGTCAGGACCAGCCCGAGACCTTGCAGGAACCACTGCTGATCAGTGTGTAGACACTGTTGGATGGCTCAGCAGTCTGACTCAATACAAGGTGGCCTGTTGGGGTATGAAGGAATTGAGACTTTGCACTAGAATGGCATTTGTGAGAGTGAAGGACTTAAATAGGGTACACTATGTTGAGCACAGGGACGGCCTTAAGCCAATGTGACCAATGTCGTCACATTGGGCCCCGCACTTTGGGGGCCCCCACACCAACTCAGTGAGCGTATCACCTGCTGCTGCAGCCAATATCTCTATGAGCTATAAATCAGTGGGGTGAGCAGAGCAGCTTTACCTTGGGCCCTCCCACCTGCCCTAATGTCCCAAAATGGGCCTCCTGGAAGCAGTTGGCAATGACATAATCATGTCACGACTAAATATTTCCAGGTGCCATGGTTTGCATACAACACCACAAGCATTCTTCTTGGTGAGTTGGGGGGGCCCGCAGGGAGGGTAGGGGGAATACCTGACATTGGGCCCCTCCACTCCTAGAGCCAGTGCTGACTGACTCAGCACTTCTAAACAGCCCTCATTAGCCTGCCTAGGCTACAGCTGTGCTCCTGAGGACAGCAGGAGTTCTGGGGTTAACCTTGTATGCTCTGGAATCAGCAGGGAGGGCACTGCTGATACCACAAGCTATGTCCATTACAGGTGGTACGCTCGTACTGCCCGGGCAACTGTTGCACATGGCTCTGTGAGGCACCTCCAATGTGGTAAGCTCTTACCACTGGCACTGGAGTGGCACCATAGCAGTGCCACCCACACGCACCCCAGAGGGAGCACCAGTTGCCAGTGAGCAGTGAGTTTGCTGCTTGCTGGTAATGTGGCCTTTTGAGACATTTTAGGAGGGTGTTCCTGGGTGGGGTGGAGCAGGGGCAGGACTGGCAGAGACTCGGTGCTGGTTCTCGGTCTCCGAGTAAGGCCATGTGTCCTTACTTGGAGGCCCTTGCTCCTGTGCCGGTTAAAAAGCCTGCACAAGAGCAAGTAGACCGATTGGTCACCCTGTGCCCTTACCACGGGGAAAAGGGACGAACATGCCGTGGGATGCAGCAGTAGGTGATCAGGCAATTCGGGATTGGGCTGCCCGCCACATTCAGCTGGTCAACCACAAAAAGAATGTCCATTATTACTGTTTTTATTATTGTGATTTTTAAACGAAAGTTTTTAAGTTTCATTTAAAAGTTGAAAACTTTTTTTTAAATGGGAAGGTGGGCTAGGAAATATTTTTTTAAAAAATAATAATACATGTCTTCACAGGTAGAATCATAGAATTGGATGGTACCTCCATTTCATTCCATTGGCCACCTGCAGTCTAAGCTCAGTGTCCATATTTTCATGACATCAATGCTGCAGGGTTGGGTGGTGGTGTTTTTGCCAAAAAAAATAATATAGTTTGCAGTCCTGGGAAACTCTAATTCAGGAAGGACTGGGACGTCCTTATGCTAGGACAGAAGAGGACACAAAACCTTGCTCTTGAAAGAGCTGCGTGATAAATAATCTTCCAGCACCACCCAGTGATGAAAGTGACACAGAACTCATTTGAGATCATTGAAGTTGCAATTGTGTTATGTGCTTTGGAGCAAGCCTCACTGAACTCAGAGGGATTTACTTCCAAGGAACAGGCTTAGAGATTGAGCTGGGAACACTTTCTGGCCCTGCATATTTTAGCAATAATGGGAGGACCTGCCTTTACCGAAGATGGGATATTTTTGGACTTCAGATAGACAGGATTGTAAAATGCAGCTCTGTGATTCAAGCAATATAGTTAACAAACTGCCTATGGGCTTTATTATTCTTGACAGGGAGGGGTGTGTGTGTGTGTGTGTGTGTGTGTGTGTGTGTGTGTGTGTGTGTAGGACTCATTGTGTTTTAAGTATTGTGCAGGTGCTGCTTCCTAGAGGCGCCACCTTTTTGTGCGATGAATCATCTTCACTGATCTGTGTGATTTCTTGAAGCAAAAACCTGACAGCATCCCTGGCTGTATATGTGGAGGTTTTGTGATGCGGGGAAGCATATTGTCAAAATCCAGCACTGCCTAAAGAGCATCATGTTTAATCTGCTGAGAGACAAGAGTCATCTTTCCTATTAGCGATACTGGCCTTGGTATGCCAAGCAAGCCTATTTGCATTTGAAAAGATGAGGAAGCTGATCAATCAAGGTAGCTGCTCGCACCTGCGGATTTTTCTTCATTCATTTGCAAGCTACCTGCAAAGCATGACAAACATCCAGGTGTGTGATACTAAACTCAGCCTCTATGCTGCTTCAGTGATTAATATTGATTTGATGACAGGCTAGGATGCCTGGTCCGATTATCCCTGTTGCCCTGTGCTTTTATCGCAGCAGCACTTTCTCATTTCAGTGATTGCTCTCTCTCTCTCTCTCTCTCTCTCTCTCTCTCTCTCTCTCTCTCTCTC
>JAJKFI010000169.1:838252-857394 GCA_029204185.1 Lerista edwardsae | reverse complement strand
CTCTCTCTCTCTCTCTCTCTCTCTCTCTCTCTCTCTCTCTCTCTCTCTCTGTGTGTGTGTGTGTGTGTGCGCGCGCGCGCGCATGCGTGTGTGTGTGTGTGTGGGGGGGTAGCATATAATATAAAGGCAGAGGGAGTTTGGGGGAAAGTCCATTTTTGTCAGTTAAGTTCCCAGAGGGGGGCATCCTATATTGTGTAGGCTCTTCAGTGCACTGTGTAAGACTTAGGCAAACCATTCACTTTCAAGATCACCTGCTTCACAGGGTTTTTGTGAAGCCCAAGTGAGTTTCTGAGCTCCTAGGATAGTAACAACCCAAAAGAAACAGAAAACAATCCAAAAATACTTCGGCATCTTTCTACTGGTTTTCTTAATTGCACAGCATCCAGGTGTTTTTGCTGCATCAATCTAACGCTGCCCACCAAAAAAAGAAAGTAATTTAATCACTTGTACTTCACTCGGCTAATGTTTAAATTGCAATAAGGATTCTCCTTCTGTTTTTAAATGAGCTATACCCTTTGTCTGAGGGCTGATCTGGACAATTTACAGAAATTTGTCCAGATAGGACAGGATAGGAAGTAAAATAGGTAAAAAAAAATGCAGTCTTGTTCCTCAGCCACATGAAAGGTCCAGCTTGGAGGACATATTGTTCAATCCAGAACCCTATGGCTTGCAAAGCTTTTTAAAAATATTTTTGACAATTTTCACAACATACCAAAAATCAGTTTGCGACCCACTGATGGGTCCTGACTCAAAGTTTGGAAACATTGACCTATGCTATTTTAAAGAAGGAGAATCCTGGCTATTTTGGGGTTCTGTAAGAAGGTTTCAGGATTTGAAAAGAAGACCCTTCCTTCCTTCCTTAAAAAGGCACTGAAATGGGAACAATATCTTGTTATTTCCATCTGAACCAGAGTTGTGACTAGTTGCCTCTCCCTTCACAAATCCCTGGATTGGCAACTGGGACTTTGGGCAATTCCTCTCAGAGTGCAATCCTAACCTGGAGTTAGGCTGGCAAAGTTTGGCCAGCGCAAGAGACACCATAAAGTATGTTTGGACCACTCTCAGAGTCAGAGGCCAGCACACAGACAGGCATCATCCTCCCTCACTCCAAGAGTGGTCCAAACACACTTTACAGTGGCCTTTGTGCCGACCAAACTTTGCAGGCCTAACTGTGCTGGCCTAACTCCAGATGAGGATTGTGCTCTCAGGGACTGTTTTTGACCCAGAATCCTCTGGTTACTGACTGATCCTTAGTATTAACAGGTCTGGACACAAGACATAAATAAAAGTGTTGGACAAAGTTCAGGTAAACTGTCTCTTTTTAGGTCACTCTTTTAAGTAAAGTGTGAGTGAAACTGTCCCAGCAACAGCACTGGTGCTTTGGATAGTGATGGTTCCTGCAGAAGGGATGGTGTTTTGTTCCTGAAATGGAAAGATAGTTCCATTCCCCCTGGCTGCATTAGTCTTGGCAGGTGAGTTACAGCACAATAAAGTCTATCATGACCTTTCTTTATTCCACTCGGGCTACAAGTGGATAAAGTTACCCACCACTTTCAATCCTCATATATTGTGCAGTATGCCTTGCTGTCATAAAGTGTGCTAGCTTCCCACCCAGAGGGAGCTATATTTCATCTATGAGTGCAGTGATCCCTATACTGCTATTATTGAACTGCACGCTACAGAGTCTGAAAAGCACCTTAGGGGTCTGATTCTTCTACGGGAATGACTTTATACAGTCGAGAGACAGGTACTTAATGGGATGCAGCAGACTGCTATATTAGCCTCATTGGATTGCAGTCAGAGCATAATTTGAGATAGATGGCCAATGTGAGGAGGTATTGATGCATTTGCATAGGTATCACTGAGTCTGCTCCCATCAAATATTGGAGGATAGATTCCTTACATGCACTTAATTCATACCAAGGTCACAAGTAAAAAAAAAATATATATGCCCTTGCCTATATCCCCAGTAACTTCTGTTCTTGTCTTGCAAATATGTGTGTGCATGTGCACACATGCGCATGTGCACATGCACATATCTATAGCTTGTGCATTTGTACATGTGCATGAGCATATCTATAGCTTGCCCTTCTGCATCATAAATGTGCTCCTGGTTGCACCTGACAATCTCATCCTCTGCCTGAGGTTCCAGCGTCTTTAAATTTGGATGTATGTGTGGCTGGTCTCATAATTTTCAGACTTCCGTTTCTGGATGCCATTGTGCACTTATCCTTTACTGTATACCACTTTGAATGTTGAAAAAGTTCCCTGCAAATAGTTTAATGAGGTGCCCATTTTCACACTTTCCCTGATAATTTGTCTTGAACTCTGGTCCTAATGTTTTGAATCCATACCTTACTGTTAATGCCCTCACTTAAGTGAGAAAAGGCTGATCCAGACATGGATGTGCTATCACTTTCTTTCCCTCTACACCAGATGATGTGCGGTTATGTGTGAACTGACATAGGGTGCAATCCTAACCAACTTTCCAGCACTGGCATAGCAGTGCCAATGGGGCCTGTGCTGCATCCTGCAGTGAAATAGTAGCCATGGAGGCCTTCTCAAAGTAAGGGAATGGCCCCTGCTAACTAGGCAAGAGGCACTTTATCAAGTGGTGTTTCTCTTATATTTAGCAGGGGAGAAATGGAGCGATTCCCTCTTCACCGCAGCCCAATGTCTTTTCTTGTGGCTCTTGCTTTTTTTTGTGTGTTTTTGGTGTTCTGTCTTTTTTTTTTTTTTTTAAGATTGTGAGCCCTTTTGGAACAGGGAGCCATTTAACTTTATTATTATTTGCCTGTAAACTGTTTTGTGAACCTTGTATTGAAATGCGGTATATAAATTCTGTTGATTGGTTTGTTCCCTTACCTTGGAGCTGCATTGCCTTTACCCCGGTACTGCAAAAGTGGTTAGAATCTCGCCCTCAGTTGAACAGCATTGTGAAAGGTGATAGATCTGTTTATGGCATTTGGTTTGGGTGACTCTTTCGCATCTGCCTATAATCAGTGGTGGGATTCAAATAAATTAATGACCAGTTCTATGACCTCATAGCCGGAGCAAAAAAAAAACCCCGAAGCCAGCCAAAGTAAGCGAGTGGGTGGGGCCTGGCCATTTAACAACCGGTTCTATAGAACCTGAGCGAACCCCCTGAATCCCACCACTGCCTGTAATCCCTTGAAACAGCAGCCCAAGTCACTGAGATCTAAATGCCTTTCATACTTTTTATATTAATTAATACTTTTCACTATATAATTATTTCATCTTTATTTCATGGTAGGGGTGTAAAAACTCAAAATACTACCTTTTGGGGGGGTTAAAATATCTGATTAAAAACACAAAACATCGCATTTTCCAGAAATTAGACTATTTTCCAATTAGAAATAATACTGTGGCCACATCTGCTGACACTATATCACCAGTATAATCTACCTAGTACACTTTAAAAGCATTTAAAATTATTTAAAAAAAACTACTAAAAATGAGAACATGGAATGAGAATAAAAACACAAAACACTGTTTTCTGCTTTCCAAATCATAAACACGGCAAAAAAAGAACACCGTTTTCAAACATCTCTATTCAGAGCTGTGAACATTTGTAAGATTCAGAGTCAAGTTAACAATTTGTTGTTGGCCTCAGTCCTATGTGAAGTGTCCTGAGAATAAGCCACATAGAACACAGTGGAAGTTACTTCTGAGTAAGCATGCATAGGATTGTGCTGTTAGTCTGACGGCTAGAAATGGACCGTGATTTTCTTTCCTCGGTAGATGGCAGTGTTTGTCAAACAGTGCACTTCATTTTATAACTGTAGTCCTGAATATCTTATGGAAGAAATATTTGTGCCAGACTTGTGGGGATGGAAGAGCCTGAAGGTGCTCTAGTCTAAGCTCACACTTATCCTGACACGAGGCATCATCATATTACTGAGTTTTCAAAAGTGATTTACTGCATGTAAGAAGACAAAACCCGAATTTAGCTAGTCTGGTATATAGAAGTTGCCTTTCGGGGGAAAAGGTGCTTGACAACAGTAAATGCCTGTTTATTCTTGTGCTTTGTTGTTGTTGTTGTTGTTGTTGTTGTTGTTGTTGTTGTTGTTGGATGTAAATTGGGCTTTTTTTATTAATTTAAATTGTTTGTAAATTTGTCTAATGCTGATGAATTTGCCTAAATTAATGCAAAATATTAGTCCCAATTGTTCATGAGAGTATAACAGGCCTCAGTCAGTGACACCTCAAGGTTGCAGGCCAAATGCTGCCCCCACTTACTTGGAAATGGGCCAGTCTTTCCTCCTCTTCCTCGCTCCTTGAATTGAAAAAGGAAGAGAGGAATGCATGGAGGAGAGGAGAGTGCTGGGCTAGACTAGAGCATACCGGAGGGCATCCAGTGCTAGCATATCACTCTCTTCCCCGTCTGCTCTCTCCCCCCTCTTGTTTTTCCAGTCCAGCTTGTTGAAGTAGAAAGAGAAGCAGTGAAGATGAATTGGGGAACAAAGGCAGTAACCCCCAGTCTTTTGCCTGAGCCAGTCACTTCAGTTAGCCTCATGGATAGACTGATCCTATCCCAAGTCCTCTAGTTTCTCAAACTATAGTTTGGGACCCACTTGGGTGGGTTGCGACATGATGTCAGGTGGGTCACGGAAAGCTGGGAGCAGCCATCTTGGAAGCTGCAGACCTTATTCTTGCTATATTCCTTTTTTGAGTGTTAACAGTTTGAATTTTCATGTGAGCATTTTTTAAATTTTGTTTTTAGTTCAGTGCTTTTACACAATATTTTGTCCTAATCTTGCTTTCTGTCAAGGATGTTTCATGGTTGTGTAATTTCTGTAGTCCGAGAATGCCAGTTTTCATTCCAGGAGTATCATTTTATTATGTCACAATGATGTCACTGGATGATGTCACTATTGGCAATGACATCACTTCCGGTGGGTCCCAACACAAGTGCTATTCTAAAAAGTGGGTCCTGGTGCAAAATGTTTGAGAGCCACTGCTCTATGGTAACATTTGTCCTCTATGGACTAGAAGAGGCAAATGGAAGCATCCTGGCTAGTCACACCCTTGGAGCAATATGCTCCTTGTCCCTGCTCCGCCCCCCCCCCAGACATCCCCATGTTGACCAATTATCTGCAAAGGATAGTAATTGAACACAGGGAGAATAGATTCAAGAACTCTGGGTATGACTGGCAGGCATGCTCCTCTCTGCTTGGTGGTGTTTAATATCTTTATAAATGGTTTGGACAAAGGACTAGAGCAGTGATGGCGAACCTATGACACGCGTGTCAAAGGTGACACACAACATTTGGGGTGACACACCAACATTCACCAACACCTGACAGAAATCGATTTTTTTCTACTCATTTTTCATTTTTGTTATTATTTGAAGTTTCTTTATGTAATACATAAAGGAAAGGGAGGATTGGCCACATGATTGGACTCTCATTCTTCTTGAAATAAATGACTATAAAGAATTTTCTCTTCTGTTTGGGAGCAGGAGTTGACACACCAGCAGACTCAAGTTAAGCATTTTCCAAAGTTTTGACACGCTGAGCCCAAAAGGTTCGCCATCACTGGATTAGAGGGATGGCAAATACGCAAATGAGACCAAATTTAGAAGGGTAGCTAATGACCACCTTTTGTTTTAAATGAGACAGAGAAATACAATGAGATGGAATAAAACAGTGGGGTGAAATGTGAGTTGAATGTGAGCTCTTGTATCTGGAAGGAGTAAAAGAGCAGGGTGGGAAAAATGAATACTATCACACACCCCAAGAATCCAGCCATGGTTCTATTGACGTTTTGCTTGCAGGATTATGATCATAATCACTGAAAATGGACCACACAGCTACAGGATCTAATCCTGCAAGCAAAAATCCTGGCAATCACAACCCCTTTGCCATTTATTCCTTTGGCTTTGTTTCATTCTTTGAATCGAGATGAGAGGAAGAAATATCTTTTGCCATGTACTTCAGATTAGGAAAGATGCCCTGGAAGAATGACATTGGCTTGTCTTATGAGTAATCCTTTTTTATGCATTCTCAAGCAGCAAACAAGCCCAGTCTGCCTGTCAAAACAAGATTTTTCCTAAGCACCAGCCCTACGAACAAGATAAAGCCTGGATTTGAAGTAACAAAGCTCTGCTCTTTCTGGTTCCTGCTGCATCACCAGCTATGCAGATTGTGGATTCAGCTGCTCTCTGGCAACATTGCTTGTGGAACATAAGGTGGGAGAACCGTCCCCTTTCCACTGCGGCTGCCTATTGACTTTATAGAATGAATTGGTCAAACAAATATCAATCTGCATTGTAGGTGAAACAGAAGCTGCATTGTATATTCCCCAGAAGCTTATCAGGACTTCCACAGTGAAAAGATGGGTAGCAGCAGTGGAGGAGTTCTCAGGACAAGCGGAATGATCATCCCGACTGAGAGCCCAATCCTATCCCTGTCTACTCAGAAGTAAGTCCCATTATAGTCAATAGATCTTACTCCCAGGAAAATGTGAATAGGATTGCAGCCTGAGTTTCCCATGCCGTGCGTTGTTGCCTGGAAGAGTGATGGGTATGTGTTGCAGTGAACTTCCAGGGCAGCGTGGAGTGTTGACCTGTTTAGATTTCTGAATGCAAAGTAGGGCTTTTGAGGGCAGACATACTGTATTTGTTGAAAAACCTCTTCACTGTGTGAATGTGCAGCTGCCATTTGTTTTTCCTATTTGCAAATGCTTTGGCAGCATTTTTTTTCCTAGTTGGGGGTTACCATTATAGAGTGATCCAAGCCAATCAAAGATTATAATCAACTATGACTGTGATGGTGTCACAAAGCTATGTAGCCAATCAAATTTAATCACTGTTGATCTGGGAAAGATATGCTTCATAGATTGAGCCTGAATGAATGAGCCTAGCCTATCAGCGATATTGTAGTGAATATGGTGGCATCACCAAGGTCAAACAAAGCCTATATAGGGGAATGTTTCCTGAATAGGTAAACACTGTATCAGGTCCTTTTCCACATGAGCTAAAAAAGTCTCCCGAGGTGGGACACCTTTGGACACTGATAGACCATGTTTGTTTGTGAAAAAACTCCCCTTTCAGCTCAGCCAATAGACCTTCAATGTACATGAACTAAGAATATAGCATGTTCTCGTGTACAGTGCACGTCTACAATCCAGAACAGGTCTGTGTCAGACACTTAGGGGTTGCTCAAAAGACAATATTTGCAATCCATTGGTCTACAGCAGTGGCTCTCAAACTATTTAGCACAGGGATCCACTTTTTAGAATGACAATCTGTCCAGGACTCATTGGAAGTGATCTCATGGCTAGCTGTGCTATCATTGTGATGCCAGAGTTTGCTGCTTTCCTGAGAATCAATCTATTTATCTACAGCTTTTCGACACAAGTTCACAAAGTGGTTTACAGGCAAATAATAAGAATAATAAAGTTAAATGGCTTAATATGTTGGGTTATTTCTCAGCCATTTTCCAATAGCAAAGTGAATCAGAAAGAAAAGAAGTCTATTTGCAACCTTGACACAAGCAAAACAACCACACAGCCCTCCCCCTTTCCAGCATCCCATCTTCCCATATTTTCAATATAGCTGCCTTAGGTGATTTGTGACCCATCTGGTTTGGGAACCACTGGTCTAGATAATGTGAATTTTATCCCAATGTCATTTTGTTCGCTTCTTTATTCATTAACAATCTATCCTACGCTTGCAGCTCTTCTGAAAGCAGATGTCCCCTTAACGGCTTCAATTTTTGAAGGCTAGTAACATTAAAAAAAAAAAAACACTGCAAAAGAAAATGAATTGAAGAAATTGTCCACCTCTCAAATGGATTATGATACTGAGGAGCTAGTGACTTATTCCAGGGAGGATTTTTGTAGTTGTCTGATTTGCATTTTATTGAAGTTTCAGGTCATTTCCTATTTCATCCAAGCCAGTTTATCCACTTTTGAAAGGCAAAACAAATAATGTAGTGACAAGCGGAATGTGGTAAAAGGTACCCTTTTTTCAAAGTAAGATATGCTTGTGAAATTGTTATAGGGTCCTAATTGCCGTATTCTGAATTGCTAGGAACTCCTGCAGCTTTCCTGAGGTCAGTGATATACAGCAGTTAAAGCACCGGCTGGCATTTATGGATCATCAAGGGGCATGAAAATAGTACATTCAAGGGAGTATTTGGAAGAGGAAAGGAAGATAAACTTTAATTTATACACTTTTTTATCAGAGCACATATCTGATGCTTAATTGGTTTTCTTTCTTTTTTTCTCTTCATGTAAGAAGCAAAAGTTGGGAATAGAAATGATGTTTTTAGGCCTTCAGAATGCCTTCTAAGAGTTTAAAAATGTCACTTCTGGGTTTTGGCTGAAAACTGGAAGTGATATTTTTAGGTCTTTAGAAGGCATTCCAAGTGTGTGGGGGCACGTGCTGCTTACCCAGCCCCCAGAACACCCTCCAGATGCAACCAGAGCACAGGTCTGGTCATGTTCAGAGGGTACATATATGGCCTCTACTGCAGGTTTGGGACCCGCGGTTAGTCAATCTGGACCTGTATCTATATGTACTATTGCCCATATTTAGAGGACCTGGGGCAAGGCTGTTTAAGTTGAATTTCTCACTGAAGGCATTTCTTGCTGGTTTTGCTGATTATTTAATTGTGATAGCAGCATTTTTGTTGTCGACATTTTTTTAGAATGGTTTTAAACTATGTATTATCAATTTTATGATAAGTGTCAGCCACCTTCTGGATTTCTAAGGGAAAGCCTGTAATGTGGTCTCAGGTATACCCCAGTGCCTGAGAAGTGGTGTTTCACTAATGGCAATCTGTGCAGCAATTTCCATAATTTACCCTGCTGGAAATGTATACGTGAGTAAGATGGGGGGGGGGAGAGAGAAAAACCATGACTACTATACTAATTTTTGGCTGAAAACTGGATGTTTTTAGGCCTTCAGAAGGCCTTCGGAGGGGCAGGGAGGTTACACATGTCTTGGCCCTCATAACACTCTCTAGTCATGACCAGAGCATAGCTGTGTTCGGAAGCTTGGATGCCCTGACCCACAGAGTTGTTTATCAGCAGGTTTTGGCATCCATGATGGTTCCGGAAACAGAGCTCCTACAGATGCCAAGGCACCACCTATATATTATAAAGTCCAAATTTTATTGGTATGATGCTTTTCTATATGCTGCAGTAGTTGTGTGTATGTATATGCATACATGCACACGCACAGACAATATAAGATGACTGACTTTTTTAAGTCTTCCAACTCTCCCCAGGTATGTCTTAGGTCCCAACTAGACTTTATGGAAAGCACGTGGCTGCTGCCCAGAATTGTAGCCACACATCTAGATCTTCCCTTTCTATCATGACATCTGGTAAAGCTTAGTGTACGTTACACGGTGATCTGCATTTTCCCACCTTCCCCCATTGACAGAAAGCGATATGCAGAAGAGAGTGGGAAATCGAGAATAGTTGGTTCAGGTGATCCTTGTCATCAAGTCCCACTCCCATGCAAGTGAGCACTTGAGCATGCATTTTCCTTCCTAGGGATCCTGGTTTGGATGGCGGTGGTTTGCTGGAACCATCCCTCCACATGTGCTTCAATATTGCTTTAAAGTGCCATTTAATTCATGGATGGAGGGATTGTTTGGATTAAGCAATAGCTCTTCTGAGGCATTATTAGCTAATGGTGTGATGGCATAATGAGAGGGAGGTGGGAGATAAGAGCAGAGCAAGTTTGAAAGTATCATTAGAACTGGCTCAATGTTTAAAATAGCTACGCAACATAAATTCTACTTGATGTCATAGAGGGGACAACTACGTGTGAGATTTTCTCTTTGCTGACTACTGATACTGTTGAGTCTAACTTGACCCTCTCAGTGTCCTAGTTTTACCTCAGTTTCAAATTCTTTCAATTTCAAATGCCTTTCCAATTCTTTTGCCCTGTCTCTAGCTATCCGATAACACACTTTGGTGCTCTGCTTCCTTTTAGACGTTCTCCTTATATAAATGCCTCTACCAGTTTTAGCAAGCTGGGGGTGGGATTTCAAAGGCTACCATCCCTGTTGCTGCAGATTTCAATAGACTCTCATTGTGTCTCAACACAGATTCGCATTGTGTTGATATTTTGGTACTCCCATTCAGGGGGAAAAGTGTTCTACAGGCGTTCGAAGAGAAGTACATCACTATGTATAGCATTATAACTATTTTAGTAGCTGATAAAAGCCAGGGTCTTCATGTCGAACAAACAGTGGTGGAGATCTCTTTGTATGCTGAAAATATGATAGCGTTTTGGCAGAACTTCAAGAATCACTGGTGATTTACAGCAAACTAGCCCATTACAATGCAAGCAAGCAAGCAAGCAAGCAAGCTTCTGAGTTTTTTGCAGGAGGGGAGCACATAATGCATGTTGGCAAACTCCTGACCAGGCAGGTCTGAAACTTTGGTTTTAAAGGCCTTTCCCCCTTCCCCTGAAGGATAACTGCAGTTTTTAGCCTTGTCAGGGGTGCAATCCTACGTTGCCCCAGAACAGGCAGGCTGGCGGGCCTGTGCTGTATCCAGTGCAACTTAGGAGGGCAACGTTTGTGCCCTTGCACCAGCAGAGGCTCCAGTCTCCCTGCCTTTGTTCCTTAGAACTGTACCTGCTGTATTGTAGGCGCAGCTCCTAGGACTCTGTGTGGCCAATGGGCTAACACCCGGTACGCCATTCCGCTAGTTCTGCGGACGGGCCCAGGCCGCGCCGCCTCTCCCGAGGACAGGCGAGCTGCTCCTGGGCCCGCCCTCCTGCGCGTCCGAATCGCTCTGAAATGGAGCGATTCCAGGTGCAGGGAGGCGTGGCTGGCCTCCGCCATAGGGGCGGAGGGCTGCCAATCATCCGGCATTCCAGTTCCTGGAGCACCCGGATGACATCTCTGGCTAACACCCTCATCCCACATGGAAAAATCCTATCAGGAAAGTGGGAGTAGGAGTATTTGTATTCATCCATCTTTCACTTCGCCAGTTGTAACCTGGAGTTGCCTTTCCACTTTGATCACAGCCCTTCCTCTTTAGCTTCCCTCTCCACAGCATGCCATAGCCATCGTATACTGAAATCCAGTCATTTCTATCAGCCTTTCTTCCCAGTCAGTTATAACCTAATGATTAACTGCTTGACTTGATTCCATTTTATTTCCACTGCTGTATGAATGTTCATATTATTAGTTAATTTCCGCCCCCCCCCCCAAAAAAAACCTGCCTTGCATTAATTTCTCTGGACTTTGATTTCTCTGAAACTTTGTTTTATCTATTCAGTGGGTGCACCATCATGGCCAATGGTATGAAGAACCTAAAACACGTGTGTTTGGAGACTTGAAAGTGTGTGTCCTAGAGCAATTGTGGTTACAATAAGGTGAATCAAGGTGTTAGGGAAGCTGTTGGCTGCCCAAGGGGAGTAGCACCTAGTGAGTAATGCTCAGCATATCCTTTCATGCTCTTCACTGGTTCAGCATAGGAGGAGGAGGAGGAATTGTAGATAGGAGGAGGAATTGTAGATATATATTTTCCCCATCCTAGGCTCAGGAAACTAGGCCCAGAGTGGGGGGGGGGGAATCTATAGCTGACTTCCTCTCCCAAGACAGCACAGAATATCACAGTTTTGTTTTTTTTTTTGTTTAAAGCCAAATTACAGAAGTGAACCCAAACAGTTCTAGGGATGGGAAAACTCATCTAGGGCCCAATCCTATCCAAATTTCCAGCACTGATGCAGCACCAAGGTAATGGAACAAACGTTCCCTCACATTGAGGAGGCCTCTATGACTGCCCCCCCCCACCAGAGAATGCAGCACACATCACATTGGCACCAGAATGTTGGATAGGATTGGACCCTTAATTACCAGTTAACATGGACTAGGCAATCAGGTTGTCAAAATATAATTGGTTTATTAAAATTCCACAAGGAAAAGGAATGACACAAATTGGGGGTATTGAGAGGTACAATAAGCAGGCTGATGCAAACTGCCACAAAGAGACAGTTTGAAGAGACAAAAAAGGGTGCAGTAACTATTAAGGCCCAGCAAGGGGAGCCGTGTAACTACTTAAGAGAAAGCAACACAAAATCCCAATTCACCACTAAACTGGTATGGGGAAATTTAGCAGATTGGGCTCAGAGTGGGGAGAAAGCCAACACAAGAATTAATTCCCCAAATGTGTCTAGCTACAAATACCATCCCTATTGCTAGCTACTTATATTGTCCCAGGAGACCTGAGACCAGTGGTGTCATTCAAATGATTTAGGAACAGGAACTCACTTTTGATTGGCACTTGTCGGGAACCCGGAACCAGCCACGGAGCCCGTTAGGATCCGGAACGCCCGTTAGGATCCGGAATGCCCGTTCTGGTCTGTTCCCCCTGAATGACATCACTGCCTGAGACCATCGTTTCAGTGGCAGACCTGACAAAACACATGTTTCTTTATCTGCTTGCGGAAGAATTTATCGTCTAGGTTTGCTGATGTTATGGGGTTTCCTAATTGGGTGAAGGGATACCACCTAATGACTCCATCTGATGTCTTTATCTAGCCACGTGGGCTTGGCTGCCCAATCCATCAGCACATGCCAATCCCAGGAGAAAGGTTTACTACAAGCTATTGTCTTCAACTGGTCCCAGACAAACAGAAAACGCAACCCACATCCTCTGCATGTAGCTTTTGGGACATGATGTTTCAGACCAAGAACCTCAGATGAACATCCTGCATCATGGTTCCTGATCTAGAATGACAGGCCAGACTCCTTGGGAGGCTACAACATCTCAAACATTTGGGGTGCTAGAAATGTCCACAAATTAAGAAAAAAATATGTAAAATTTGTAGAGGACATTCATCACACAGGGCCAGCCCAATTGTAGGAACAAATTGCAATTTATCCAGAGTTTGAGCTGTTATCTATGCAAATGCCAGGTTGCCACCTGCACTGTCAGAGGTGATGCTTGGAGGCAGTTTAGCATCTTGTTGCTTGGCTAAAAACCTTTGTATCTCTGGGACTAATTAAGGGCCTTCTGAACTCCCATCAGCTGCCCAGGCCATAGATGCGAAGGGAAGGAAGCAAAAAGAGTGACAGATTTTGTAAACTATTGTTAGCCTGTGTATGCGAAGGCTGTGAGGGTGGTGTAACTTGCATGTTGTCCAGATGTTTTGCTATGTAAACGCAAGGGCAGGCTTTTTTGTCCAAACAGATATTTGTCAGATGTGTAGGGTGCGTTTTTTTAAGTTATTTTTTCCCCAAAATTTCTTGAGTAAGCAAATTGCAATGTTACATGTTTTTATTCTACATTCCCATTCCAGTTCTCTTTTTTATTAATTTTAAATGCTTTAAAAATTGCTATATCATGTACTAGGTAGATGATATAGGTAATATAGTGTCAGCAGATGCAGCCACAGTATTATTTCTAATTGGAAAAGTAGTCTATTTTAATTTCTGGAGAACACCTTAAATATTAAAAAGTGATGTTTTGTGTTTTTATTCAGATATTTAAACTGCCAAAAGGCGGTTGTTAATGCCCAAAAAGCACTTTTCAACAAAAGCAAAACACCCCTCTACAGATGTGTTATGCTCATGTTAAGGAATCCTTAGTTGTCCTTATTGTGAGAATAACACATCCAATAAAGATCTGACAACACATTTGACAATGATAAAAGTGAAGATTTCTCTACTTTTCAGTGTATGTGTATAGTTGAAATGGAGAGTCTAACTTTGGCTAGTGGAGCATGTAGTAGGATGCTTATGTTACTAAAATCTAAATGAAATTATGAAAATAATATTCCAATGAACTCTTTTTTCAATTTTTTTTTTAAAAACTCTTGATTGTGTTCTATTGATCTGCTGCTCATTAAAAGACAAGACAAAAAAAGAGTGGCCATTTAGGGAGGATTTGAATTCTCCCGGGGCAGCAAAACACCTTGGATGAGCCTGGCTGAGATGAACAGCATGACTAAATTTATTGGCTTGAATTAGGCTCAATAGAAAGAGAACAGAGAAATCCTGTTCAACTCTGTGGAGTGGAGAGCTGCTGAAACTGTACTCTATGTGCAAGGAGCTTGTAGCAGAAATGCAGCTTGCCAGTGGATGTCACTACGAACCCCACTGTGCTGATGTTTGCGGCAGATGAATCCTTGCATAGGAAACCTGAGGAAGAAACTCAGTCTTGCTGGCTGAGCTCGTGGGCCTATTTTTGTGCTGTAGAGAAAAGGAAAGCCATGACTTTTCCCTGAGAGGCTCTCAAAACACGATGGTCTTCTCAGGTGTTTCTAGGGTGACGTAGCAACCCAAATATTGTAACCTAAGATGATAAGAGTGGCATATTTAAAAATAAATACATGGGATGCCATGTCCTGTGAAACAGATTGCCATGTCTACCAAATTGTTTGCTGCATTGTTATGGATGGCATTGCAGACCAGCCAAGAACTTCTTGGGGTATCATTAACCCCTCCATACTAAGGTAGATAAATAACTCAGCCTATGTCTACTAAGGGTGCAATCCTAACCTAGAGTTAAGCCAACACGGTTAGGCCAGCAAAGTTTGGCCGGCACAAGAGACATGGTTAAGTATGTTTGGACCATTCTCAGAGTCAGAGAGCCTAGCACACAGACATGCCCCATCCTCTCTGAGAGTGGTCCAAACACGCTTTACATTGGCCCTTGTGCCAGCCAAACTTTGCTGGCCTAACTGTGCCGGCCTAACTCCAGGTTAGGATTGCGCCCTAAATTTTGTAGGGCTTTCATTTTAACTGTATAGATATTGGCCTTTCTGAAGTATAAGTAGAGCATTCCTTTCACCTGATTTAACCCATCATCTATCTATGATGAAATACTGCATATTGAAATGCTGTTATATATTTTGGTATACAGTACTAAAAAAATATACCAGATACAAGTTGTATAGCAGACAGGCAAAATAAGAGTCTTGCCTTCTGTCTGGGAATTGCCACCCTATCACAGTACAACCATGATTACTTATCTATCTATATCTATATATCTAAAGAAGAGCGTATGTGTGTATGTATGTGTGTGTGTATGTGTGTATGTTCCACATAGGCTCCGCAACGCCTGGACCGATTTGCGCCAAACTCGGCACGCGGGTGCCTTGGCCCCCCCGAGACCGTTGCTGCGGGGGTTTGGAACGGCTCACACCCCCACAGAAGAAGAAGCGAATTTGTGGTTCTCTATGGGCTGAGCCACTGCATTCCGATGCTCTGATGATGTCATGATGAGATGCAAAGTACGACATGTGGAATCTTCAGGCAGCAACTGAACTCTTTACAGTTGAAAACAAACAGCTGCAAATAGGTTTCCTGCAGGGAAACCTATACAGGGCCATCTGTATGGCTAGTGAGTGTGGTGAGATGGGGGGAGAGGACTCCCGCCTCAGATAGGTTTCCCGCAGGCCATCTGAAGTGGCAGTTGCACCCATTTCCAAACGTGTTGTGTGGCTGGTGAGTCTGGTGAGATGGAGGGACAGGACTCCCGTGTGACAATGTTGAATAGCCACTAAGATCTACAAATAACACTGGGGGATCAGGGATGGCACACATAACCATCCGGGCAATGCCGGGTAAATTTAAAACAACAAAAAACCCTTCCAAGGGTGGGTTTGCACAGCCAGGCAACAAACACTGGGGGTGTGTGTGTCAAGGATGGGACAAATAAACACCCGGGCAAGGCCGGGTACATACAAAAAAAAAACAAAAAAAAACCTAGGGGTGAGGTTGCACGTCTAATCTGTACTTTCCAGGGTTACCCAACAAACACTGGCAATAAACACTAGGAAGAAACACTGGGGGGGGGTCACGGATGGGACAAATAAACACCCGGTCACTGCCAGGTAAATTTTTACAAAAAACACACACACACGGGGGTGGCCTAAAACCACGGGGGGGGGGTGAGGGATGGGACATATAAACACCCTCGCGAAGCCGGGTACATAAAAGCTTGTGTGTGTGTGTGTGTGTGTGTGTGTGTGTGTGTGTGTGTATGTATGTGCCGCATAGGCTCCGCAACGCCTGGACCGATCGACACCAAACTCGGCACGCAGACACCTTGTGGCCTGGTGACAAACGCTGCGGGGGTCATGAGGGGGGCCTGAACGTGTGTGTGTGTGTGTGTGTGTGTGTGTGTGTGTGTGTGTGTGTATACTTCAGCTGATATGTGGTGTCCTGAGGCAATCTATTATGATGTCATTGCTGATGTCACTGATTATGACATGCAGACTATAACCTTTCCAGCACCTGAAGTCTTCAAAGTGTTGAACAGCTGCTGAACAGAAGTCCTGTGGAACGGATCTGGGATGTTGGGATCTGGGAGAGGGATGTTGTGATCTGGGTGACGCTCCCCATGCCATTGGAGTCCAGGTTCGGGCCCCCCTCAAAGTGGGGGGTGAGAAAGGGTGTGAAACAAAATGTCCGCCATGCCCCGCTGGAACGCCCGGAACGATTGGCTGAGCTGATTGGTAATTTGGTAATTTCATGTGCAATAGGATCTTGGGATAAATAACTACCCGGGCAACGCCAGATACCAAAACGCTAGTATATATATAAAAAAGGGGGTGTGTGTGCGTGCGCGCGCGCCGCATAGGCTCTGCAACGCCTGGACCAATCAACACCAAACTTGGCATGCAGACGCCTTGCGGCCTGGCGACAAACACTGCGGGGGTCATGGCCCCCTCGCACCCCCTGTGGGGGCGCGAAGGGGGCCTGAACGTATGTATTTGTGTGTGTGTGTGTCTGTATACTTCAGCTGATATGTGGTGTCCTGAGGCAATCTATTATGATGTCATTGCTGATGTCACTCTGATTATGACATGCAGAATATAACCTTCCAGCACCTGAAGTCTTTAAAGTGTTGAACAGCTGCTGAACAGAAGTCCTGTGGAACGGATCTGGGAGGGGGATGTTGGGATCTGGGTGATGCTCCCCATGCTGTTGGAGCCCAGGTTCAGGCCCCCTTCAAAGTGGGGGGCGAGAAAGGGTGCAAAACAAAATGTCCGCCATGCTCCTCTGGAATGCCTGGAACGATTGGCTGAGCTGATTGGTAATTTGGTAATTTCGTGTGCAATAGAATCTTGGGATAAATACCTACCCAGGCAACGCCGAGTACCAAAAAGCTAGTGCCTTATAAAGTAGAAAGCAATTTCTGTACACAAGAAATCAGTGCAAAATGAGTCTTCTTGTACCATGAGACTGTGGTATATCTTTCCCAGGGAGCACAATTCTGGCAAGGAGCTCCTTACATTTGAGTCCATTCTATAATTAATAGGTTTGTATAAAACTATCCTGAGGCAATTATATCTAGTGGTGTTAATGTATTTGCTGTTTTCCTGCTGGCAGAAGCTGAGCCAAGTCATATGGAGGTGCATGAAAAACTGGCAAAACATTTGCTGCAATGTTTGCACTTTAGAGTTGAAATGTGCAACTTGTATTAAATTCCAGGAACTCCAATGACTAGGAAATGACTGGTGCTGGCCTTCCTGCCAGCGCCTTTCTCCTCCTGGCCACCACAACATGTCTTATGGCATGTTTGTGATGTCCATCGCCAGGACAGCACACAGGCCACCACCAGTGTGATCTCACAAGAATTGCATGGGATCTTGCTAGAATTGTGTGAGATCTTGCAAGAATGTGATTGCACCATGGCAGCCAGTTTGGAAAACATTGCTTTCTAGCAGCAGTCTCCAAACTCCAGCCTGCGAGCCAGATCTGGTGACCACTGTTTCCCTCCACCAGGTGACTGGTGCTTCCCATTCTGCCGGGGCGCATTGGGACAGCCACAACTACAGCCTCCAGTGTTGCGGCAGCCTGAAGCTTCCGGGTTCTCTTGCCCCTGCAGGCTGTGCATGTGGCATTCTGGACAGGTGTGGCTGGTTGCAGTGACACTTTGGGGCTGTAGTCTTGGCTATCCCAATGCTCCCTGTTGGACCTATAAGTGCTGGGCGCACTGGGGAAGCTTTTAGGTGCTGTAGCGGTCTCCAGTTTGGAGACTGCTGCCGTATAGGATTGTTGTAAGGACAACATCAAAAAAATACATGTGAAATGCTTTGCACATTCAGAAGGCACCATACAAATGGTAAATACAGCATAAGCTTTGTGAACTGGCACTTCTGGTTAACCACCGTCTCCGCCCCTCTGCAGTTGGAAAAGATGCCAGTTGAGTTTGCTGGTTAATACAGTGCTGCTAAAAAAAAAAACACAGGGCTCACTTCGCCAGTGCCATCTCACCCTCCATCTTTCCTTATGAAGGCCCTCTCAGGAATGGGGACTTCCCACTTCCTTCCTTTGCTTAAGAAGTAGAGCTTCCATTCCCAGAGGGCCCGCTTGAGAAGGGAAGGAGGATGGAGTGATGCTGCACTCCCCTGTCTGGGAAGCAAGCTAGAGGGCTGGGATAGGGGCAGGGCAGGTTTGAGAAGTAAGAGCTTCTGTTCACTGGTCTATTTGACTAACTTGGCAACCCGCATTCTGGTTACGAAAGCTCTTACTATTTTACATCTGCTGTGATCCCACCTGCTTGTTTTCCAGCTTTGTCTTCCTTCTCCAACGCTCAGTCCCTGAGGCACCACCCTCTGGGTGAACACACCTCCATTACTCTTTCAAGAAGAATACCATCAAAATAAAAACGGGTTATGTAACGTCACATCCTTTCATGTTACTGCTGCTTTCCCCGCTAGTTGTGTTTCTCTCCAGTCAATGGAGAGCCATGTTTTTCATTCATTATTCAGCTCTAACTTGGGGGCGACTTTCCATTTCCTGTGTTTCTTCCTAATCTCTCATTGTCTTCTCAGTGACTCATGTTGACTGGACTTGTTGGTTCCAGGAGGGAGAAATAAATACCTCCAAAAAGACACAGGAAAAGGCCTTTTTCCCCCTCCTCAGTTTCCTAACTTTGCTACAGCTCTTTTTCAGACCTTCTGCAGTCAACATGGCTTTCCACAAGTGTCCCCCAACCAGAGTCCAGATTTTATTCAATCTGTCTTCTGCATTTTACAGATATAGCTCTCATTAAAGTTGTATTCTCCTGCTGTCTTTTGACCTATCATATACTTCAGTTGTATTTAACTCAAGGCCTGCTTATGTAACTAACTCTCCTGAAATAATAATAATAATAATAATAATAATAATAATAATAATAATAATAATAAT
>JAJKFI010000169.1:810047-838242 GCA_029204185.1 Lerista edwardsae | reverse complement strand
ATAATAATAATAATAATAATAATAATAATAATAATAATAATAATAATCCCTTGTTCTCCATACAAGCTGTGTTTAATTTGAAGCTGAAATAAATTAAAAGCCTTACTTTTGTTTCATTTCATCTAATTATAGCCAGGATGCTAATAGTTTGGGAGTTGAACTTAGACCTGGGAGATCCAGGTTCAAATCCCTGTTCAGCCACAAAGCTTCCTGGGTGACCTTGGGCCAGACTTAGAACCCAATCCTAGGCACGTCTACTCAGAAGTAAGTCCCATTATAACCAATGGCGCTTACTCTCAGGTAAGTGAAGATAGGATTGCAGCCCCACTCTCTCACAGCCTCACCTACCTTTCAGGGTTGTTGTGAGGACTAAAGGAGGGGAGGAACTAATATGTATGCCACCCCTGAGCTTCTTTGGAGGAAGAGTGGTATAAAAATGTGAAAAATAAATACTCCATGCATTTAAATGTGGGTGAAGTTTAGAATTCACTATGGGTAGGTACCCATGGCCTGAACATGATCTATGATGGTGTGAAATGGAGAGTAACTAAAGTACTTTGAGAATGCCTGTCTGCCAACATAACCAAGCTCCAGATACCTATGAAAACTAACCCTCAGTTGGCACTTGTGGCTCTGAGGCACTCTTGCAACAACTGCAGGTGTTAAGTGCAAAATACGCTCACCATGGAGAGCAGATACAGGTATGCCCTTCATAACAAAATCCTAGCCATCAACAGATCACATACAGGTATGCCCCCGTATCCACTGACTCTGTGTCTTGGGTTTCAGTTATCCACAGATATCATGGATACTGGGATGCCTATTAAAAAGGTAGGGGAACATTCAACAAATCTCTTTTTTTACCTTGTTTCAGCAAAACCCCTATCTTTAAAAAGGCATCCCCAGTATCCACGTTTTCAGCTATCCATGGGGAAGTCTGGAATGGAATCCCAGCGGATACCGGGGCATGCCTTTATATGAAGGTGGTACTGCTGAACTCACTGGGTTAACTTCCCTCCTTCCTTGCCATCTCAACTGGTTAATCCACGCTTTGTGTGTTTTCCTTTCACCAGCCAGCTTTTACCAGCTGCCTTCCTGGACTCATAAGGCATTCTGGGGCACTACCCAGCTGAGGTTGTCCAGACAGTGATGAATGCGCTTGACAACAGGGTTAGCGGAACATATCCCCGTTGTTATGCAGTGCATATCTGTATTCTATTTTGTTTTATAATTCACAGTTTGAATTCACATGCAGGTTAATAGAGAAACAAATGTTTTGGTTTATTTGAAAATACTGATCTTTTAAATACGACAGCATGGCAGTGTGCACATGCATGCATGCGCGCGCGCACACACACACCATAACCTTCATTTGCCCAGAACACTAGCAACTTCCAGATTTTGCATTATTGATCTCAAGCTCATTGTTCTTGGGCTTGTTTGCAGATAGCTCTCTGATGGGTTACACCAGAGTTCCAGTTTTATATATACGGTATATAGAACTTAGAACAAAGGGACTGGCATACTTAAAATCTAAGTAAACAAATGTCATGGCTTGTTACTTCAACCAAAGCACTGGACTCTATTAGGATTGCAGCACAGGCTGACTGAGTAAAACTCAAGTACTTTTCTGTGTTCCCGAGCTGATCACTGTTAAATTTATCAGTTAGAACTAGCTATTAGTTTAATGAAGAGTATCTGGGGGAAAGATTCTGTAAAACTTAGCTGGGAACTGAAAAGCTTTGCCTGCCTGCTTCTGTGTTAGGCTATCATCCAAATGCATAACTGTTTTTCCACTATTTTTGTGGGATTAAGGGTGCAATCCTGGAGATAGATTGGCTCAGTTAGGCCAGCAAAGTTTGGCAGGCACAAGGGCCACTCTCAGAGTCAGGGGGAATGGCGCATGTCTGGTTGCTGACCTCCCTGACTCCAAGAGTGGTCCAAACATACTTTCCAGTCAGTGGTGTCATCTAAATGATTTAAGAATAGGTACTCACTTTTGATTGGCACGTGTCGGGACCTGCCCACCGGAAGTGATGTCATAAGCTGGAAGTGATGTCCAGCTCATTTTTCAGTGGCAAGGCAAGGCAAGGCCTGGCCTGGCTTGGGAAGGCAAGGCAAGTTTTAAAAAGTCACCAGCTCATTTCAGCAATTCCAAAATCTTTTGGAGACAAATTCCAAAATCCCCCCCCTCCAGGAACCGCCGCGCCTCCTCAGGAGAGGGAGCCCCAGGCAGCCTACCTGCTCACGCTGCCGCCGCCGCCGGTCTCCCTCACTTCGCTTCGCTCTGCTCCGCTCGCTGCCAGGCAACTCAAACGTGCAGGAAATTCAAACGTTGCAGGGGGCGGAGCGCCGACGGAGTCGATGAGTAGGCGGGCGAATGGGCAGGGCCAGCCGTAATCCTAGGAACGGCTACTCACGTACTCCTGCGTACCATGACATCACTGTTTCCGGTGTCCCTCAGGCTAGCCAAACTTTGTTGGCCTAACTGTGCCAGTCTGACTCCAGGTTAGGATTACTAGTCCTTCATGTTCAAATGGCTGTGTGATGTCCACTTTAAAGAAGTATGTTATAAAGCAGGGATCTCCAGGGCCGCATAGTACATATGTTTTGCACATTTTCATGGGCCAACAAAAGTATTATGAATGAATGAAACTTAAATGAACGAATAAATTTTACTTGGATCTTTTTTTGTAATCAGCATGATATAATTCAGAACAAAAGAGAAATATGATTATTACGAAGAAGCAATGCCATGCTTAAACTGAGAAGTGATATATAATGAAAATGTCAGTCATTAGCAAATGTGCAAATTAGCAAAAAAATGTTGCTGCAGGCTAGATAAAATCTTGTGGCGGACTGCATGTGGGCGGCCTTTGCCCCCCCCCTAGTTTGGAGACCTCTATTTTAAACAAACATTTTATTGCTTCTACAAATGAGCATTCTTCATCACGGTTGTTGCAAGAAAAGGAAAGAGTAGTTAAATAAAGAGAGGGGCATTTCTATTCAGCTATTTTGCCTGTAGTGCTTCCATAAATACACGATCCAGATACCTGTTGCTACCTGGGCTTCAAAGGTCATGCCAGGTTACGACAGGCCAAGTTATGATGGGAGAACTCACTTCCACTGTCATAAAATGGCTGCAGGTGGCATACACTGCACCCCATCAGTGCCATAGGTGGTGGCAACACCACACTTCCATCACCGGTTGAGCATTATTTCTGGCTGCATCTGATCATTACTATAGATGTGAACCTGGTTTCTGCACACTTCAGCCAACTGTCAGGAAAAAGGTCTTCTCAGTCTTGCAAAATGAGCTGCAGTAGTTGGTGTCGGGTTGCATCGGGAGCAGGGCCAGGCAGGGGTATTGGCAGGAGCAGGGCTGGCCCGAGGGAGGGAGGAGGACCTGGGAGGCAGACGCAATCAAGCCCGATGGGCTCCCAGTGAGATGGAGGAAGGTAGAGGAGGAGGAGGGCCAGGAACAGGGAGGCTTACACAGGAGAAGGCAGCCTGCAGTTCTTGAGGAGGTGCCACCCGGACAGCGAACAGACTCCACTGCCCCCAGGAGGCGGGGCCGGCCCATGACTGCCACCGCTCTATGCTGTGGTGAACCCCAGACGCCCCATAGCCTTCAGAACCACCACCCCCGAACTAGACTATCCGAGCCGTGAGAAAGCCGGTGGCTCAAGGACTGCCTGTTGGGCTAGACTTTTCATTCTTCCTTTTGGCGGACTTGCTAAGACTTTGAGTTGAACCCCGGCCGACCAGCCAAGCCTTTACGTTTTGGGGGAAAGCGTGAGGATATCAGGGATGGACTCCCCTACATGGGAGTTGGGGGAACAGAGTGTTGTGCCAACCACAATAAACGGGTTGAAGGCCTCCGTTGTCTTGGTTTCTGGATCCCACTGCGCCTCGACCCGCCATGTATGCTGGTGACTCCCTTCGCAGTACCCCTCCCTGACAATGGGACCGGGGCTGCGGGCGGCCATGATGTCATAGTTGGCCAGAGCCCATCATGCTACATTTAAAAATCAAAATGATTGGAAGCATTTCAGGCAAGGGGTGACGGTTGAAGCAGAGGTGGGAGGGAGGGACCTAAAGGGAAGATCTTGAGACCACAGCATTAGCTAGCAGGCAGATTTTGACACAAACCTATGTTGTCTGGTCTTAGATGTGAATAATATACGTGGAAGTCTCAATATGGCTCTGGCATATGGTTCTAATTTTCTTCCAAAATAAACCCCCCCAGCCCTCCACTGTTAAGTATGCACAGCATATGACAAGTGTATTGTGTGCCTCTGAGGTTTGACATGAAATGAAATTGCAGTTCTAGGTAACTATAATAAAAATAACATTTGGGGAAGGAAAATTCTGTGAGTAGTGTAATATACAGGCAGACAGTAAAGCGTTATATTGTCTTGCATAGTGTCTCTTATGTAAAACTATATTCCAGAATGATTTAGAAGTAAATTTTACAGTCAGAAAATAAAATAAAATGTGAAACAAGAAGCCAAAGCAATATAAATTGCAAAACTGAGTCAAGGGAGGAAAGAGCTGCTACTTTTAGATTGGTAAGTAGCTGAAAAGTTAAAATCCTCTGAAAACTAAAAGGTCAGTGGTGTACACATTTTAGTGTAAATGAACATTCCTGATTGGAATCTGTTCTTCGTAGACTTGCTGAAAACAAGGTTTTCTCTGCTGGAATATTTCTTTTGTTTCTAGGAAGCCACATGATCTAAGATTAAAATCTCTGCACATTTGGTTTCAAATATCCAAATGTGGTGTGTTGGTCACATGCACCGCCCAGCTCTTTGCCAATGAAACAAGCCAACCAAATTAAGAGATGATACACTTCTTAATGAAAAGGCAGAATTTAATGGTTTGATCACCATTCATCTTAGAGTTCAGGGTTCTTAGCTATGAGTTGGGGACTGCATCCGGGACTAATCAGTCCCATCAAGAAGCATATATAAGAAGCAAATGAATTATGAAAATTTAGGACCTTTACAAAACTCAAACAAAATGACTGCCTTGAGTGGAGGGATTTGAAAACTTTTTTCAGATTTTGTGATTTTAAAAAATAAAAAAAGCCAGAAAGCAGAGTTGCATTTTTACTCTAAGTTCTCATTCCAAGTTCTGATTTTTATTAATTTTCAATGCTTTAAAAGTGTACTAGGTAAGTGATATGTAGGTGATGTAGTATCGGCAGATGCAGCCATGGTATTATTCCTAACTGGAAATGTAATCTCTTTTAATTTCTGGAAAATACCTGAAACACCAAAATGCAGTGTGTTGGTTTTTTATTTGTTATCACCACCACCACCACCACCACCACCACCACTACCATCACCACCACCACCTCCAGAAAAAGGCACCAACTAGTCCGAACTGTTGCCATCAAGGTACTGAAGGTAGAGAGGAGGATCCAAAATAGCTGGGAAAATGATGTAGAAGCATGCTGAGAAAGCACAGCTGCAAAGATGCAAAGGTTCCCAAAGCAGTATATTTTATATTTACTGGGATATTTTATCTAAGGGAATTATACATATATCTCCATGAAACCTGCTCAACAAATCTACATTGCTTAGCTCAAGATGTTTTTTAAAGCACAAATTTGGCAAATCAAAGTAAAGCTACATTGAGTGAGGGCAGTGGTAGGGCTGCTCAATGACAAAACATGAAAAGTTACAAAAATAAAATAAAATATTGGGTTGGATGCTGACTAGTACCGAGACCGAATCCTTCCTCCATTAGCAGCTCCCAATGTCATCCCTCACACTATTCTTGGGGTCCACCAACTCTCAGTTTTGCCGGCCTCGCACATCTTGCATTTATGAAACTGCTATATAAGGCCTCAATTTGTCCAATATATTTTGGATGCTATTTGTTTATCTAGACCTGTACTGTTTGTCCCAACTGACAGGAGCTTTCTAAGCCTTGGGCCACAGTCTCTTTCAATCCTTCTACATGACATTCCTCAGCTGAAAATATGGGGGATGCAAAAGAAGAGCTTAAGCAAAGGACATGCTTGACCACTGGGCTAGAGAATGGTTCTCAAACCTTTTAGTACCAAGACCCACTTTTTAGAATTACAAACTGTCAGAACCACCAAAGGTGGTGTCAGTTACCTGGAAGTAATGTCCTGGTCACTATCAAGCAGTGACATCATCAAGTGACACCATCAAGCAAAATTTTAATACTTCCAACCGTACAAGAAAATTAAGTAAATTAAAAGTTTACAATAAGATTTTTTTAAACTAAGAAACTAAACTAAACTAAACTTTTTTAAACTAACCCTCCCAAGCAGCTGCTGATCTGTTAAAAAAAATCCCCAAATTGAAAGGCTGTAATCCTAGTAGACTTGCCAGGTTTTCAAAATGACAATAACGGACACACGGGTATTGGGATTCTGCTTTCTATCAAGCCACTCCACAGTTACCAGAAATAAAATAAAAATTATGCAGTTAGCCGTGGCGAGGCAACAGCAAGCAACAGCAGCAGAATTTAAGAATGGGATTTTTTAAGTCCCCTTCAACATTGATACGGGACATGATTTTTAAATCTTAAATACGGGAAGTCCCTTATAATAAGGGACACCTAGCACGTCTAAGTCCTAGCCACACTGGCTCTAGAGTAAGCCCCATTGACTATCATTGTTTAAAGCATGCACACAGTAGCCTGTTAAAAATACATATCTGTAACATTTCCCCAAATGCAGTCACATACCATGGTAGCATCGAGTATAATGTATTAAGAATAAAATGCACTCTGAAATGAACAGGACCCACCTTTAATTGGCTCGCAACACACCTGGTGAGTCCTGACCCACAGTTTGAGAAACACTGAGTTATCTGATCTTTCCATCAGCTATATTTTCACTGGAGGCTATGCAAGACCCACCAGAAATTGGGACACGACCCCACAAGTGGGTCCTGACCCACAATTTGAGAAATGCTGGGCTAGAGGGACCAACACTCCCCAAATAGATAAAGTAGTAAGCTTTAGAACAAATTGCAGATTAAACTGAACACATCACTGGACAAGTAGGTAGGATTCATCTGAAAGCTCTAAAAGAATTCAAATATGTAATGGGGCAGGCGGTATGTTCCGGAGGTGGGCAGCCCAGTCCTAAACGATGCTGGCACATGGGATATTTTTCCCCTTACCCTGTTTAACACTTCTTCAGCCATCCCTATGGGGCTTCTCAGATCCATGCCAACTATTTCCAGCACAAATTGAAGAAGCTGGGTCTTCTGTGGGTTGCCCTGTCCAAGAGTGGGGGCTAGGATATTGTGTAGCCATTAAAACTGACCTGCTTCTCTTCTTATTTCATTCCATCCCTCCCCCCCCCTCTCTCTCTGTGTGCGCACGCAATCCTAATCACTTCCAAGTATTTTCCATCTTGGATTACACTTTCTCATAGGATTTCACTACTGGCTGGCCCCAGTCATCTTTGTCCTTGGCTATCATCGGCCCCTTGTGTTTCACCAAGTTGAATGCTCACCACCATCTATTATATAGCAGGAGTTTGAGGAAGTTCCTGTTTTTTGTTTTTTTTTAATGCCTGCCCAGGACTGCAAAAACAAAGGGATTATCTAGCACTTTGCAGACCATAATACACAGCCCCTGCACTCATCAAACTCTGCAGGTCAGATTTAAGATAAAGATTCTCCTGGAATAGTTGACTCTTAAATAAAGCATCAAGACATAGATATCCCAGGAAGCAAGTTACCCCAAAAGTTTTAGGCTGCTTTCTTGTCAGTCCTTATCTCTGAAATATTTTATTCACTCTCATTTTACAGGAAATCAACACAATATCATTGTCACATTCCAGCCTTTTCTGTAGTGTTCTCCTATTTTGTTTTAATTTGTGGAAATTTTCTTGTTGTAAAATACAGTTGCAACATCAGCCTGTCCAGTGCATATAAGCAAAACGCTTTTAAGGGCTCCTGTGCCTTTAGTTGAAAGTTTCTTGCTTGCAGGTTTATTTTGCACTCATTTTCCTATTCAGTGGGGCTAAGGGATTAATGACTTGTCCATTATTTGTGCCATATTATTCAACCAAAAAAAGACTGTTTAAAATATGTGGCAGTCCTAGGGGTCTTGAGGATCTGGATAGGTGAGAGATCATGAGTTCAGTGTTTAGGAAAAGAAAATTTTTTTTAATATATAGCAAAGACCCTCAGGGATTTGCAGTACTCACTTGGTGCTTACTATCATACAATCTGAATCAGGAATTAGGATTTTCCTCATGATATAGGTAAGAAACTACATTCATGGTGCATAATTTAACTGAGAAGACAGCTCTGCAAGTAGGAAACAAGAACATAAGAAGAGCCCCGCTGGATCAGGCCAAAGGCCCATCTAGTCCAGCTTCCTGTATCTCACAGCGGCCCAGCAAGTGCACCAGGGAGGCATGAGACAACAAGATGCTTGCATCCTGTTGCCACTCCCTTGCACCCGGTACTCTGACGTAGCCTGCTACTAATGTAAGGAGGTTGCACAGTCCATCATGGCCTATAGCCCACGATAGACTTTTCTTCCAGAAATCTGTCCAATCCCCTCTTAAAGGCATCTAGACCAGATCCCATCACCACATCCTGTGGCAAAGAGTTCCACAGATTAACTACCCGCTGGGTAAAAAAGTACTTCCTTTTATCTGTTTTAACTCTCCCAACCCTCAGTTTTAGTGGATGCCCCCTGGTTCTGGTGTTTGGAGAGAGGGAAAAGAACATCCCTCTATCAACTCTATCCCTTCCATGCATAATTTTGTACGTCTCAATCATGTCCCCCCTCAGGCGCCTTTTTTCTAGACTGAAGAGCCCCAAACGCTGCAGTCTTTCTTCATAAGGGAGGTGCCCTAGCCCCGTAATCATTTTTGTCGCTCTCTTCTGCACCTTTTCCAGCTCCACTATGTCCTTTTTGAGGTGCGGCGACCAGAACTGTACGCAATATTCCAGATGCGGCCTTACCATCGATTTGTACAATGGCATGATAATATTGGCTGTTTTATTCTCAACCCCTTTTTTAATTACCCCAAGCATGGAATTGGCCCTCTTAACTGCTGCTGCACACTGGGTCAATACCTTCATTGAATTGTCCACCAGCACCCCAAGATCTCTCTCTTGAGCTGTCACAGACAGCTCAGAACCCATTAGCCTATAGGTGAAGTTTTGGTTTTTTGCCCCAATGTGCATCACTTTACACTTGTCTACGTTGAAACGCATCTGCCATTTTGCTGCCATTCCCCCAACTTGGAGAGATCCTTCTGGAGCTCTTCACAACCCCTTCTGGTCTTTACTACCTGGAAAAGTTTTGTGTCATCCGCAAACTTGGCCACCTCGCTGCTTATCCCTCTCTCCAGGTCATTTATGAACAAGTTGAAAAGTACCGGCCCCAAGACAGATCCCTGGGGCACTCCGCTTTTTACCTCTCTCCATTGTGAAAATTGCCCATTGACCCCCAATCTCTGTTTCCTGGCCCTCAACCAATTCTGAATCCATAAGAGGACCAAAAGGAAGACTCTTCCAAAAGAAAGAGTGTGGAAATAGAATAATCAAATGACTTGGAATTAGTTTTCATTGCTATCCTTTTTTTTTTTTTTTTGTAGCTGTCCATCATATCCTGTCACGGGGTAGCCAATGTTTAATGAGTTCCTTCAATCCTTGCCTTCATGGTGTCTGGAGTAGCTTCCATTTATCTCTGTAAATTGAACTCTTATATGAAAGCTTATGCGGTTAAATATTATGAAGAGGGATAATTCACTGCACTGATCTAGTGTGCCTGCACTGCGCATCAGGCTACCTCCCTTCAAGAAAGGAGGAGGATTAAAACCCTTTTGCAATAGCTGTTGAGATTGAAACATGGTCCCGCAGTCCTCAAAATATAGGCACCTTTCCTAATGAGCAAATTCCCCAAAGCGATTATAACTCCTGGACAGAGTTAGAATTTCACTCCATTGTCATTATGACAAACCGCAGCAATTTATTTCCTTAAAAGAGGCCCAGGAAAGTACATGAGATAAATTTTATTACCAGAGAACGAGCGTTTTTAAAAGAGAATATCCAGCCGAACCCATTTTGCTATAAGTCTCTCTTTGAGTCGTTCCCCTTTCCCAATCAAGACTACGAAGGTGAACTGGTTTTGTGGCTTCATCAATCAATCAATCAATCAATCAATCAATCAATCAATCAATCAATCAATCAATCAATCAATCAATCAATCAAAAAGTATTTATCTACTGCTTTTCAACATGAAGTTCCCAAAGTGGTTTACAGGCAAATAATAAAGTTAAATGGCTCGCTGTCCCAAAAGGGTTCACAATCTAAAAAATGCAGAACACCACCAGCAACAGCCACTAGAAAAGACACTGTGCTGGGGTGAAGAGGGACAATTACTGTCCCCCTGCTAACTATAAGAGGAACACCACTTGGAAAAGTGCCTCTTGCCCAGTTAGCAGGGGTTTCATATTGTGGTATAGGACAGGAGTTGAGGAAGAGCTGCATCCCTTGAGACCATATTCATGTCATAGCTGCCATTGGATGATCCGCTCATGGGAAAGGTGTATGACAATAAATATTAATGATCAGTTATGTGTATTGATGTGGCCATTCCAGGAAATCGAATTGAGAAGAAATAATTGGAGAAGCTCACAAAACATAAAGACCTGGAAATGCAGCTCCTTCAGAAAACCACCACCACCACCACCCCGATTGTCATTACTGCACCAGGCCCCATCTCCAAGGCCCCCCAAGAAGTGTCTGGCCAATATAGGTATAGACAGGATAACAGCTGAACAACTGCAATGAGCCACACATTGAACACCCGACATTACATGAGGATATCTCAACAATTCTTAAACACTTAGGTAGTGTTTGAACTAGTGAGCACCAGAAAATCCCAATCCAAACATCTGATGGGTTGTGACAATATTACCATGTCACAATATTAATAAGACTATTTAGATGACACTTTTCAACAAACTGTTTACGCAGCAAAATGAATGAGAAAATGGTTCCATGTCCCAAAGGGGCTCACAGTCACAAGAAGATTTTGCCAACAGCCAATGGCAAGATACTATGCTGGGTTGAATAGGGCTACCACAGGACTCGATGGGCAGCCAGTGCATTGTACTCTGTACAGTCATGCTCTAAGGTTTTGTTATAGTGTACAGGAGGTGTTGTCCGGAGCCTGTTCTATGTTAGTACATATTTGAGTTGGTCCAATGTGCAGGTGCATTCTGGTTTGTGGTGGACCCATGCTTCTCAAACTGTGGGTGGGTTGTGAGCCAATTTCAAGTGAGTTGCATAGCACTTAGCATAGCCATAATCAAAATATGGGAAGATAAGACACTGGAAAGGGGGAGGGCTGTGTGGTTTTTTGCTTGTGTCAACGTTGTAAATAGACTTTTTTTCTTTCTTTCTGATTCACTTTGCCATTGGAAAATGGCTGAGTTAATAACCCAACCTAGTACTGCGTTTTCAGGAATGCAGCAGCCTCTGGCATCATAATAGTAGTTCTGGCCAAGACATTACTTCTGGTGGGTCCCAGTGCTAAAAAGTTCAAGAACCACGATGGTAGACTATAGTCATCTGAATTTTTGTTGTTTAGCCTACACACCTTTTTTTATTTATTGTATTCCATTCATATCCCACATTTTTCATTTGAAACTCAAGGCAGCATATGTGGAGCTATCAGACACAATCTGCTTAGCTCTAGCAGATTCAGACACAATCTGCTTAGCTCTAGCAAAGTGCCTGTATCATGTCCTCAACCTATGCATTTAAAATCTCATAAAATCTGAGAGACCAACCAACTATTGGGGGAAAAAAAATGAGACTTGGGAATACGAAACAATCATACGATTAATCCAGAAGTCCTACTCAAAGTAATTGGAGAGAGTCAGGTATTCTCGCTCCCTTTTTATGCTTAAGAACAGAAACCGAGAACATGTTGGTCCCTGGGAAACTTCCAGAAACAATCCTGGGCCTGTGCTGAGGTTTACCATACAAATGACTACTATCATGTAGGTGGTCTCTGCCCGTGAGAATCATTAATGGCGAGCAGAAGTGCCATGTGGCTGCCATTTTGAATAGTGTTCCCATGGTGGGGATCATGTGTGGAAGGAGATGATTTGTGGAATAAGTGAAAAGAGGACTCAGGAATGTTCTTAGAGCTTGGCCAAGCACTAAGCATTGCAAGAGAGAGAACAGAACAATTAATGACAAAGTGTTAGCCTAACAATGGTAAAAATTGAGTGCAAAAGGAAGAAAAGTATGAATAGAGGATACAAAGACACTAGATAAGAGTTTAATTAAGAAAAGGATTAATTAAACCAAAGAGAAGAAGGAGAACAGTTGTGTAGATAAGTATTGATAGAGTCATGATTATAAAGGTAGAGTCCTCTTAAGGCTTAATCCTATTGAAAGGAAGTGCTGGCGGAACACATGTTCCATCAGTGCTGGCTGCCAAAAAAGCACCATAAAGTTCCTGGTGTGGCAGCACAAGTTCCTGGTGCACTGGAGGGAAGGTTAGCACTTTCCTGCGCATGATGGCAATCCTAACCAACTTTCCAGCGCTGACATAGCTGTGCCAATGGGGCATGTGCTGCATCCTGCCATGGAGTAGTAGCCACGGAGGTCACCTCAAGGTAAGGGAATGTTTGTTCCCTTATCTCAGAGCTGCATTGTCCTTACCCCTGTGCTGGAAGGTTGGTTAAGATTGCACCCTGAGCCTGGTATAGAGGCTGGAACATGGTGGGTGAAGAATGGAATGGGGCATGCTGGGGGAGGGGAGATTAGGCCTGGAAGGGGGCGGTATTGGTGGTGGCGGTCCATACTGGCTCCTGAACTCCTTCCCAGGCCTGTTCTGCCTGTATGGATCACCACAAATCTGCATCAGCAAAATTGCTAGTGCAGGCCTGAGTTGATCCATTGCACCTGCTGGAGCTTACTCCAGCCAATTTTGTGGCTTGCAGATGGATTGAGAAATATTGGCTTTATATTTAACCCCTGCTAACTGGGCAAGAGGCACTTTTTCAAGTGGTGTCCTCTTATATTTAGCAGGGGGAGAGCAATTGTCCCTCTTCACCCCAGCACAGTGTCTTTCTCATGGCTGTTGCTGGTGGTGTTCTCCATTCTTCTAGATTGTGAGCCCTTTTGGGACAGGGAGCCATTTAACTTTAATGTTATTATTTGCCTGTAAACCGCTTTGTGAACTTTGTGTTGAAAAGCGGTATATAAATACTAGTGATTGATTGATTGATATTTCCCAGGCTTCAATGTGTATTGCTGTATGCCTTTAGGATCAGGCATTTCTTCCTCCTGGGTGCTTTCAAATCCAGACAGTGAACACTCTGAAAAAGGGAATTATACAGGCATGCTCCAGTATCCGCTGGGGTTCCATTTACTGTTCCCCTATCTTTTAAATAGGCATCCCAGTATCCCTGGTATATGTGGATAACTGAAACCATGAAAACCAAATCAGTGGATACTGGGGCACACCTGTACTACGAAAGCATAGCTGAGCATTTCTAGGAGATATCAAATATTAAACACAGGATATCCTAATCAACTAGTCTCATCCATCATGATGAGCCACGATTCTTCCCACTAATTGATTGGAATTAATTGTAGTAGCATTTCACATTATACAGGTGGTTCTCGGTATTTGTGGGTGATCCCGGAACCCCTGTGGATCCTGAAGTCAATGGATAATTATATCTGTGGGGAGGGATGCCCACAACAGCATCTGGAAGAGCCTCTCTGAAGCACCCAGGAGATGCGCTCGTGCAAAGGGAGGTCGTGTGCAGCCTCTCCACATCTCAGAAGCCCCCTCCCCACCAGTGCTTCAGAGAGGCACTTCTGGTTGGCTAAAAACATGTCTCCTCAGAAGTAGGTTCCATTGTGTTCAATGGGGCTTACTCCCAGGAAAATGTTATAGGATTGCAGCCTAATTTGCACAGCAGAAGTCCTTCCATTCATATTGGCTTCCTAGTCATACTTAAGGTAAAGGTAAAGGTAAAGGTCTTCCCACGACCGAATGGTCTAGTCATGACCGACTGTAGGGGGCAGTGCTCATCTCCGTTTCAAAGCCTGTAAAGCCGGTGTTTTGCCCAAGGACAAACTTGCGTGGTCATGTGGCCGGCATGACTCTACGCCGTAGCACACGGAACGCCGTTACCTTCCCACCGAAGTGGTCCCTATTTATCTACTTGCATTTTAGGTGCTTTTGAACTGCTAGGTTGGCAGGAGCTGGGACAAGCAACGGGAGCTCACTCCGTCACGCAGTCTCGAACTCCCAACCTTGCGGTTGAAAGCCGAGCAACAGCAAATTAACCCACTGCACCACCACATCCCTTACAGTCATACTTACCTGAGACTAAATCCCAGCAAATTCAGTGGGTCTTCACAGTCCGGAACAGCTTCAATTGTGAGTGGGCAGGAGCCACTTCCATGGTACATTGCAGTACCTTTAGTACTTACTATTTTCTCCCTCTCCAGCTATGCTATGGGAAACCTGCTAGTTCAACTACAAAAATCTGCATTATGCTCTTGTAATGTCCATGACAAAATCTTTCTGGTAGGTTATGCAGGATTTAATCATTTCCCCCTTTCAATTATGCTGTCATTTGCTTTGATGTTTTCAAAGCCCAGCTTTGTGCCAAAAGCCTACTCATGTCGAAATAGCCGTGCCGGAGACAGTTCTCTCTATCTGCCTAGGGTTAATTCTGTTACAAGCATACTGGCCTTTTGTGCCATTAAAAAAAAACTCACCCAAAATGCAGACACAGTGGAAAACTAGATTGGTTCTTGTAACTTCCAAAGAACTCGGCTGCTATACAATTACTGCCATCCCATTCTTATTACTAAACCAGACCTTCGGGGACCAAGGATAAGTGTTCCTTCCGCTAGTTCCTTGTGGCTACTTCAAGACTAACTTGGCTCCTTGTTTCGGTGTTTGTCATTATGCATTTTAATTATTTCTGTCTTGCCCGCAAGGCTCAGGCTGCTATTAAAATAAAATATTAAAGCTTATTTTAAGGTGCTCTATTTAAAGGCTTCTGTGACAAGTGTTTTTCTTTTTCTTTTTCTGAATGTGGCCTCTTTGTATTGCACATTGAAGTAGGGACTTCTAACAACTGTATTTGCTCACATGTCCATTGTCAAGAACACTTGGTGCTTCCTCCTCAATAACTTAAAGCCCATTCAAAATATTAACGAGCTCAGCTTCACTGAACTTTAAGGTAGACAATGACAGCAGTTTTTCTTCGACTCGGTGTGCTTATAGTACCTCTCCGCTGCCGCAGTAGCTAAGTAATTGTCCTAAGGTCAAAAAGCAAACGTGTGGCACAGCTGATCAAAGATTTCACTTCTCCTGATTCCAGTCTCGCTGCATTTCCTACAAGAATTACCTGTTTTCTGGTGCATGGTAGAAATTCAGATGAATTTCTGAATTCATCAGCCATTTTGCAGCTTTTCAGAGGGAGGGGGAAGAGGGATCAGAGCTTTGCTTTGATCGCTGGAAGGAAGATTGAGTAAGACACAGAATGAGTGTCTGCATAAGAATCTTGTGGACACATGAGTGCTCTTAGCCATGTCATACTGCTGGTTCTATTTGATGCAGCTACCCATCTTTAGATTTCCTAATTATTTATACAGGAATATTGGATAGGTATTTTTAATACTGAATAGGTGTTTTTTTTTGGGGGGGGGGATCCTGAATCCTCAGTCCTTTCCATGAGAGGCCAGGCCAGCTGCCAGCATAAATAAGATTTAGGTTTTGCTCCTGAATCTTCACTGGTGCTAGTGAAAAGTGGTTTCCCGCAAATTTGGGGAGGGTAACTTTGAATACAGGGTAACCATTCTCCTGTCTGCCTCTTCACTGATGCGTCTTTTGTTGTGGTCTACCAATGTTTGGAGATACGCTTCCACACACCATTCAAGCTTGATGGCAGTGGCTTGACTTGTGTTGATTGAAAACTGCTTCCATTTGTGGCATGTTAAGAACATAACATAAAAAGAGCCTCACTGGAGCAATCCCCCATCTATTTGCCAGTCTCCTGCTGGTGCTATTTTGGATTGGACTATAAATAAGTCATGCCTTGCCATCTGCTGCCCTATATGGGAAATTTCATAAGATACCCCATGCAGATAGATGCTGCCCTTGTGGACAGGGGCGTATTGATACTATTGCCCATTCTCTCCTTTACTGCCCCTTTTATGCTGAGATCCAGCAAAGATACCTGGACCCCATACTGAGAACAAGGCAGGGACCTTCTGATGTGGCAACATTATGTTACCTCTGGGCTACTGCAGGGGAACGTTGTCTGTATATAGCTGGAATCCAGATGCCCTGACACACAGGTTCAAGGATGATGCTTCAGCTCAAGTGTGGTTTTATGTGTTTTGTTTTTGTGTTCCAGCTATTCCCTTCGTGAAGACTAACAGGCAGATCAACAGCAATAATGTCAAGTTTCCACCCATGTATCCTCACCGTAAGCTACTTCTGTAAGTTTTGTAGTGAAAAATGCATTGTGGAGAACATAGTATTCTAAGGGCAGGACAGAGGTGTGTTTAGAAGTACCTCTCAGCCCTTCAAGAGCTAGCTTGAAAAAGTGTGGTGTTCTGATAAACGGTAGAGAATGCGTTCACTGAGCCTGCAATTCTGTGCACATTTTTCTGAGAGTAACATATTGGGACTTGGGAGCAGACAGGCAAAGAATTGCACTGTGAATAGATAATTTTCTGTAGTCAGTAGGACTTACAAAAAAATAAATGCAGGGCCTTCAGGGTTATAAAGAATCCTTGAGAAAATGCTGGGATCTCATGCCCTTGAAGGACCCACCACCACTACTACGGGCAGTGGTGTCATCCAAATGATTTAGGAACAGGTACTCACTTTTGATTGGCACTTGTTGGGGTCCGCCCACCGGAAGTGACGTCATAAGCTGGAAGTGATGTTGTGGCAGGAAGTGAGGTCATAGCTGGAAGTGAGGTCATGGTGGTTGCCATGGGTGTGATCATGTTTGTAATAACTTCAGCTTGTGGTTAGTGTTGATTTAACTTCTACTGCTTTGCTTTCTAGAGATGTGTATATACATATTTTGCTTCAACTGTTCCCTGGTTAAATAGCAGGCTAGACTGTATTAGATTGTGAGCCCTTTTGGGACAGGGAGCCATTTAACTTTAATATTAAATGCAAGGAGCCGGCAAGGAGCAGGAGGGGGAACGGGTGCCCACTGGGCCACGCGACCACGTGGGTGCCCGACCGAGTGCCAGGCCGGGCAGCAAGGAGCAGGAGGGGGAACGGGCGACCAAAAAAAGACCACGTGGGGGCTGGGGCTGGGGGGGCTGCAGGAGGAACTGGGATGCTGGATCTGCACAGCTGGAGGGAGCGGGAGCCCCATGCAGCCTACCTTCTCATGCTTGCTGCCTTATTCCCGGGTTTCCCTCGCTGCTGCTGCCGCCACCACCACGCTGCCTGCCTGCCTGCCTCCTCACAGAAAGTGCAGGCAACGGGCGTGCAGTACGCATGCGCAGCTGCTGAGCCAACCAGCCGACAGGGCCAGCTTCAAGTGGGCGGGGCCAGCTCAACTTCTAGTAGTGGTGCGTAGTGGGTGCATGACATCACTGACTATGGGGGTGCCTGCACTCCAACTAGATCCTTTCAGTTCTTTCCTTCCTGTCATTTTGAATCCTAGGCCCATTGGAGAGGCCACACAGCCCTAATTTGGGCCACGCGGTCTGCTCAGATCTGCGCCTGCTCTTTAGCAGGCGCAGATCTGAGGAGCGCATAGGGGAGTCTGGAGCCTCCCCTAAGGTAAGGGAGCACACGCTCCCTTGCTGCGGGAGGCTCCAGCCCAGCCCAGCGTCAGATACGGCACTGGCCAGCCAGCCTAGCCATTCCGGCGCTGGGTTGGATTGTGCCCTTAATCTCAGTAGTTTTAATGTGACGGAGTTAAGATCGTGCTTAATTCTCCCTCTGAAATCAATGGGATTAATGGTCCTTTCCTAAGTTTAGTCAGAAGCAAGTCCTAGCGATTTCAGCAGGACACACTTCCAATATTTTCACTTAAGTTTGCAGCAATGGGCTACAATTAGAAGAAGCCTGTAGATTTGAGCTGCTGACTTTTGGCCGAATAATAACCAGTATGTTGTCACACTTTTTAAAATGCATGCAACATGTGCACATGGGGGGGGAACAATTGTGTGCAGGGACCAGTGTAATGGACGTTGATGCAAACACCAGAAGTGCCTTTCTGACTATGCGCAGCCTCTCCTGGCCTCAGAACACCTCCAGATGCAACCAGTTGCGTCCAGAGGTCTTCTTAGTCCCCACCTACAGATTTGATTATCAGTGGGTTTCAGTATCCATGGGAGGTCTGGGAACAGATTCCTCAGAGATATCAATGATCAATATCATTGATCAGATATCAATATCACATGTACAGGAAATGAACAGAAGTAAAATATTGACTATGTAACAAGTTTGTAAAACAATCAGACAATGTTTAGGAGCTTTAAAATTCTAGGAGTTACAAATAATATGTTTCCCTGCTCCTTTTAACTCCAATGTGACATCCAGGGCTTGAAAAATAAAACTATCTGAGATCAGGCCTCTTAGAAGGGTTAAACGTTTGGTTATTTCTTTGGGCTTCTTTGAATCATAATCATTCTTTCGATGGGCCCAATCAGCAGCAGTATATTTATTCTGCTTCCTGCCTGACAGCTTGTGAGTCTGAGAATGAAGATGTTAAAAGTTCATTCATGACCACATTTGCAAAGGATCTTGAGAACAGAGTTTAATTTAGCCATGTGAGAAGCACATCGGTATTTTTTAATATTATTTTTCACAGTGCACTCCACATCCATATTTCAAAAATATGTTAAACCTTGAGAACACTTCACTAAAATAGATATCAAGCAATCTGTAGAAGAGTGAGCTCAAGTATGAAGAATCTCCTTGGAATATGAGTGAACACAGAAAATATTAGAGCTGTCGGATCATCGCAGGCTGCGAATAAAAATGATGCGATGTTTTGTGTCCTTTTAAGACTAATAGATGGGAGGAATAGAAACAATAATTTATTGGCACTTCAGGAAGCTTCTACACTATGCAAAAGACATATCATTCAGTGTCTGAAGGCTGGACACTGTCTAGTTGCAGTTGAAATGGTGGGAGAATTCAGTGGGTGAATAAATTATATGCTTACATCTTGCCTATTGAAATTGATGGGTCTATAACAGCAGGCTCTAAACTCCGGCCCGTGGGCTGGATCTAATGCCTGCCTGCACCTTCCTCCTGGTGAACAGCATTTACCATTCTGCAGGGGTAGGTCCATAAAAATCCTCCTACAGCTTCCAAGAGTCTCTTGGCCAGCCGCTTCTGCATCCAATCATTGCAGCACATGTCATGCCCAAAGTTCCAGACAGACACGGCTGGCCGCAATGACTTTTGAGGGGCTGTAGTAGGGTCTCTGCAGAGCTTCCATGACAGAATGCTAAGCACCAGTCGCACCAGGGAAGCTTTTCACTGCAGCAGCAGTCTCCAGTTTGGAGATCGCTGGTCTATAAAATAGGAACTAGAGGAAAAAATGGACAATACTATGATGCCTTTTGAATGATTTTTAGGCAACGCTCAAACCAAATATAGCGATCCATTTATGACATGTAAACGTTCAAGGGTTCAGAAAAGACAACAGTGTCCTGACCAGTGATGAGCCACCTTCCTTAGGATAAAATCAGGAACAGGTACAGCCTTCTCATCCACGGTTTACCCATCTGCTGATTTGACTCAGCGCGGAAGGAAGAGAAGTGCCTCTTGTTCTACTAAACATGTTCCTTTAATTAGCAACCGTTTTTTTTAAAAAACTTCTCTTTCCATGGCAACACAGCAGCAAGCATTCTCCAGGGGCTCAGAACACATTACTATCAATTAGCTTTGAATAAGACCTCCTCCCCTGCTCTGGAACCCCAGGAAGTGTAATTAGTCACTTCCGTTTTGCATTTTTTCACCTGGCTCCAGGGTGAGGTGAAGCGATCCTAGATGGAATGGATGCTAATCTGTTCTGAGCCCTCTGGAGAATGCCTACAGCCACGTTGCCATGGTAAGAGAAACTTTTTTTCTAAAAATGCTGACTGCTAATTAAAGGAATGTCTTTGTTTTTTTAAAATGGATTTGATTTAATGTGGTTTTTGGCATTCAGAATCACAGCCTCTGATAAACCAGAACCAGAAGGCGGATAAAAAGGCTCCACCTTGAATTTCCACTTAGATTAAAAATAACCTGAGTCCAGTGGTGAAATTCAGCCAGTTCTCAGCAGTTCTGCAGAACCGGTTGTTAATTTTAGGTTGGGAGAGGGAGGAAAGGACATAGAACCGGTGGTTAATTTATTTGAATCCCACCACTGCCTGAGTCCCAATCCAAGGCTTGAAATAGAGTTCCTTTATATGGGTTTCCCACTTGGATATGTGGGGAGGGAAGAAAAAACAAAGACGGCCTATTCCAGAGGGCACCCCTTAAAGCAGACAGCACAGTCTCTACTAGCTAGTTCCAAGACGTTGCTGAAGAGGCTGCATCTCCTGAAATGGCAGCATTTTCAAAACCATCCTTCACAGGGGAATCTCTGACCCAGAGCAGTCCCACATGTGGCAGGTCTTTCCTTGATCGCCACTATTCCGGTGGTGCTGACCCTTCAACAAGGCCTTGGAAGAAGCCAATAAAGAATGTCTCCGCTGGCTATTCCCAATGCTTCCTTTAAGGGCTGGATCCAGTGATGTCATTCAGGGGGAACGGACCAGAACGGGCGTTCCGGATCCTAACGGGCTCCGTGGCTGGTTCCGGGTTCCCGACAAGTGCCAATCAAAAGTGAGTTCCTGTTCCTAAATCATTTGAATGACAACACTGGCTGGATCCCCTGGAAAGTGGGGAAGTGGGTGAAAGGCTGCCGCTTCCATAGAACTCTTGCATTCAGGAGGAGAGCACTTGATACTACACATGTGTAAAGGCAATCAATACTAAGGGGCAAGGGTGGCACTGGCATGAGGCAGTCCAAGCCAGTCTCTTCAAGTGGAGATCTGGCAGAGTGGGAAACTGACCATAGGAGAGTGGCAGGAGGATTGGGACAGTGGCAATTTGCCTTCTCCTCTAGCACCATTGCTGCAATCAATTGCAGGGGTGGTACTGAAGAAAAGAGTAACAGGGCCTTGCAATTATCTTGTTCTGCTCACTCTCTTTCCATGGGAGTCTTCAAAACAGGATTGTTCCAGGTTTTCATCTTTCTTGTGGGCAAGAAGGAGGTGGAGGCAGATCTTCCCCAGATCAGGCATACTTTCATGCTTTCACCTTGTTCCCACCCAGGCACATTGTTCCTCATAAACTGGCCCAAATTGGTGAAGCAAGTTGGGAGCAGAAGAGTATTCTGCTCCCAGTATGCTCTGCCCAACCTGTTCGAATGCAGTTGGATGGGAGCAAGCAGTTATCTCCTTGCCTGCCAGCTGCTTCTTGTAACAGCTGGGTGAATGAGGGCACAATCCTAACCTGGAGTTAGGCCAGCAAATTTTGGCTGGCACAAGGGACACCGTAAAGTATGTTTGGACCACGCTCGGAGACAGGGAGGCCAGCACACAGATGTGTGCCATCCTCCCTGACTCCCAAGAGTGGTCCAAATGCGCTCTACGGTGGTCCTTCTGCCGGCCAAACTTTGCCGGCCTAACTGTGCTGGCCTTAGTTCTTACTTACTGGCTCTGAGTAAGAGGCAGAAGGTACCAGCGGTGCAAACATTAAAATAAGCACAACTGAAAAAAGAGAGGCCAAAAATTAGGGTGCTTTCTCAGGCACCACTTAAACGTCTGTGTTGGGTTACAGATACATTTGTGTCCGTCTGCCCCCCCCCAGTTAGGGGTGCAAATGCACATTACATGGCAGTGGCAAAGGGAAGTGACAATCTGTACTTCAGAGGTTCTGGAATAGATTGGATGGTATTTCAGGATTGTAGAAGCTTGTTGGAGAAGAAAATACCAAGTCATCATCCTCTGTCAACTTTATCACACACCGCAGTAGACTTACTTCCCTCCCTTTCTTCCATGGGGCTTTATTGAAGACTTGAAAAATGTTTCGAGCCACGAAGGACTATGAATAAAATCATTTTCCCCTCCTCCTATTTGGAGAACGACTCCAAAAAAGGCCTCCCGTCAAAGGAGCAAGTGCTTTTCAATTAATTGTTTGGGGCGAGAGCGTGCCCAGTTCAGCCTGCACCTGCGCATTGTCTCTCGAGTCTCATTACCTGTGCTATAGGAAGCCTGCGCCGTACTTGATGGAAGAGACCAAGCTCAGCTGGAGCAGCCTAAATTGTAAGCGGCTTGATAGATAAAAAGCAATGACCCTGGAAGTCGCGCGTGAGGCAAGGCATCCTCTTCCATCTCCAAATGTCATTTTCATGCAACAGCCAGCACAGATGCATGGACTCCGAGTGACGACGGATTGCTTTGTTGTTTGTCGGTGTAGTGATGAGTAATTACTCTGGCAAGCTCAGAGTTGCTTGACAGGAACAATATCTAAATGTATCAATTAAAGCAAATAATGAACCCAGCACTCAGGAACCTTTGAAAGCACACCCAGCCTGCTCCACGGATTAAAGAGTGAGGGTAGGAAGAAGAAAGAAATGGAGGGAGAACGTCAGCGAGGGAAGTGTTGCTAGTAGGGAAGGGTGGAGGTGGATCTGTGCAGAGGCTAGATGTGGGAATTCCTTGTGTCTCCCCTCCACATTTTGTGTAGGAAAAAGTTGATAAATGTTGCTGTAGCATAGGGTTGATAGAGACAGCCAGACATCTGCCGTCATCTTGAAGCAGAAATCAGTAGCATAGCGGAGGGGGGTCACAGGAGTCACAGGACCCCAGGGCCACTGTTTTCAGGGCGGCAACTGCAGCTGCCAGGGTCCCACCACCCCTTGCTCACCCCCCACTCTCTACAAACACGACCGGAGCTCTGCTCGTGGCCAGAGGATGTTCTGAGACCTGGGGAGGACGCATGCAGCTTCTCTGGGCCCCAGAGGGCCTTTTAAGACCCTTGGGAGGCCTTAGAAGGTCGCTTATGGTTTTGTGGCAAAACCATGAATGTTTTTATGGTTTTATGGGTGTTTTAAGGCATTGCAGGCCTTCTGAACACTGGGGAAAGCCTCCCTGGTCCTCAGAAGGCCTCTGAAGGCCTTTAAACTTCACTACCAGTGTTGGTGAAAAATCGAAAGTGACCTTCTAAGGCCTCCCACCGGCCTTCTGAGGCCTAGGCTGTCATGCTTGGCCTCCCTGGGCTCCAGAGCACTCTCTGGACGTGACTTGAGTCCAGCTCCTGTAGCGTTCGGAGGGGGTGAGGGAAGCCCTGGAAAGTGTGTGGCACACCTTCCAGCTACACCACTGATAAGAATCATAGTTGCATCACCTCAAAATTGTATTGCAAGAAGGAAGTCCTATTTGTAAAAGTGTTTGTTTCCAGTGAGAAGGATTGATGTACAGCCTCTTACTTCTGTGTAAAATAAATAAAATTGTTTCCAAACACCTCTGCCTATTTGAATACCTAACAGCTGCGTTCATAGCTGACCATATTCTGAAAGGGCTTCTAGCCCTTTAAGAGCCTTTTTAGCCACTGATGTTAGTCCAAGGACAGTTGTTACCCATTGGACCTAAACTAGGAAATGCCCCCACCCCATCCCAGCTAGCATATCTTATAGTGGGAAAATGTGTGCATTTATCACAATTTATTTTTAAAACCTATGTTCCATTTTACTTATTAAAAATAATCTAAGACAGCTAACCACAAAAATGTTAAACAGTCAAAATAAGCAATAAACATTTCTACAATTAGCTGCCCCCCATAGATAATCTAAGTTCACTGGGGAAACCTCTCCTGCGTGTCCTATTGCCATCTCTGTGCACATCTGTCTGCAGTGGATGTGAATGCAGGAGAGAATTCTTTGTGGCGCTGCCCTGGCTGGAGAAATTTCCCAGGAAATCCATTTATTCTGGGAAGTCCAAATTCTTCCCCCTTGGTTGTCCTATTGCACTGAAAATCAACAGGGCAGTTTTTAATCTGGGTTGAGGGTTTGACTCGTGCTACTGCGGGTGGTTTTTTGTATGCTCTCTTGTTTTTAATGACTTGGGAGTTATCAATCATGTGATTCCATTTAATTGTTCTTTGTTTTGTTTCTATGCTTGATGTGAGCGTCTCTGAAAAAAGGAAAAACTGGGACATTAATATTTTAAACAGAGGCCTTTGCATCAAGTGTTGGTTTTGGCATTTGCATTATTTTCAGGATCATTTTCATATTTGTTTTATTTTTTTCACCCTGGCACATCAAGTCATGTTGGAACTGCTGCATCTAAACAGACTATTGATTGCAGTGCCTTTCGACTCCAGTCATCTTATAATGACATTGTGTAGCATTTATGTGGCATGAAAGCCTCCAAGCTGGTGGAATTCCAAACCATTAACATTCTCTTCCATGGGCACAATTTATGTTACAGCTCTAATAGAGTGGCAAATTGGAGGCATGTACAATACATAAATGTGGCTGTGTTTCTTTTGCCCATTAATAGAAACGCTTCTACTAAGAGGGCAAAAAGATTTTCATAGTTAAAAATTGAGACCTAGGAAGGGGTCAGGCCTAATTCGGAAATTACATGCATATGTATGAACCTCTGTTACAAAAATACAATTAGCAGCCCAATCTTAACAAAAGTCCCACACTGCGATGCAGAGGCGTGGGGGCAAACTTTGCTGTGTCCAGCAGAGAAACAGGAAGTCTCTCTGAGGGAAAGGGACATTCATCCCCTTCTTCTGGGGTAAGCGCCAGAGTGCCAGCAGCTACTATGGGGTACCTTAGCCTTGTGCCAGCAAAATCGCTGGGGTCCAAGCAGTCTCGTGTCAGAAAATCAAGACGAGGAGGGGAGGTTGGGATATGGCGGAGGCCACTGTAATGGTTCCCAGGGCCCATTCCACCCAGCCCACCCCTCGCTGCCTTTCCCCTGTCCTTCCACTGGTCAGAGGAGCACCTACCTGCTCCAGCCGGTGCTGCTGACAGGATTGTCTCTGTGGCACTGCCACAACCTACCTTACTGCATGGCTGCAACTGTGAGCACGCCCGTCCTGCCAGCGATAGCCAGCTTAGGATTGGGCGGTCTGTCTCAGTCCTTTAAGAGAATGATGCACAACAAAGTTAGGAGCCAAAAGCACCGTTTGGAACACCTGACTGTCCTGTATCCAACATAGGTTGGGAGCAGGCTGGAGCCTCCATGGGGCAAACACACATATGTTCCCTTAACCTGGGGTAAGGACCTGCCACCCCGATTGGCTTGCTTGGATCTGCGCCTGCTGTTTAGCAGGTGCAAGTCTGAGCATGGCGTGTGGTTCAAATCGGGGCTGCATGGCCTGGGGATGGGGGGTTGGATGCAACCTAACAGCTGCATCCAAACGCCAACCTCCTCCCTGGCTGCTCCACCTTCTGGAACAACATCCCTCTGCACCCTTCTGCCCCCATCCCACCTTCCCCCTTACCCAGAAGAGCCCCTGTGCTGGCCGAACTTGGCGAGCACAGGGGTGGCTTTCCAGCAGCTCGCTCCAGCGCAACTGTGGGCGCAATGCTAAACTGAGTTAGACCGGCATAAATTAAGCCAGCAAAGTTTGGTCTGCACAAGGGACACTGTAAAGTATGTTAGGTCCACTCTCGGAGTCAGAGACGCCAGCACACAGATGTGAGCCATCCTCCTTGACTCCAAGAGTAGTCCAAAAACACTTTATGGTGGCCCTTGTGCTGGCCAAACTTTGCTGGCTTAGCTTATGACAGCCTAACTCCAGTTTAGGAATGCGCTCTGTGTCTATGCAGCTGCCTGCATCTATCTGGCTTGTGTCAGCCAAAGGGAGGGTTTGAATTGCCCTCTGACTTGAGTGACTAGGGTTCTAGTCTGTGAGGCCAGTCCTATGCATATCTATTCAGAAGTACCCTTGTAGTAAATGGAGCTTACTCCCAGGAAAGTCTCCCAGCTCAAACTGCATACACATTTCATGCAATGATAACAATTCTCTACACATTCACCTTTGGTATCTCAACTCAAAAAAAGAAAGAAAGAAATACAGAGCTTGATGCAATTGCCTCCTAACAATCACAGAGCATGTCTCAAGTGCTTAGAAAACGCTGCACATTTATGAACCGAAAGCATCCATAGAGCAAGCCTCTTCTCAGAACATATGGTCCTTTTTATGGCAATAACAGATCCAATCACAATCAGAGCGAACATACTAGACATACTGTATGCTCTAGTCGCAGTAAAGGGGACATGTGTTGGAAACATCAGCAAAATAGTGAGATGATTGAAGAGATAATTGAAGAGTGCTTGGCTTTGAATAATGCCCATTATCTGGCAAGACATAATCAAATTGCCAATCAATTCATACAGGGCTGCGGGGAATTCAATACCGACTCTTGTTTGAAAGGGTTATTTTCTCATTTCTTTAGCAGTTTGTTTAAAGGTTTGAAGTCAGAAAAAAAAAGCATAAGCTCTTAGAAATAATGTAGATGTGAAGAACATTTTTTTTATAAACATCCCAGAGACGAAGTGAGTATCTTGGGAAATAAAATTCAAGTGCTGTCTTAGAGTTTATTCCTAATATTTTAAAAGCCAACAATAGCTTGAACAGCCAATGAGCCAGGCCTAGATACTAGAGCAGGGGTTTCCAAATTATACATCATGACCCCGCAAGGCACCCTGATGCATTCACAGGGGCACTCTCCTTCCCAGCATGCCAGGCCAAGATAATACAAAATCTCATGCAATCCTGCGAGATTTCGCACAATGGCACCACTGTGACTAGGTTCCAAAAACAAAGGGCACCAAGGCGGCCGTAAGTTTGGGAACCACTGCCCTAAATAGCCTGGATGATGTAGTGATTGCAATGTTAGGCTTAGGGACCAAGCCTACCCAACTTTCCATCACTGATAACAGCCATGAGGTAAGGGAACTAATGTTTCCTTACCTTGAGAAGGCCTCTGTGACTGCTCCCCCACCACAGGATATGCCCCATTGCCACAGCTGCAACAGTGCTGGAAAGTTGGATAGGATTGGGACCTTAGGCCTGGAAGATTCAGGGTGCAATCCTGAATCTAGATTCAGGGTGCAATCCTAACCTGGAGTTAAGCTGGCTCAGTTAGGCCAGCAAGGTTGGAATGTTAGGCCACCGTAATGTGTGTTACACTCTCGGAGTCAGGAAGGATGGCTCAGGTCTGTGTGCAGGCCTCTCTGACTCCGAGAGTGGTCCAAACATACTATACAATGTCCCTTGTGCCAGCCAAGCCTTGCTGGCCTAACTGTGCCAGCCTAAATCCAAGTTAGGATTGCACCCTCAAATCTGCTCAGCCACAAAGCTGCCTGGGTGACTTTGGACCGGCCCCTATCAGCCTAACCTACCTCAGAAGGCTGTTGTGAGGACAAAAAGAGTGAAGGAACTGTGTGCACCACAGTTGGGGCGCGCTGGAGGAAGGGATTTATAAAAAACTAGCTTTTTGTGACCCCGCGTTGCCCGGGGGGACAAATTATCCCAAGCCTCTATTAGGAGAAGGAATGAATACAGGGACACAATCAAGCAAAAGAGCAAAATGAAACGGTGACACTCACTGAGCAATGTCTGCAGGTCCTGTGGTAGGATAGCACTGAAGTATGAGAAACAGGAAGAGGTGGCCAGTGAGCTCTCTGGAAATAGGTCCAGTTGCGATCCGACTGGGTGCTGGAACTCTCTGGATCATGCTCTTTCCAGCCTGGGCAAGTGAGGCAGTGGGAAGACGTTTCACTTTTGTTTTTGAGTACTCTTACTGTGTATCAGCTCAGTGAGTGCAATCCAAGCTCCTGACCTGCAGAATCCTTTGTGACCACAGGGTGGCAGCACAATTTCACTCCAATACAATCCCCTCGCTGTCCCTCCCCCCGGGGGCTGTAGGGGGGTCTGACCCCCGCAGTGTTCTTCGCCAGGCTGCAAGGTGTATTCCTGCCAAGTTTTGTGCGGATCGGGCCAGGTGCTGCGGAGCCTATGCATAACATACATACATACACACCCACATGCATACACACACACACACACACACACACACACACACACACACACATACCTGTTGTGTATTTGTGTAAATAGCAGCAGAGTTGGGAGCTTGGAG
>JAJKFI010000169.1:778615-790622 GCA_029204185.1 Lerista edwardsae | reverse complement strand
CCCAGTTTGTATCTGGTAACCCTACAATGAACCCCCTTCATTGAAATTAGCCATAGAGGTGGCGAGGGCAGCCAGGGTTGGGGACCCTTGGGGTGTGTGGAGACACAGGATTGGGGTGTCAGTAACAACATTGTTTACTCTAAGCCAGGAAGCTCCCAGGATGTGCCTTTGTTCACAGGTTCACGTGTAAGGTGTGGCCATTCATAGAATTATCCAAGAAATGAAAGTTAGGTAAGGTTTCTTCCAAGCCAGACAGTTAAAGAGGGTGTTTGCTCTGATCATAGTATTATCCCAGAAATGAAAGTTTTGCTTTCCTTGAGGCCAGTGGGACCTCTGTTGTTGTTGTTTTAAGAATTTATGCCCCGCCTTTCCCATGCCGAAGCAAATGCCCAAGGCAGCTTACATAGGCAGGCTAGTCTAAACCACCATTTTTCAATGGGTTTTTACAAATATATAAGCTGCTCAAAACAATAAAGGGAACACTTACACAACACATCCGAGATCTGAGTGTACGAAATATTTGTATTAAATACTTTGTTCCTGACATAGTTGAATGTGCTGACAACAAAATCACACAACAATCATCAATGGAAATCACGTTTATTAACCCATGGAGGTCTGGGCTTGGTGTCATACTCAAAATTGAAGTGGAAAAACACACTACAGGCTGATCCAACTTCGATGTCATGTCCATAAAGCAAGTCAAAACGAGGCTCAGTAGTGTGTGTGGCCTCCACGTGCCTGTATGACCTCCCTACAACGCCTGGGCATGCTCCTGATGAGGTGGCGGATAGTCTCCTGAGGGATCGCCTCCCAGACCTGGACTAAAGCATCCGCCAACTCCTGGACAGTCTGTGGTGCAACGTGGCGCTGGTGGATGGAGCGAGACATGATGTCCCAGATGTGCTCAATTGGATTCAGGTCTGGGGAACAGGCGGGCCAGTCCATAGCATCAATGCCTTCATCTTGCAGGAACTGCTGACACACTCCAGCCACATGAGGTCTCGCATTGTCTTGCATTAGGAGGAACCCAGGGCCAACCGCGCCAGCATATGGTCTCACAAGGGGTCTGAGGATCTCATCTCGGTACCTAATGGCAGTCAGGCTACCTCTGGCGAGCACATGGAGGGCTGTGCGGCCCCCCAAAGAAATGCCACCCCACACCATTACTGACCCACTGCCAAACCGGTCATGCTGGAGGATGTTGCAGGCAGCAGAATGTTCTCCCTGGCGTCTCCAGACTCTGTCACGTCTGTCACATGTGCTCAGTGTGAACCTGCTTTCATCTGTGAAGAGCACAGGGCGCCAGTGGCAAGGTTGCCAACCTTGGTGTTCTCTGGCAAATGCCAAACGTCCTGCACGGTGTCGGGCTGTCAGCACAACCCCCACCTGTGGACGTCGGGCCCTCATACCACCCTCATGGAGTCTGTTTCTGACCGTTTGAGCAGACACATGCACATTTGTGGCCTGCTGGAGGTCATTTTGCAGGGCTCTGGCAGTGCTCCTCCTGTTTCTCCTGGCACAAAGGCGGAGGTAGCGGTCCTGATGCTGGGTTGTTGCCCTCCTACGGCCTCCTCCACGTCTCCTGGTGTACTGGCCTGTCTCCTGGTAGCGCCTCCATGCTCTGGACACCACACTGACAGACACAGCAAACCTTCTTGCCACAGCTCACATTGATGTGCCATCCTGGATGAGCTGCACTACCTGAGCCACTTGTGTGGGTTGCAGACTCCGCCTCATGCTGCCACTAGAGTGACAGCACCGCCAGCATTCAAAGGTCACCCAAACATCAGCCAGAACACATAGGGACTGCAAAGTGGTCTGTGGTCACCACCTGCAGAACCACTCCTTTATTGGTGGTGTCTTGTTACTGCCTATGATTTCCACCTGTTGTCTACTCCATTTGTGCAACAGCATGTGAACTTGATTGTCAATCGGTGTGGCTTCCTAGGTGGACAGTTTGATTTCACAGAAGTGTGATTGACTTGGAGTGACATTGTGTTGTTTAAGTGTTCCCTTTATTGTTTTGAGCAGTGTAGTATTCTGCTATTCACCGAACCCTCAGTCCCAGATGTTGCCTTCACAGTGTGGTTCTCTCCTCTGGCTATGTGACAGTGAACTTCAGCAGGTGATCGTAAGTCTGGACAGTTCCTTAAGGTCAGACCCATTCTTGTGCCAGCTGGCCTTCTCACAACATTCCCATTCTGGTTAATCAACTAATCAGCTCCATAGTGACTCTGTTCTGCCACAACAGGTACTGCAGCTTGTCACAGCCTGGCATTCTATCTCCCATCCAAAAATAGACCCCAGATTCTCCTGCTTAGCTTCAGGCAGTACCAGCAGCTCATCAGTCTGTATCAAAGGTCATGGTACTAACCCAGGTTAGGGCTGGCCCTACCGAGTAGTCCACCTGCATAATACATGCACCTGCACAAGGGTGCCAATGATTCTTTTTTCAATCTGATTCAGCACTTTGTAAGGTTTTTTTTTAAGTGCATTGTCAGCACAGCTATTCATATGTACCAAGAGACACTGGGGAGCCCTCAGGATGAGATGTGCCTCTGATAGTCAGTTATGATGATGGATATGAGCCGTGTGTAGCAGTTAAGGGCTTGCTAGGACTTTTGGGGGCTCTCCTGGGCTTCCCTCCACTCTCCCTGCAGCCTCACAACTTTGAATGCTTCTGATGTGTCCGTCAAACTGGTGATGTGCCGTCACAGACCGCTGTGCTCTCTCTTGTCTGTACATGTTTTTTAAAAGATTGAAAATACTCCCATTTTCTTTCCAGGTGACTTTCTGACAACCTGTAATAATTGTTACTAATAATTGATGGTGTGATTATCCAATGGTCATGTAATAAGTAAACTGAAATACAGTAAAAATGCTGTGCACCTGTACAATGAAACTTTGGTTCAAAAGGCGATTGCTGTGCTGTCTTTAAAAAAAGAAGGGGAAAAAATCACTAAAAACAAAGTATAGGAACATAATTTTGTTCAGGTTTGCTGTTCTGCTTTTGGCAGTATTTTACCTCCCCCCCCCCCCGCCCCCAAGAGCTGGCACATTCAAAGAAGGCATGAACACACTTTCATGTTTTCACACCTTCCAAATGTGTGTGTGCATGCATGTGTGTGTGCATGTGTATTCCTAGTCAATAACACGTTCTCTGCATCTATTGGTTTCTGCCTCCGTACTACAGCAGAGCGTTCTCTTCCTTACTAGGGCAACAGATTAGCCAGATACCTGACTGTCTCTCCTTCCTGCCAGACTTCTCTACAACTCCTAAAACACCTTCACTGGATCCACAACTGCTCTTGGATTCCCAGGTCGTGGCTGTGGCCAGGAGAGACTTGGCTCAGCTTCAGCTGATTTGCCAGCTGTGACCATCTGGGGCGACGCTGACCCATGCCCTTGTGACAACTAGTTTAGATTACTGTAATGTGCCCTGTGTGAGGCTGCCTCTGATTCAGTCCAGAAACTGCAACTAGTGCCGAATGCTGCTGTCCATGTGGTTGCTGGGGCTTGTCAGTTTGACTCAGTTGGACTGTGGTTCTGTGGCTACACTGGCTGCCAGTTCATTTCCAGGCCCAATTCAAAGTTCTAGCTTTGACTTTTAAAGCCCCAGGGATTTGAGGGACCGCCCTCTTCCATTTAATCCTACCTGTACTCCCAGATCATCTGAGAGGGCCCTTCTGACTGTGCCACCACCAGGTGAGGTGAGGGGGATGGAGGCCAGAAATAGGGCCTTCTCAGTGGTGGCTCCATTGTTGTGGAATACCCTCCCCTTAAAACTAAGAACAGCTCCTTCTCTGGCAATCTTTTGGCGGGATCTAAAGACTTTTGTTGTTAATGGAGGCATTTAACTGCTGACATGCTGGGCTTGAATTTATAACTGGAATGATCCAGTGGGGTCTGCTCATTTTGAATTTTTTTTGAGTGTGTTATTGTTTTAATCTTTTATCTTGACCTTGTATTGTTTTATCTTATTTTATTGTATGCAATTTTCATTTCATGATCTGCCTTGGGTGCCCCAATATGGGGCAGAAAGACAGGATAGGAAGTAAATATATTGTTATTGTTATTGATGATGATGATGATGATGATGATGTGAAAGTGTCTTTTTAAAAAAAAAACACAGTTTGGGACACTGGATACAGAAGAAATTGCCTCAGGGCAGTTTGACCAATTTGGCCAAATTTGGTCCCATACCTAGAAGGGCCCCACACTGGATGGTGAGTGGAGCATCCCCAGCTGCAGCTGGTACCTTACTCTATAGCTTACACTGGCATGGAATCTTCCTTGTCGACACGTCATGAGGAGAGCACGTCGAGTGGAGCATTGCCACTGGTCGGCCCTCCCCGCGACTGCCCTTGGTTTTGATTGGCTTGAAATTGGACCCCCCCCTCCCTGGAAGCAGTTGATGGTGACGCCGCTGCCGGGTGCCTCCCCACTCCCATTCATCCAGATGAGTAGGTGCGGTCTGCAGGGATGGAGGGGCCACAAAAATGTGTTACATTGGGCCCCACAGCTCCTAAATCTTTATCCTGCTTACCTTGATCCATGGCAATCTCACACTGCTTCACTGAGGGACTTAAACCTTGCCATACTGCATAGGGAATGGTATAAGGGAGAGGATGGGTGGTGAAAACTGGCTAGCTGAACCGCCTCCTTCCCATTGCCTGGGCTGCACAGCACAGTGTCCAAAAAATGCAGGAGTGATGCTGAGCAGCAAACCTGTCGTGCGACTGGAAGGGGGTAGTGGGGACATCACCCTCTTTTGCACTCTGCAGGGGGAGTGGGCAAAGGAAACACAGGACAGTAACATTCACATTTGACCCAGCAAATGCCTGTGTTGACAAGCATAGTGTAATGAACAGAATACATGCCAGCAATCGCCTCTGTAAATCATCTGCTTTACACTTGTACAGCATCTTTATTTGTTCACAATATTATTTATGGAAGCTCATGTACGTTATTGCTCAGTGTCTTGGCTGAATTATTGCTTGGAGATTGTATCTTTCATGTATATCGAGAACTATTAAAGGCGAGCTGTTCTCACCCACCATGGTGGCAGACGAGCAAATGATCTAGCAGCCCTTCATTCGTTGTCACATAACTTTTCAAGAAACAAATCTTTTAAAAAAACAAAAAAACAAAAAACCGAGCATATTTCTGCCCTGCATGTCAGAGTCCCAGCCAAGCAACCTGCACCATTCTTCATACTGTGAAACATTTGCAGGGTTGCTTTGGCATGGAAGCAAGCGCAAGGCTGGAGAACGATGCAACTGCAATAGAACCATCTGTGCTCACAGCTCTTATTCAGGCGCTTGTCTCCACAGAGACACATGCATGAAGGCTTCCTAGGAGTGTGCCCACTTAGCCACGCCCCTTAATGTGTTTGCATTAGCCCTGCCCCTGCTAACCTCTGTTCTATGTTAGACTGCAGAGACAAACACTGAACACAGCAAAAGGTTCCCCCCCCATGATCAGGGCTGGCCTTAAACCAATGTTGTCACATTGGGCTCTGCATTTGGGGGGAGCCCACACTAGCACAGCAAGCATATTGCCTCCTGCTGCAGAAGGGATCTCTATGGGTTGTAGGTCAGTGAGGCAAGCACAGCAGCTTTGCCTTGGGCCCTCCCATCTGCCCCTGCCTCCAAACATTCCAAGTAGCTTTTATACACTGGAGAAGCCATGACGTCATATTTTTGAAGCTTCCGGGTCAACAAATATGGCTGACTCAGATAATCGCTGCGAAGGAGGGTTGCCGCGAATTCCCGAATAAAAATCTCCTTGCATGTGTGTAAAAGTTAATTTCAACCTCTTTAAGCATGCCTGTGTGTTCTGCATACGGGTGTGCGAATCGCTGTACGAGAAATGGGATTTAATTTCCACGGAAAGATTCATGTATTCACATTACATAGGCTCCATAAAACGACCGTTAATTGAAACAGTTAGTGCATTTTTTTTGAAGCTGTGTAATTTCTTGTTGTTCCTAGCAGTCTTATTCACCATTTTCTGACACCCACTGTTAATAATGGTCTAGAAGGTAAAAAAAATATATTTCCCCCCTCCTTTTTCCCCCCTTCCCGTTTACACTTTTTTCCCCGCCTTCCATTTTCTACGGTAATATTTTCGAACTTCTGCACATTAACAGAATTTGTTTTTTTTTGGGGGGGGGGTTGAGTGTAGAAGTTTTCAAAAATACTCTTCGTAGTCTAGAAGTAAAAAAGAATTACTCTCCTATTGACAACTACTTGTGTCATGAAGAGATTTTAATGTAATTTTCCTACTGTAATATTTATGAAATTCTGAACATTAACAGACATTCTTTTTATGGGGCATGGCCGTTTTATTTCTGCTTGTGTAGATTTCAAAAAATAAGTCTGTCAAAACAGTGCAATCCAAGTTTAAATAGACAGCAAGTAGCATTTCGTCCGGTATGTTCAGTAATATAATTACGAGGAATTAAACCTTGTAAGTGCATATTAAATCATAATTAGGTTACCAATGATGTTTCTACACGATCACACGTCGTTATTTTGGTAAGTTTTTACTTCAGGAGTAAACTATTCAGTCCTAAACAGTATGAGAAAAGCAATCTGAAATGCTTGGAATGAGCAATGTTTTGAGTCAGCCAACATGGCTGCTAAGCCCGCCCCCTGGCTTCGCCTCGCTCCTATTAATTCTAAAAGCAGGGCCAGGGGTTGGAACATTCCAAAATGAGCCTCCTGGAAGCAGTTGCTGTGATGTCATCACCAGGTGCCGTGCTTTGCTTGCAGCACCACAAGCGCTCTTTTGGTGAGTGGGGGGGGGGCCTGCAAGGATGGTGGGTGCCCCATGGGAATGCCCTACATTCAGCCCTGCTGCTTCTAGAGCCAGCCCTGCCCGTGATTGCCCTGGAGTGTTTCAGGCCCCCCCGTATTCAGCATTTGTTACTGCAAACAAACTCTGAACATGGGAAAAACAGGTAGTGGTAGATCTAACACACATGCATCATTGGAGGAGTTGGAGCTAAGCAATGTGCAAAAAAACCCCACCCATTTTTTAATTGACTGTGTGATAATTTTGGCTGCATCTGCTGACACTATACCACCTACTTAGTATACTTATAATCACTCTAGAAGTGTATTAGGTAGGTGGTATAGGTGGTATAGTGTCAGCAGATGCAGACAAAATTATCACACAGTCAATTAAAAAATGGGTGTATAATTATACATACATACAATTATAAATGGGTGTATAATTATTATGGGTGTATAATAATGTATAATTATAATTTATAAAAAGTGCACCCTTGGAATAAAAAACACATAACACCACTTTCTGCACTTTTTCCCTGGGGAAAAAAACAAAATCTGTGAAAAAAAAAATGAAAATGAAAAGCACTTCTAATAATAACTTGCCAAGTCTTGGGCTACAGGTTATTTATTTATTTATTTATTTATTTATTTATTTATTTATTTATTTATTAGATTTATACCCCGCCTTATTTGCCTAAAGGCGCTCAAGGCGGCTCGAGCCTGAATGTGTTTGCTTGAGAAATTCAAAGGATTGCAAGTATGTACAGTATTTACAGCAATTGTATTTATGAAAGAGACTGGTGGGCTGTGTAAACAACAAAAATACATTTGTTTCATGCTGCCGACCGCTAGGTCAATAAGTAGTAAGGAAGAGATTATCTTATTTCCAGTAAGCGTACATAGTTGCTCTTTCCTAATGTCTCAGTTGACATTTAAGTGTTCACAATTCTTGCATTTCTAAGCATCTCAAGAAAAGGTCAGTGTGCTCTCCAATGGGGTGCTTCTGGAGAATAACCTCTGGCTGAATTGCGTGTGGGCTCTCAATGCCATCTCTTGTTCCCAGGCCAATGCACCTGACAGAGTGCCTAGCCTCTCATTGCTGAGCTAAGCAGAGCTAACACTCCTTGCACCACACAATACATCTCCTTTATCCTCCTGGTATGTCTTCTGCTTTGTTCTCCTGCACAAGGTACAGGCATGCCCTGATATCCACTGGGGTTCTATTCCAGACCCTCCCATAGATACCGGAAACAGTGGATACTGGGAATGCCTTTTTTTAAAAAGATGGGGGAACATCCGTGGTTTTGCTGCAACAAGGTAAAAAGAAGAGATGTGTTTAATGTTCCCTTCTCTTTTTAATAGGTGTCCCAATATCCATGGTATCCCTGGATAACGGAAGCTGTGAATACCGAATCAGTGGATACCAGAGCATGTCTGTACATGGGTTTTCAAAGATACCAGGCAGGATTTTGGTACCAGGCCACCTTCAAAGTAACAAAGCATGTTTTTTGCGTGGCAGAATTTCTCATTGGCATAAATTAGTGGAAGAATATCTTGACATCCCGCAAAGGGAAGCAACATTCTTCTGGTAGGACCTCCAACACTGTTATGGAATAAAAACAATTGGTGGTGGTGGTGGGGATGGAGACTTCAGCCAAAGTGCGAGAATTTGGAATTCAGTTCTATTCTGAGCCTCAGTCCAAAACTGATTTCATCATGTTTAAGCCCACTGACATCAGAGCTGGTAGTAACACTGTGGGATATAATAGGAGGCACTGATATGAATAGAGGTGTTTGAGAGAGGAATCCTAACCTGCGCTGGAACAGGTTATATTAATACTTGTGCATTACCCCCATCATATAATACTGAATCAGCCATATTGTGCAATACTCCTGAGCTGGTGTCATAGCCTTGCACAGATATTACCCATCCTGTGGAGAGTGATTGTGTAAGGGGCTCTGTGGGCTCAAGTTGACCTTGCACAGCCAGTGATGGATGTGCTAACCCTGCTCCCTTTCTCTCCACTTTCAATTTTTCTCTGCAGAGGCAAATGCTGAATGTGGGGGAGTTGATCCCCATTATTGGGGTGGGGGTTCAAAGCATGGGAAGAAACTCTGCTTGCGTTCAGTGTTGGTCTCTACACGTTCTCATCGCACCGCACGCTGATAAGGAGCTAGCATTATCAAGGCACCCCATTACTTTTTTGGCAATTGACAAGGCATATCATGCTGCTGGTGGGGGGGCTCACACCCCAATGGGCCTACTAATAAATGATCCTCCCCAAACTTATGACAAACCTGTGGACCACTGTCACAGCACAGTGGTTGAAAATAGTTGCTCTACAGAGTCATGCTGAACGCAAAGTGGAAAGATGGGTGGGGTCAGAAGTATGTTGCTAGTCGAGGGCAAGGCCAGCATGCAGAATGCACAGACAGCTCTTCTTGCTTTCTCTTTCCACAAGAAGGGGAACATTCACATAAAACAATGGGGAACTGCTGTAAACTCATGAGAATGCCTTTACTTGGACAAGCTACCTTTCATCCACAACTCTGCTCTACAATATGGGGATAATCATCCCCATGGATCTTGCAGGATTGCTGTCATGAATCATGCATAAGAATGTAGGCAAACGATTTTGACCATTCTGAAATGCTGTATTTTTTTAAACTATCATCAATACCGTCTTCTATTAAAAATGCCAATCTGAGGTTCAATTTGGACATTGGTAGTAACGCGCACTGCAGACCTGTAAATCACTCCCTGCACAATAGGAAGGCAAAATTGCTGACACGTGGCTTTCACTTGCCAAATCTATGTGCCCCAAGAAACAATTGATGGCATCCCTCCAATTGCAGGAGAGAGGTTTGTGCATCAATGCTTTCTGGATATTCAGGAGCACGAATGATTCTCCAATCTGCAGTCACTGCTAAATAAATCTAATATTCCACTTTGCATCAACTGATTCCTCATACTGTATTCAGTACACTTATTCATTCCCAGTACAGGACGGCTAGATGTAATAGCGTAATATTTTGTGACAAAAGGAGCAGCAACAAAAAGTGCCAGAACAACTTATCCTTTTGTATTAACATTTTTATTTTATCTACAAAAAATCCCAGATAAATAACAATGAGTAGGCAGACAAAAGTTATTATACAACATACTGTATTGTAAATATCGTGCAGTTGCATCATTCCTCTTTTAATGGTTCTGTCCTTACATCCAAATTTCAAAATGCTACCCTAAAACTTTACCCCTGCTAACTGGGCAAGAGGCACTTTTTCAAGTGGTGTTCCTCTTATGTTGAGCAGGGGGAGAGTAATTGTCCCTCTTCACCCCTGCACGGTCTTTCTAGTGGCTGTTGCTGGTGGGCTGCCTTTTTTTTTTTTTTTAGATTGTGAGCCCTTTGGGAGCCATTTACCTATTATTATTACAACTATTTGCCTGTAAACTGCTTTATGAACTTCGTGTTGAAAAGCGGTATATAAGTACCTGTTGATTGAATGAAAATGGTGCTCAGAGGAGGACAAACTAGTCGTACACACACACACACACACACACACACACACACACACACACACAATTTTCCTTTGTCTACACTCTCCATTTGTTCATCATCAGATCTGTCATCACAGGCAGCTAACCAAAAGTCAGTACTAGGTGGGAACGTAATATTCCACGTGATGAGCATTATTCGCTTTGTGATTAAAATTTGCAAAATAAAATGAAGAATATTGTACCAGGATACTTCTTTTATTAGGGTGCAGTCCTGAGCTGTGCTGGAACAGGCAGCTTGGCAGCAGGCTGGAGCCTCCCCAGGGCAAGGGCACATTTGTGCCCTTACCCCAGGGTAAGGGGCAACCGCCCCAATGGGCTCCTCGGATCTGTGCCTGCTGTTCAGCAGGCGCAGCGCTGAGAATGCCGCACAGCCCAAACTGGGGCCACGCAGCCTTCGGGGGGAGCTTGAATGTGGCCTAATAGTCTCATCCCAACTATACCCCCTCCCCAGGCCAGCACGTCCCCTGGCCTGCCCACCCCACCCCACCCCACCCAGAAACGCCCTCCCTCCTGCCCAGAAATGCCCCTGTGCCAGTTGAACTTGGCTGGTGCAGGAGCGTTGCACCGCCAGCTTCAGCCAGTGCTATTGGGCCGATGTTGCTGCTAACCTCGGCCTAATGGCAGCAGCGCTAACACAATGCTGCTGGTCGGCACTCTCACTCCAGCACTGCGGCCATTGGGCCAATGCTAGCAGCTAGCACTCTAAGCTGTGCAATCTAAGTCAGGCAATCTAAGCTGTGCAATCTGTGCTAGCAGCTGTGCAATCTAAGTCAGGCCTTAGATTGCACAGTGTGGTTTCTGCTAGCACCCCTGGCCCCCCCCCCCCCCCAAATCACAAACATCCCTTTATAGGAAGTACAGATTTTGTGTTACATTCATGGTAATGGACTGTATATGTCCTGTTGTTTCCTTATCACTAATGGTACAAAAGCATTTGGTGTATTGGATAAATTCATTCTGTGTGCATTGCTGGTACATCAGCAGCTTTGCCAGATCTTAACCACATGGCATATCATTAACCACAGTCGTTAACCACATGGCATATCACTGGTTTCCCAACCACTATGTAAAAGTGTGAGATACAGGTCTGCAATGAAATACATATAAGGAAACACGGGACTGTAAAGCAGTTTTCTAAGCATGATGAAATTCTACAGTAGATTCAGGTGCTTCCCAGCACTCTCCAATGCAGATTTCAAATTACACTATTGATAGTAAATCTAAAGAAAAGTCAAGGGTAATTACATTTCAACCAGCTGAAACGGAAGTTTCCAGATTAATACCCTGTGCCTGATACAGATCGTAATGTAAATAATTATAGACATTTACAGCCTGAAAAGTTTGCTTAGCTTTTTTTTCCCTCCAAGGTGACATTCATTGGTTTCTTTCTATTTGACTAACAGTCTAACTATGTACACAGCGCATATTTTGTTACTTTACAAATCTCCCTGAGAAAAGGTAGCCGGAGGTAGAGCTGCTGTAAAAAGCTGCATGTGGAAATAATTGAAGGAAGGGGGCATTTTAGCAGCAGTGCAGTGGTGTTTCTACAGGGGGGCTAATCAGTACGTTTTGCAGGAGCCTGCGCTCCTGTGTAACACAATAATAATAATAATAATAATAATAATAATAATAATAATAATAATAATAA